>PDNC01000148.1:0-59413 GCA_002572885.1 Blastomyces parvus | reverse complement strand
TTTTTTTTTTTTTTTTTTTTTTTTCCGAGTGGGGGTTGATAGTGAGGGGTCAACATACTCAGATGTGAAAAAAAGGGGAGCAAGTTGATATTGAAAATACAACAACACTTGCTTGCCCTTAGCAAAATAAAACTGCAGGAGATGTTCCTTGCCAGCAAAGACGAAACAAACAAGGAGCTCAAGTTTTAAATTGGTATATATTTAACTTGAGGAGCACATTCGGAGACGGATATAGTAGAAGGATAGAATGAGAAGAAGCTAAAGAAAGGAGAAGCCAATGAGCAGCAAGAACAAATGTCGAGCTCAAGATAGTCGAGACAAGTAAAGGAAGGATTGCTTGATCATTATTGAATGACTTATTGAAGATATCTTCAGAAGAGGTTTGAGAGAGGATTGGGCTGGGTATTAAATCCTCTCTCAAACAGACGTGTCGCGACAAAGGAGTAAACGCATCCATCGTATCGCACCGAAGCAATCCAGATGGAGCAACATGAAACAAAGCTACATGGCGTCAAAAAATCCATAATAGGAAACAGAGTACTAAAAGAGGAAGATAAAAATAAAATAAAACATCCCGACAGGCATCGCATCGCGCCTAAGGGGTTTGTTTGGGAATGGCATATTTTTCTTTTTTGGCCACGCCAGTTGCGAGAGCTCGCGCGGGTGCTGAGGAACAAGGACGCGCAGGGGGGGATGGATTGGAGGGCGGGGCGGCAAGGGGGATGGAGATGGGGATGGCGTAACGCGAAGCTTCGTGTATCAGATTGATCGCGATAGCTATTATGAGCTGCATAGTTACTGAATAATGCATTATTATTGAGGAAGCTGTTATATTTGGCAGCATCTCGAAGCTATTTCCGGCACTCGGCGGTTGTTGAGACTGGAGCAATCTCCAAGCGCCAGAGCAGAGATGGCGACAAGCAAAACTGGGACAAGAAAGGGCAAAGAACAGGCAGAGAAGAGGCAGGCGAAAAGAGACCAGAGAAAATGGGAGAGACGCGCCGCGATTGTTTCGCAGTGTTCTATTTCCAGTTGGGTGGGAGAAAGTTGGGAAAGGCGGCGGACTGCGTTGCTCATTGGGTGGTGAGATGTCCAGCGTGCCCAAGTACTGGACAACAGAGCAAAAAATGGGGGTCCTTTTCTGCAGTTCCAGTTGGCGCCCATGGAGGAGATTCCTATTATTCGGTGCCCGCCATGGAGTTATCCGGTTATGCCCAGTGTTGGGCCTCCTTGTGGCCATGATTGCCGGTGCCGCTGCAAGTGCTGTGCGACAAAGCCCGCGCTATCACAGCGGCAAGCACGCTGACTGGTCCATGAACGTCCCACAAACTGTGCTCTGACAATTGGGACGGCGCTACCAGACCCCCAAATTCTTGGAAGACGCCCTCGTCCCCCAAACGGTCGAGAGAGTCAGAGACAGCGCGTCTGCTGCAGAAGTCGGCGTTGAGGACGGTGGTTGGCCAGCGATGGGGAGGAGGAGGCTCAAAACGCGTGATTCATCCCAGCCCTAGCCCTAACCTGCCTGATCGGGCGCTCTCAAGGCCTCGGCCCGCGCTCGCATCCTGAAACTTGAAACGAAACAGACTTTCGTGAAACTTGAAACATCTGGAGAACTGACTCGCGCGCGCTATGCACCCTGACTGACGCGACTTGAGAGCGAGCATAGCTAGCTGCTGACATCTTTTTGCTTGCTTCCCTCAACGTCTCCGGCGGTCTGTTGCACGTTGAACGTTTTCCCAGCGCGTCAGCCAGTTCTATTGGTTTAAGGCGCTGTACGCTCCTGTTGAAAACATGTTTCATCTCTGTTGAACTCCTGAATCGGCCATCATCAGTGACTCATATAATCTGCATGCCTGCTGTCAGCGTCGTATCAGCATAGAGCATTCATTCATCGTGAAGTTCTATCGCGCCCTCAACTTTTGGCTGCAACGCCCCTCCCCCTCTCACAGCGCATCCTGAGACGAGTTTCATGATTTGGCCGGGATGGGATGTCAACTTCAGCGCCGTGTTAGGCTGCAGAGAAAGAAAAGATTCCCTAAGTGACATGCGGATACCCGATGCATCCATTCCCCTAAGAAGCGGTCAAGAGGGACGTGTTTATTTACATCGCGCCAAGGATGGGAGCAAAGACAACCAGACACTCCAGGACTTCTTCAGGAATGTGTCGACAGAAGCTATCCCCTCGGGATCAGGAAATGAGCGCACAAGATCACGCGTTGATCACAAAATCTCACTGTCCATTATCTATTCTATACGCCCTGTGCTATTTGACATGATGATCCGAACTGAAATTGCAACATTGCCTCTTGGTGTTTCCTCACTTCGTTCCTCAAAACACCCCGTTTTCGCTCAGGTACCTCATTTTTCTCTTTTTTGGACATTGACTGGAAAAAGAAGACAGGGAAAGCGTAAACCAAAATGGAGCAGTCAGAAAAAAATATCGATGGACAGTCAATTATAGCGAGATTTTGTTCCCTTAACCAAGATTATATGCGTGGGAATCCGCAACATGTCGGATAGCGTCCTCATCCCTGTTGAAATCTCTAGGAGTGACAGGGCCACCAGTATACAAATAGCCGTTCCACATTGGTCTTCCTTGTGTGGGGTCATTCTCTGCACAGAAGTGAACTGTCAGCCTCCATTTTCTTCGAGAAAAAATTTCCTCTAAAAGAAAGGCTTAAGAAACAATATTCACTAGGAAATCTGGTCCATACCATTGTGGAAAGAGAACGCTGTGCACACATCCTGCCCGTCACATTCGCCTTTCATCATTTCGGTGAACTCATCGAGAACGTGGTCGTGAAGGGGGGCTTTGACCTGTTTGATGATGCGAGACGGAAACAGACGCTCGCTTGGGATCCAGTTATTGGGTGGTTGGAAAT
Organism: Blastomyces parvus; assembly: GCA_002572885.1. NCBI lineage: Eukaryota > Fungi > Ascomycota > Eurotiomycetes > Onygenales > Ajellomycetaceae > Blastomyces > Blastomyces parvus. Next base: position 56,531 of record PDNC01000148.1, on the reverse strand, counting down.
AAACCGGATAATAGTTCTTGGCAGCGGCACCTCCAGCCAAGGCGGCAAGGGCGGCTGTCAGGAGAGTCGTTGTCAGCTTCATTTTCGTTTTTTAATTGGAGGGCAAGAGGGATTTTCTCGAAGAGAGACGTGTGTGAGCTGTGTGTGAGCTGCCTGCGAAAGGTGAAAAGAGAATAGATGCTCGGATATCAAAATGAGAGGAGGTTAGAGGGGGGATGAGAGGCCCTCTTTATACCTATGGGCAGAGGGTGAATCTATGGATATGTTGGCTGAACGCCCAACATAGCTCATCGGTTTTTTGTTTGTTCTCCATCCTTGGAGAATGCGGTTGTTGCGGCCGCCGGTTGAGCGGAAGCCGGCCGGGGCCAGCCCCTTGTTATATCCATGGTCAATGTCAGAGTATGGCAGGTCAACACACCGACCGCCGGATAGGGGCCGGTTAGAAACCATATTGCACAGATACTCTATGTCATGATGAGAAAAGAGAACAGCATAGAAGCAATCTTGGAAGCATCGGTGAAATTCCGAGGGGTATTATAATTATAATTATAATTATTTTTCCTTTCTGCCGTTCTATCGTGCTTCTAGTTGAAAGAAACGTGAAATATGAACGATTCCCCCCGTTCCAGTTCCAATTGAGAAGCAAGAGAGAGGAAAAATAGCGAAACGAAAAAGGGGGAATAGAAGGCGAAGCTGGGCGGAGAAAGAAAGCAAAAAAAAAAAAAAAGTGACAATCTATCTCTGGGGAATGTTGTTTTTCATGCAAGATTGTTTAGGAAAGGGGAGAGAACCTTGGAAACAAAAGCAGAGCACAGAAATGTCAAATCCATGGATGTAATTTCAAATTCCCCTCATCATCAATCATCTGTCTTTCCATCCCCCCGGGCCATACATATACTCCATACCTGCAAAGAAGTGAGAATCTTATCTCTGGGGAATGCTGTTTTGCGTAAGATCATTTATCAAAAAGGGGGAAAGGGGAGATAAACAAAAGCACAGACATGCCAGATCCATGGATGTGATTCCAATTCCCCTCGTCATCATCCTGGTCTTCAATCATGTGTTGTTTCATCCCCCCGGGCCATATACTCCGTACCTGCATACTTGTTACCCTGTTCCCTTTCTATCTCTGGGGAAATTGTTGTTTTTCGTGCAAAAAGGGGAGAGGAACAAAAGCAGGGCACAGACATGCCAAATCCATGGATGCGATTTCAATTCCCCTCGTCATCATCTGTCGTTCCATTCCCATACTCCGTCCCTGCGTACCTGTTACCCGTTCCTTTTCATTCCAAGGTTCCCGAGGCACAAAGAAAAGAAAACATTATGTATCACGTGATAGGGGAAAATGTAAGAAAAAAATCAATTAAAAAACGGAATTAAAAAATGGGGGAAGCAAAAAGAGGAAAAGAGAAGATAAGGGAGAGAGCTATGTAATAATCCTCTTTATGTAGCAAACCCGAACTCTCGTCCATCTTCGCTTTAGAAAATGCAATACGCGTATTGAGTAGGTATATAGGCATGCAAAGAGGGGTATGTATATATCCATGGATCCATGGATATGATCGTCTATGCCTTGATCTGGTACTCGCGTCGGAACATATCGTCCACTTTGGTCAGGTAGTAGGTTCCCGGTGCGATGGTGTCGACGTTTCCGGTGGGGACGAAATCTTTCTTCAAATGAGCATGTTCGCGGAGGAGGCACATCTGTTAATTTTATTTAGTGGTTAGCATTAATTTTTATAATTCCAAACGTTTACCGTAGTTGTAAAACAAAGGAGAATGGAATTCATTCATCTCACTCACCTCATCATAGACCTCTGGGGCAACAGTCCTCCTCGCCGCAAGCCGCTTCTTCAAGTCGATCTTCTCCACAATCGCCGAAACATCGCCCACAACCTTCACGCTGAACATCGAACTCGCCAGCCCGCTGCCGTAGCTGAAAATCCCAACCCGCTTCGCCTGCTCCGTCGTGTTCTCGAACGAGGCGTTCGCCAACAAGCTGACTAGACCACCGTAGACGCTGGCGCAGTACATGTTGCCGCACATGGTAGCTACCTCGATGGAGGGCTGCACGCGCTCATTGAAGCGCTTCTTGGTCAGCGCCATGAAGGCCTTCTCGACGGCCCGGTCGCCGAGGGAGGCATCGTAGTCTAGATCCCGCAGCTCGGCGGGGACCTCTGCGAAGGCGGGGTGGGCTGGGTCGGCGATGTAGTCGTTGTACAGCATGCGGGCGTAGGACTTGGCGACGAGCTTGCAGGTTGGGGCGTGGAAGAGCACGTGATCGAATCGGTCCACGGGGGTCTTGGTGTTGTCTGTGGTTGCGGCAGGGGCAGATTCGCCGTTGCTGGTGGTGGTGCCATTTGCCATGCTGCTATTTTGTTGTGCTCTAGCCTGCAAGAATTTTTCTTTGGCGTTGTAGGCCTTGTAGCATGCGTCGACAGCCTGTGTGTAGCATTTGATGGAATAGTGGCCATCCACGTAAGGGTATTCGCTGGTGAGGTCTGGCTTGTAGAAGTCGTACGCGTGGGTGATGTGGGTGCCGCGGAGGCCTGGCTCGACGACGATGGGCGCATCGGGCCCGATGAGCATGGCAACGCAGCCAGCGCCGCCGGTTGGGCGGGCAGCGCCCTTCTTATACAGGGCGATGTCGCCAGTAACGACAATGGCGTCTCTGCCATCCCACGCGGATGATTCCACCCAGTTTACCGAGTTGAACAACGCATTGGTACCTCCGTAGCATGCGTTTACGGTATCCACGCCCTCAACGTTTGTGTTTCCCGATTCGGTGAATAGCTGCATCAATACGGACTTGACGGACTTGGATTTATCGAGGATGGTTTCTGTGCCGACCTCCAGTCTGCCGATTGTCTTGGGGTCAATGGAGTACTTGCGGAGGAGGGAGGAGAGGGTGGTAAGGGTCATGGAGTAGATATCTATTGTTCCACAAACACACACACATATATTGTTTAGCAAAAGGACGGGTTCAAACAGTTGTGTTCAGGACCATAGGGAGGGGCTTTTTCATTTTCCTCTTCTGATTGTGCGCAACATACCTTCTCGATCATCGCAGAAGCTCATCTTCGTCTGGCCAAGGCCGATGGTATATTTGCCTTGACTGACCCCATCGAACTTTTCGAGTTCGGCCTGGTCGACGCACTGTAATTATCACGCCGCGACATAACTCCATGTTAGCCACCATTCCTCGGGTTCCCCCACGCTTGCAGGTTGGTGAATTTCGAGAGGAGACATACCTGGGATGGGAAATAAATCTCAATGGCCTTGATGCCGATATTCTGAGGGCGAGAGGACATGTTTGCTTGTAGGTGTGGATTTAACCGGGGGGAGCACGAAATTTTGGAATTTAGGACTGAAGATATCCGGAGGGAGGAGGTCGGGAGGGGTGGAAGCGGTGAATGCAGAGAGTATTAAAATAACGGTTGTGCAAGCACTCGTAAACTTAACTCGCTCTGGTATCTTTCATGAATTAGAATTGCTTTAATAATAATAGTCACGAAAAGAAGAAGCTCTGGTCTGGGAATCAGGGGGCTGCTGGTGTGTGGGTGCTGAGCACTGCAAGCTGGTTGGCCTGCGCAAGGGATTTCGGTGGTGTCGCATTGGAGAGCCAAGCGAAGAACAATTGTGCTGGCTGCTGAATAGCAAGGGGCGAAAAAAAAAAAGAGAGTTCTCAACACACACCTATTGTCTATCTACGGGTAAAACACTGTAGAACTCTATGTGTTTAGCTTTTGGGGACAAGACAATGCAACGCAGAAATAACGATGGAGGGGGAAGAATCGGTGTAGCAGCGCAGAGAAAACGGGCGACAGCGGCGAGATATATAGTGGCTGCCAAGGGGGTCTATCACTTTTGCTGTTTCTGGGGCTACGGCGCACGATGGAGGGGCATTGACTCCCGTCCACGGGTGCGCTGTACAGTCTACGTACGGACTATGGAGACTGCGGTACTGTAAAGTGCTAATTGCTTCATTTTAACCCTCCCCCTGAGCTCGAGCGGTGGGTGGTTGCAGAGAGCGGGAAAACAGAGTTGGTGGATTGCTCAGGGCCCAACACTCGAGCTAGGACTAGTGCCTCGATGGTATAACAAGCCACACCGCACCACGACTGCGCTGGCATACATTGCGCCGGCAGTAGCGTGGTTCTGCCCACGCTCCTCCATGTAGCTGACATCGCTATTATTCACATGGGCGAACATCGCAGCAGAGGGTATGGACTAGAAACTATACCTACACCTCAAGCATTATTATTATTGGAACTCCAGCAGTAATTCCTAGCCCGTTTACGATACTGGGCTGTAACCGGCTTACAATACAGTACGTTCTTATCAATCAAACGGTAATACTCGTATCGCATCGTACGATCCATACAAACCCTCCAATCTGCCCCGATAATTCCCTAAACAGGCAAAAACCCACCCGGAAATTGAGTTTTTTTGGCTCCATCCATGGATATTCAGTCAACATTTTCTTATCTGATCTTGCGAACCCTGCGTGTCCGGGTCCTGCTGTTTCCGCCCCCTCCCCCCATCATTGAAGGTCCCACCATCACCGGCACCAGCCGGTAGATGTCGAGCATTTGAGGGCTTTTCTTCGTCCTTCATTCCGTATAGTCCCTAGATTGTTTGGTGGCGTGGGCTTGGTTTCCTGGTATCAGTGATGTGCAGGTGCGAAACGCAGTATGTATGGATGTATTAAATCAGACAGCCAAGAAAACAAGAGTGCTGTCGTTTTCTTCAACTGCTTTTTTGCTTTTTTTCCCCCTAAATTTCGCCCGGCTTTCCCCCGGCCAGGGGCCAGCTTCAATCAAGCAATTGATAGTGTGAAGGTCAAAAATTAAGTGGGTTTCTTATTTTCAATAGCACTCCCAGAAAGAAATCTTGCAGCCTAGCCAGGCAACCACTTTGCCCTTTTCAAGGGTTTCGTTCTTTCGCCATGGAGATTTACCACCACTACTCGGCTGCTCTGACAGTTTATGCTCCATTCCAGCTTGTTTCCATGCATCCTTCCTTGCAGTTCCGGCGCAAAGCTTTTATCAACCACACTAGTCTCAGGTACCAAGCTCCACTTCCAGGGTATTTCTTGCATCCTGCAAGGGACCGGAGCTGTCCAACCTGGCCCAATAGTTCGGGGATAAGCGACGGGTAAATTTATGGAGTTGCCTGGGGCTAGTAGTTCATGACGATTATTATTTGCAGTGTGCATGTGTTTCAGTATTGGGCTTTTCTGAGGAGTCCCTTCGTGACCTTCAAACTGGTTCAGTTTCACTTTTGGGTGATGTTTATGTTGCTCCCGCCATATGGCATGCAGGATTGGTGAGAGGAAGCCTTTGCGCGGTAACCATATGAAGAACTAAACAGTACCAGATCTGAGCTAATAATGAATAATGCAGTGGCCTGGGTGTTATGGAATAGATTGACGTCTGCCTCAGCCATCAATAGCCCTAGCCTCAGAAATGAATCCCCAGTTATCCAAATCCCGGAGGTTTTGGAAGCACTCTGGCAAAATTTCCTTTTCTTTTAGGTTTCCTTTCTCCTTTCTGCTCGTGCCAATCCTGACTTGACAAAACAATATGTCCGAGCTGGACTGGTGTGGCTCAGATGATAGCCTTAGGTAGGTAGAGTGGCATTTCTGGCATGTATTCCCTCTTCGGTGTATAGAGATCAGGCAGAAACAATTATTTCGACTTCGGATTTATCGAGTTCTCCGCAAAAAAAAGGGTCTTTAAATGTTAGCAATCAAACACGCCAGGAGGATGTTCTGACGTCAATACACCTAGAAGCGAGTGTAGCGGTGCTCCCAATGTAGGCTACGCTTATCACCTGGGATGCTAATGCATCTGGCAAAATAATCGACCCGCGCGTAGTAATAAGGAGTGTGAACATCGTCAGGTTCCTCCCATGGATAAAATCCTTTCAGGGTGTGTCGAGCGTGCCAGACGGGGGAGCCATATCCAATCCTTATGAGTTTGTCCGTTGGGGAGCAGGACCCGCATATTTAACAAAGGGCACAGAACGATACAATGCTGTGCGAAATCGGATAGAAACGAGAGTGATGGGAGAAGATAAAATGGATTAACAATGAATCTCATGAGTATATGGATATTCGCAGTGGACTGCCTGCACCAGATTTCAGGCCTTGTCTCAAGGATGTGCAATGAAAGCTGAATAAATAATAAGCAAGATATAAAATTTGCATGCAGATAAACTCAGCATAGCATTATAAGTCAAGCAGTCGCAGATTATCCGTATTTACCTCTCAGGATAAAAATGACACATCCAGAAGAAGTCAACAGCTCATGGTGAAAGCGGGGCAGATATCGCCTCGTGGAGGCTTGTCTATGATGCAGGAGCCTTGAAGAGGCGCGAAGTGTGTCCAGACAAGTAAAGAAAGATAAGATAAAACCCAGAGATAGCGAATTCCTGTGGCTACTACTGGCTGTACATGTCATTGCACACAGTATTGGTAGCAGTAGGTTATGTTGGAGGTTCTTCTGTCGCCAAACGATCCATGACTTTGATGAGGCTCAGCAATCCAGCCGCCAAGCTCTTTGCGCCACGTTTGCGGCTAGTGCGCTTGAAACTGTCGGAGACTCGAAGCCTCCAGACTCCCGGACACCAGCAATCGTCCGCTGCCACATCCCAACGACACACCCAGGCCTTGGATGACAACAGCTGCTTGGACTTTGAGAACCGATCTTACGCAGACGATGCTGTGCCATGTTCTTTCGGTGACAACAAGCATATCATGATCCCACATTCCTCTCGGCCCCCTTATAAAACTTTCCAAGACAAGAACGTTCCCCAGTCCCGCGATTTGTAGGGGAACTCAGGGGCCATCGTTTGGAGCTCCAAGTTCCGCTGCTACTATTACAATACAGCAATGAGCGACGAGAAATCAAAATACGAATTCCTTCCCATCCCTACCTATGAAGAAGCCACTTCCTCCCGTCCGTCCTCCTCCCTATCTCGCCTCGGCCCAGACGAAGTCAGTGACGATGCAGAAAGACAAGGCCTCCTCAGCGGTAGCTCCGGCGAGCGTCAGGAAGCCGGATACCCGGGGAATTATCAGCCTCCAACGGTAGAGTCCGAGCGGTCGAGTCTCGATTTCCTTCCTTCATCCAATGGAAGTTCTGCGCGTGGTTCGACGGAAGAGTTGCGGCGGGAGTTGGAGCAGATGGATGTGGAAGAACCCGATGGAAATCCCGGGTCGTCATCGTCTTCATTATCACGTTCCTTGTTTTCGAAACGATTTACGCATTTCAGAAGAACGCTATCGTCGATACACTTACCGTTGTGGAAATACGTGCCCAAGTTCAATTTTGCCAGACCGCAGTTTCTAAGGGATATTATGTCGCGGGTGGAACATCAACATTATATTATTATCCTGAGGTTGGTTGGATTGTTTATTCTCGTTACAGTTATATACTTTCTCGTGGCTTCAGATGTTATCAGCTTTGCGCGCCCGATAAATCTAGCACAGATGTATGAGCCGGAATCCGTTCGCATATATGTCCAAAGCCATATCAACGAGACGCACATAGCGGAGAACCTCGAGATGATGACAAGGTTCCCTCATGTTGCTGGCACAGAAGGGAATTATGCTTTGGCACATTGGATCGAGAGCAAATTCAAGTCTGCAAATATGGATGACGTTGCGATGGAACAATTCGATGTATATCTTAATTTCCCCAAGGAAGACGGAAGAAGGGTCGCCATTGTTGATCCCCCAGAGCTTGCTTGGGAGGCCAAACTCGAAGAAGAACAATCCTACGGAGGCCCACCCAGAAAGCAATATCCCGTATTTCACGGGCATTCGAAATCTGGAAACATCACTGGCCCTCTAATATATGCGAATTATGGTTCGCAAGAAGACTTCAAGACATTAGCAGATATGGGCGTCAACCTGGCAGGCTCGATTGTTCTGGTTAGATACTACGGTACCCAGAGTGACAGTGCTCTGAAAATCAAAGCAGCTGAACTGGCTGGAGCTGCTGGATGCATCATTTATTCTGACCCTGCAGATGATGGGTTCGTTCTAGGTCCGGAATGGCCTAAAGGACGATACATGCCTAATGATGGGGTGCAAAGAGGAGGGGTCAGTATGAGGTCTTGGGTAGTCGGTGATGTATTAAGTCCGGGGTTTGCGTCATTACCCGGCGAAAAGAAGAGAATATCTCCAGAAGAAAGTACTGCGCTTCCTAAAATCCCTAGCATCCCCATTGCATGGCGGGATGCCCAACCGCTCCTAAAAGCACTCCGAGGCCATGGGAAAAACGTACCCAAGGAATGGGTGGGCGGGGTTCCGAGAATCGAGGAGTGGTGGTCAGGGGGCCCATCCTCGCCTAAGGTTAACCTTGTCAACGTCCAAGACGAAATGGAGCGCCAGCCGATATTCAATGTTATCGGCAGGATAACCGGTATCGAACAAAGTGAAAAGAAGATCATCGTTGGCAGCCATCGCGATGCGTGGTGTTTTGGAGCTGCAGACTCAGGAAGCGGAACAGCAGTCCTCCTTGAGGTTGTAAGGGTGTTTGGGTTGTTACGTGCGCATGGCTGGCGACCATTGCGAACTATTGAGTTCGCCAGTTGGGATGGGGAGGAGTATAACCTGATCGGGTCCACGGAACACGTGGAAAACGAGCTCGACGAACTCCGCCGCAACGGCTTTGCATACCTAAATGTCAATGTTGCAGTGTCAGGCAACAAATTCCGCGCCGCTGCTTCCCCTCTCTTTGAGCGGGTCCTACTTCGGATCCTCAAACGAACCTCAGATCCAGTTACGCACCGAACCCTGCGGTCGATCTGGGATGAGCGGGGTTCTAAACTCGAAGGCCTGGGTGCTGGAGGTGACTATGTTGCCTTCCAAGATATCGCAGGCGTGTCGAGCATTGATTTCGGCTTCACTGGTGACCCCTATCCCTCTCACAGCTGCTACGACAACTTTGATTGGATGACCAGAGTTGGCGACCCGGGTTTTAAATACCACAAAGTTCTTGGTCAGATATGGGCTTTGCTCATTCTCGAGCTTGCTGATAACCCAATCCTCCCCTTCGATATGCAGACCTACGCTGCTGCCGTTACAAGATATGTCTCTGATCTTGAAGAATACTCCAAATCCAAACGTGCACCTTTATTGGGAGCTCGAGAGGCCGCTGAAACAACCAGCAACACCGATACTAAATCCCCTAATTCTGGTCCTAATGTGGTAAACATGCAACCGCTACATGATGCCGCAAAAGGTTTCCGTGAAACCGCTGCCAGATTCCATCGGTGGGGCCTCAACTGGAATGAAACGCTCTCGTCTTCAGGGGGTTATGAAAGTAACGTCATGGCCATTAAGCGGATGAGCCATAATAGCCACATGACCTATTTCGACACCAACCTTTTGGATCTGGAAGAGGATGGCGGAGTAAGTGTATAGACCCCGTTTTATGTAAAGATATCAAAAATGTTAACCATGTCTCTTCCTTCCCACCATTTAGATCCCCAACCGAACCCAATTTAAACACGTCATTTTCGGACCGCAGGCGTGGTCAGGCTACGACGAAGCATTCTTCCCGGCAATCCGCGACGCACTTGATTCCGGGAATTGGACTGAGGCGCAGAGGTGGATTGACAAAGTGTCCAAAATCATAACCGACGCTAGCATAGCGCTCAGTAACTGACACCCGAATGCAAATGGTTGTCCTCAGGAAAAGAAGAAGAAAAACCCGAGAGGAGGGCTGGCTCCTCTGCCAACCCGGCTTGCCGCAAAAGAAATCCTTCGTCCTCTTCCTCCTCCCTCCGCATATCGATACGTAGAATATCCCACCAGTGAGAGACAGGCCAAACTCATCCATGTTCATACACGCGGATATCTCCGTTTTCACCGTCCTCAGCAAACGAAAGGATAGGCTAGCCTTTCAACCCAACTTAACAGCTATCCAAGCATATACAAATCCTACTTGCCAAGGTGCCACATGCACCCCTCTCGACTTAACCCCTACCACATACCTACCTACGTACATACATTTATCCACTAAACCCCTGCATCATGCTTTTCTATGTGTCCATGTACATACATACATTACATATCTACACCTACATACCCACACGTCATCAACCGGTTTTCTACATGTGCCGTTTTCAATTCTCAGTACCTCTTTTGGGTTTCTTTTTGTCTTTCCTTTTTTTACTCTCTGGTTTCTTTCAGGGGGCTTTCGTTTTTCTCTTCGCTGTGACTTACCCCCATCGCATGTGGACCTTTTCTCATTTTTCCTATCGCAGCCGCCTTCCTTCCCTCTCATATTGTATTGCTGTTTTATCATCCATGGCATTTGAATTGAATCCAAAGACATTGATTTGATTTCATTTTTGTGTGAAATACATATCTATATATACTCTTGATCATCTAATTATAACTTTCTTTGTTTCTCTAACTAAATTATAGGTATTTCGTTTCCTTCTTCCTTTAATTTTTCTGTGCAAAATTCTGAATCTCAGCTTGGATGTGGCTGCGTTTTTTTCAAAAACACATTGTCATATGTCCACCATTTTTTTTTTGTTCAGGTCTTGCATATAGTGAACACAGAAAACAAGAAACCTTCAATATTGAATTGTCAAAAACGCATGATTGGCTTTCCACCCTCTGCTTCTATGGATGCCATTCAAAACATTACAAAGACATGCATAGTAGAATTGAACAAAAGATAAGTATAAGAACAGAGGAGAATAGGGGAAAACACCCATCACCTGTGGAATTTAGTTCAAAAGATGCATCATTTAAAATTATTCACTACTCATCATTCTAACTCACAACAGCTCATAATCAACAAAGAATTCCCATTCATCAATTGAACTAATGTATTATCTATAACTTTTTGTATGTAGTCAATTAAATCATGTGTTTATTATACAATTAAGTCCATCCGCCAAGTATTGGTGTCATTATTCAACTCAAAAAAGGTCCCAGCCATCCACCCATCGTTTAACGGATGGTTGCATTCCATTCTCCCGAGTCCACCAGCACGCTCAGCAATCATGCTCGTCCTCCGATCCAAGTCCCGCACAGACGAGCACACACGAGGGCCAACCAAGAAAGACGAATGGCATGAAGAAAAGGGAAACAAAACATGAATAAGCTCAACTCACCTTGCCCCCAGGCAGTCATCACAAAGTGGATGGACACTGACCCAGATAACATCATTCCAAACCCCCGCCCGGTCAGCGGAAACATCCTATTTTCATAACATGGCGAGAGTTGCGATTTCTCGGCTCTCGTTACCGTCATGGGTGGACCATCTGACTTTTTTCGGGGGTATCATGATTCGCGTAAAACACAAAGCGCACATCGGTTTTTGCAATCTGTTGGTATCGTAGGCGGAGAGGGGGAAAGGAAACCAAAAAAAAAAGGACAGCACGGATATCATAACAGCCACTTTTTCCGGAGTGAAACAAGAAGAAAGAAGAAATGCTATTGAGAAAAACAGGAAACCAAGTTGCATGCCACTGAATCGATTTTTTCTTTCTTTTTCTTTCTTTTTTTATTTCCGCGTTTTGCTCCTTTCTGTATTTTATCCTTCGCCAAATTAACCTGAGTTCGGGCTGGGGGTCAGATTTATTTCATTCATTCCCCCCATCCACCCTTCCGAAGCATTTTATCACTTCAGAAATTTCTCAGGTATTATTCCTCTTCCCTGCTACTTTCGAGAATCAATTTCTGTGTTTTTTCATCGAGTTCGCGGGGGAGAAGTTATGATCAAGACGATAGATCAATTGATAATTGACGAGATACCTAGCTGGCAGGGAGGTTTTTCATATCACCCTTGCCATCCTTGATCCATGCAGGGTCGATCAGCCGTTCTCTCTCAGCGTAGAGTTGCTTGTAAGCTCCACGGATCGTTCCGTCGCTGACGTGAGCTACACTGGAGATCTCTTTGGCGGATTTTCCCTGTCCCATCAGGAAGGACGCCATGTAGATTGAAGCTGCAACGATCGATAGTGGAGACCGACCGGCAAGATCACCCGTGGATGTAACCCGGTCAGCCAACGCAGACGAGACGTTGGTGACTTGGAACGGAAGATCGAGCAGATTGCAAAACCGGTTGCAGAGATCGCTGGGTTTCGTTGACGTTGTGGCAGTATATGTCTCGTTGGGGTCAGGTACGCCTATAAATCCAGGAAGTTAGAATTAGTATTCTTATTCAATATTGTAGTTGGGTTGTGTAGTGGTTCGAGCTTACCCCCACTCGAGACTACAGAATTGATTCGCTCCAAGTTTTGAGCGGTGAAGAATTTTTCAAGGGCTTTGTAGATCCGCCCGATTTCCTTCTTGGTAACGCGCGTAACGGCAAAGATTTCCGTGAAGGTTCGGGGAACTTTACATTGCCGACAAGCGATAAAGATGCACCCGGCGATGATCACGTCCTGCGACTTGCCCTTGAATGCCTTTGCGTCGTCCACGATCTTAAAAAGATACTTGGCAGTGTCTGCCACATTTTTGGGGATATTAAACCCATCACAAAGTGCACCGATTTCCTTGTAGGCAGCCATCAAAGCCTTGTTGGTCTTTTCACTGGACATTTTATTTTGAGCCCGGTGGAGCTCGCGGCTTCGAGAACCGCCGGCGCCATATGAGATTTGGGTCTCAAGTTGGTTGCCATTCAACAACGGATTCGCCGCATCTCCAACACGGGAAGGGTCATCGTTATTTTGGTCATCGTTCGAGAAGGTACGCCATTCTGAGTGCTGATCAATTTCTCTATCTGCCAAAACGAGGCCACAGGTCCCACAGATGGTTTCGTGGGAGTCCGGGGTTACGAGATTTGGAGGGCTTTCTCTGCATTCAGGGCATATCAGGTGCGCTGCGAGGTTTTCTTTCCATAGCGCGGCAGATTCATTTCGAATCCCAGTCCCCAGAACGGTCATTTTCTTTCCCTTGGTAATCCTTTTGGCACCCAGTCGGTCGCTTTGGCGCCTTCTGATAGTTTTATAAGTAACTGTGAGGTTATGCTGCGATGCGTAAACACGTATAAACAACGGCGAATACAGTTTGGCGACTGTAGCAGAACAAGGGCGCGATTGCCCAGAGAACTCGAGGAAAGAAGAAGGAGTGGACGAGTGGCAAGATTTATATCCGCGTCTTGAAGACTGGAATAATGCGTCCACTAATCACTTCATCATCGTGTTAGCTTCATCAACGAACAGTAAGTAATATCCTTATTGATGCGGATCTAGGAAAACCATAATGTTTGCAAGGCAGGCAGAGGTAGATATGAGTGTGGATCGCTCTCTACGGGCTTCGCGAAAGAAGCAGCCTAGAAGCAGAACAACCACGTAACCCCAAGGGTAGCAAATCTATCTCAGCTTTACCTTTCACAAAACTCCTAAGAACTGTTCAAACAAACAGAACAGTGCTCGAGCTCTCCGGCGCAAAGCTCCCGACGCTTCGAAGTGAAGGCTTGGGACGCTCCAGCTGAGGCTGTCGTGGGCTAGCCGGACTGCTGGTAGTCCCCGCGACGCGGGAGGGTGAAAAGGATCGAATTTCACGGCAGATAATGTGTAGATAACGATTCCAGCTACTACTTGATGCTGCAGAAACACGTCCAAACCCAGCTGCAATGTATCGATACTTGTAGCTGATGGATATCCAGCGACAGAGACTCAGACGTGGAAGAGTCAAGCGTGGTTGAGAGATGGTTGTCGACGCTTGAGCTGCGGATGGCTGCTGAGGCTCATTTAGGCAGATGGCGAGGCGAAGAATGTCACATGATTGATGCTGATGAGTCAGCGCGATATGCCAAGCCGCGCCTTCGACCACAACCCAATCCGGATCTTAACGAGGGCCAACTGGGCAACGACGACCTTGACCTGATATTCTTTTCCCCGGCGCAGCCACGATAAACAACGTCTTGTCGTCTCCATCCTCCACATTCGCGATGATGTCTCAATCCCTCAGAGCATCGGTAAGAGCCATTGATCTCCCAATACTACTGCCGTTGGGTTTCTTGCTGACCGGGGCATTCTGCAGCGCTCTCTCCTGGCCCGAACGGCCCGACAACCTCTGACGGTTGCTCGTCGCACCTTCATCGCTACTCCAATTAGACAAGGTATATATATACATATACATTTCTACATCTCCATGGAAAGAGGCTCAGTCCCGGTATTTTGGACATATACTCGATAACTGACGCGGGAATATCCCTTACCTCTACCTAGCCGATCTCGTGCAAGATCTGTACCTCCGCGAAGTTCGTGCCTACAAGGCCCCACCAAGCAAGCCCTCCGATGCCGATGCGCACGTCCAGAAATTCAATGCTCCCAAGCCACCTCCATCACCAGAGGAGGCCAACCTCGCCGCTGATCTGAAAGCATATGAGACACAGGAGGTTGAGGTGGAAGGTCAAGCAACGAGCGGCGAGCCCGCCCCCGTCGAGGAGGATTGGTTTGAAGACGAAGAAGAGGCGCCTGCTGCTCACTAAATTAGCCATGTTTGCCGGGAACGGAACAAAAAAAAGGAGCGCCCTTTCGATAGACCTTGTGTATTTGTGAATGTACGCCGGAAATCTGTAAATCTATACACTTCAAAATATTTTTTTTTCGTTCCTTCAGCTACTCTTTTTCTATACATTTCGTGCTTACATGTATCGTTTATCTTGCTTGTGGGCTCCATGTGCTATGTTTCACCAAACCTGCACTTTTTTTTTCTTTCTGCGGCCGGCCTCTACTTCTCATAGATCGCGAGGGGGCTGACATACACGATGTCTTTCCGGACCGAGTAGTCTACATATCGACTTGGGTGCTACTCTGATAGGATATTATTCGTTATTGGCCAGTATCCAACTGCTCTGAATATGTACGCAAGAGCTTCACCAGAGAGGCGCAGGCTTGATGGGAGTTTTTATGGCAAATTGGGAATACTTGGGTTTTCTAGTTTATGCGTCAATACATTACCGGACCCGGCCGCCCATGCCATGCGCTATCAGGAAACCGATTCTATGCACTTGTTCATGTATAGTACAATATACAATAACGGACATACCACAACGACATTCCGCCGGTATTTCACCCAATTCACTCGGATATGGAGCAAAAAGTAGTATTGAATTGCTGTGCCCTTGCGTGCAAGATCTAGAGGACCCAAGGTTGAAAATGAGAGAGACAAAGCCAAGACAAAGATTGATATCTTCAATCGCACGCATTTAGGGCATTCGGACCGAGTGCGGGGGATATCCTGATTGAGGCTGTTTTTTAAGGTAAATACTATTATTTTTACGAACTTCAGCACCCAAGGCTGAAAACAAGGAAGAAATGCCACGGAGGCCTCAGGAGCCAGGCCTCCAAGATTTCGTCTTTTGTGCGCAAGTCTTTCTCGTCCCTCTTGCATAAACAGCATAAACCATGTTTTGCAGACGCTCAGCCACATCAAAGCGTTCTGGCCTGGCCCTTGCGTGTTACATGGCAGGTTGACGTGACAGCCGCCAACTCCGCAACTCAATAAGACTGCGTCAAAGGAGTAGGGCTGATGGGAATGCCAGCGCAGTGCTTCGTATCAGAATCGTATTTGCTCCTCTACATCGGTGCGGGTGGGACGAGAGAAAAAAAGAACAAGCTACAGCGGCTTGGGGAAAAGTAACGTTCGGGTATTTACCCATCTATTAGTCAAAATATTGTAAATATTGCCAGTGATCTGTGAGAAGCTTTTTTAGCCCTTGCAATGTTCCAGGGAGCCTGACCGAACAATGACGGGAAGACCGGCATGGGGGTGTTTGAAATACATAATAATAATAAGACATTGTAAACCTTGAGGCAAAGGAACATCCGAACAAGTGTGGTGTAGTATGCATAGATGGACATATTTACGAACCACGAGGCGAGGGTAAGACGAGCGTACTCTTTTCTTTATGCCCCTCCTGCACTCATTTCTTCTAAAGAAATCCTTTTTCGTATTTATTTTCGCAATTCCTTCAAAGTCCTTTATACTGGGCAGTACCGTCTGTTGTCAAAAAAGACATCCACAGGGGACGCACATCAGCCACCGCGGCCCACGGTGCAGGGTGTGGTATTGGCGTATACGGTATTGGTGGCAAAACATGTAAAACCAAGACACCATCCACGCTAAACGATGGCACAGAACGACTTTGAAGATCGCTCTCTCGGGGCTGCAAAGAGAAACAGGAAAATGAATGATGATGTCCATTGCCCAGGCAGCTAGCTCGAGGAAAATGCTAAATCCATCGACCCGTACGCTCCTAGTTCGCTGCTAGCAGGCGGGCGGTGCTGGGCATGGGCTGAGGCTCAAACACGCCAGATGCCAACTTCAGGCCGATGCCAATATTTAACCTCTTTTCTTCTTGGTGAAGGGTTGACTTGGACTGACTGACACAACAGTTCCTGTCAAGCCTGCTTTCTTCTGCTTCTTCTTCTTCTTCTTCTTCTTCAACCTCGTTTCACTCCTCCATTTGCTCGCCCCTCGTTTTTTCGGTCTTCCTTTTTTTCCTTGTTCGCCTACCTCATTTTCTTTATACGCCGTTTCCTCCCCATCTTCCTGCCTTTGGGTACCTTCGCCGCCGCCGCCGCAGCAGCAGCAGAGCATTTCGATGCACATCCGCAGCAGCCCTTCAGCAGCTCTCTCGTTAAATACTGCTTGACTGCATAGGCCCCGCATGATAATTGACCACCCTTATATGGCCACTTCTCCCCGGTAAACTTCGAGACTGTGAGTTTGGCGTTCTCCCTCCTCCGCCTTCCTTGGTTTCATCCGTGAAAGCTGAACTAAAGCCGCTATTGTATCATCTTTCGACTAACTGGCTCCCACCCATTTCTACGCCGTTCTTCTGTGTAGACTTGTATTTATCCAAGCTGTCTCGTCGTCCAGCCCTGCGCTATTCCGCCCAATCCGCCGTCGTTACCATTTTCTCCTGCAGAGCACGCGTTTCTAATCGATTCCCCAAAGAGGAAACTCCCCGGTACCTAGGTACCTAGGTACGCCGCGATAAAGTTGGTCCCAATCCCACCAATGGTTTTGACTCTGCGGGTTTAAACATCTCTTCTCGGCGGAGAGCTGGCCTCTCGTTGATCCCGCTGAGTTCCGCCCGCTTCCATATCTTTTGGAACCTCTCGATTTTAATATATACACCTCCGTTCAACCGGTTTTGTTCTCCTTTGAGAGCATGCCTAACTCGGCCGCGGAGGTTCAACATGACGCTGCTTCTTCTTTCCCTCGTTCCGCCAGCTATAACCATCTGCCTGCACTAGGGTCCAATGTGAACCAATCTGATGTAAAAAGGACGTTTTCAGAAACGAATATACAGCAGTTGTCGGAAAAGCAGGCGAAGCTGGATCAAACCAGCTTTATGACTGGCAAGAAAGTTCTACGCCAGGCCTCTATCCGCCTCGCAAACGACAGATCAAAGGCAAAGGAGGTCTCCACTTCATTTCCAAGTGGAAACACGCAAGGCCCAACGAAATCATCAACTCAGAGGGGCACTGAGAAGCCCTCGTCTATGGAACGGTCCTCCAAATCACGCTCAGTGTCAAGTACAATTGCGACCTTAGCTCGCAAGCCATGGATATCATCAAGGTCTCCGTCTCCTTCAGCTCCTAGTGAATCAAAGGCCAAGACTTCAAAGTTCAACGGTGTAGTTACTGCCAATTCAACTGGAAATGGCACTGTAGAGAACGATTCACACTCCAAGCCAGTGGGCCCATCTGCACAGAAGGCCCCCGTGCCTGAGAAGTCCCAACGAAATAGCGTTCTGGTCAAAGGCAATCGCAAATCCATCAACTCTGGAGGCAAACAAAAGCCTGAGAATCCTTCTAACTTTCAAAGACGCCCTTCCTTTCCCTCGCTACGTGCGAGAGTTTCATTAGACCGACTCTCAGCCTCTCCGTCAGCATCGAATGAAGATATTCCACCCGTTCCCCCGAAGCGTTCTGGGCAATTACCCCAACTCAAAGTAGATCCGCCTCGGAAAAAGGACGAGCTTTGGTCTGTCTTTAGGGGTCTTGATGCAGACTACCAAAAGTAAGCCATAAACCCCCCCCCCCGAGTCGAATTCCAAATTACTGTCAGCTAACAAGGCCAAAGATTCTTTTCCAAAAATAGTTCTCTCAAGGCCAACGTTCTTCGCTCATCCCTGCTTCCATTCCTTTCATTCTACGCCAAACATCCCTCCACCCAGTTTCTCCGGCCTGAAGACCTTGATAGACGAATAAATATCTTAAATAAATGGTGGACGGGACTTCTCGAGGTTCTCAATGGAAGAAATAGCCAATCTTTAAGTGGAGTGGATAGACCAGTTTTTCTAGAAGCCATTGTTGGAATCATGACAAGACCGGAATGGCGTATTCCGACCTTGCATGATTCGCCGTCACCTTCTACGCCTACTGCACCCCACGTTCCAACCCCAATTTCCAGATCCAACACATCCCTTGAATCAACGGGGACAGATTTTCTCATCGAATCAATACACCACAACATCCGGAATATCTTCGCCCAAAATCTCCTATCACAACTTGGCTATTGTATTGATAAATTGTCAATGAGGCAAACCCCGGCCAGTCTTGTAACCTTTGCTGGTAAAACATGCGCTTATGCATTCTTTTTTTCCCCTGGTGTTGCAGACATTCTTGTGCGACTGTGGAACACGACCCCTGATACCCTCCGAAGGGTTTTGATTGGATTCAAGGTGGACAGGAGCGCTAAAGCTAACCTTGAAACTTCTGACTACATCTCATCGTACTTCCCTGTGGCGCTGCGATCTTTATGTTTCAGCTCTCATGCCAGTATGGTCCGCTGTCTTCGACAAAAAACGCCACCCCCCTTAAGCGCGACCAACGTTAATTGGTCGGGACCATGGGTTTCACGTTGGTCAGGGAGAGATACTGATCTTTTCTTCGTTTTTGCCAAGCATTTCCACATCTTGGTTGCAGAAATTTTACCCAAGGGATGCGAAAGATCGAAATATATCTTCGTTCCAGGACTTCTTTCGGTTCATGCGCAGATAATGACTGTTTTGGAACATACTGTCAACAAACAGTCAACTGCTTCAGCGGTGGATAATATCCATGCAGCAACATCAACGACATTCGAGGATTTCATTGATGGTACGGATGCTTCTGCTTCCGCTATACCCTTGGGAACTGCAAATTCGCTGCGCGTCATGTCTGAAAATCGTCTCATTCTGCTACTAAAGGACATCGTCACCGATCGGTCCCTTGACTTGTCTATAAAGCAAATGTTTGTGGAAAACTTTTGCGCAATCCTGAAAGTCGCGACGAAGAAAATTTCTCTCTTCGACCATAACGGATGCTTTGTGTTGTTCGACTTTGTCGAAGAGCTCGTTTCAGTAATCCCACCTTATTGCGAATCCACACGGCAGCCGGACTTACTAGACTGGAACTTTTGGTTAGATGTCTGCAAGCAAATGATGGAAAGTAATAACTCACTCACAGAAGTGAGGGCTTTCTCATTCATTTATGCTGCCTGGAACGAGATAAACAGGACTGATGAGGGCAAAGAGGCGTTGTGCGTGGGAATCCTTTTGCACGAAACCTATTTCTATAGGTACTTTAATCATTGGAGCCCAATGGTTCGTGCGTATTTCCACAGGCTGTTATGTTGGCGGCTGGCTCGGTGTGAAGGAAAGCCTTCCGCGCTAGACTTGTGAGTACCAATAATTGAAATTTCCCAAATTAATGGGCCAGTGACTAATATAGCTTGCACTCTCCAGGCGTATCTACAACCTTCTGTTGGACAGGCTTGGTGGAATCTGGAACTACTTCCTTTTTTGCCAATCAAAAGCTGAGAGAGAATTGACCCCGGGGCTGTCGACTGCACCTTGTAGTCCTGCGCCTGGGCGCCGAATTCTTATCATCAGGAATGACTACCAGCCCACCTCCTCCTTATTTGTTTGCTTGGACAACATTATCCCACCAACTTCTTCCAGTCTGCCATCAGCGTACAAAAGCCACGGATCGCTACCAGACATCGAGCCCAATCATCCTCGTTCCGAATCCCACCCATCGTCAGGTAAAAAGAGATGGAGGACACTAAAAACTATGTTCACTGGCTCCTCCAACTTGAAACCAGGGGAGGTAACGCCAACGAAGAGTACCCATGATGAAAGCGAACACGGTATAAACGACTTAAACCGCAGCGAGGGCTCATTGGAACACGAAGACCAACCGTTCCCGACGAAGAGTCTGCCAAAATATACCTTCAGGTTCTCCCTGCAGTGGAACGATCGTGCCAGATGGCCATCCAAGGACAGACGCCTATTCCCACCTTCCATCCCGCTCCCTGCCCTACTTTTCCTTCAGTCCCTTCGAGCGAAAGAAGCCAAACAAACCGACTCAGCCGACGGCTCCCTCTCTAACTCCCTATCCGGAACCAACTCCGACGACGGCTCGGACAGCGAAAGCGCCGAGATAAACTCCATCTCAAAAACAACCGCAACCACAACAACCACTGCAGCTTCTAGCTTTACTACCCCTTCAACTATCGGCCTCGCTACTACCACTTCCGGTCCTGTGCTCACTCCCTCACCCGCTCCAAAACCTAACCTCACCCTCTTCACCGCCTTCGATTCCCACACAGACGCGGGCGGAGGATATCAATACCAATACCAATATTCCCCGCTCGTAGTGAGTAAATATGCCGGTCGCGCGCTGGCAGAGTGGGCAATGGTTGTTTGCGAGTGTGATAATTTCTTCGCACGACGACGCGACGAGGGTGTTCCGAGCGACGATGAGGTGGAGGTACCCATTCTGGGCGTCGAGAGTTTCCGGAAATGATATTTATATAATGATGGGCTTGGTTCCCCCCCCTTTTTTTCTTTCTCTCGCTGTCTCTCTCACAAAAACTGTCTTCGCCCCTGTTTCTTCTTTCCTTTTCCTCCCCCCTGCTACGAAGGGGCACGTCGCCATTGTACAGTACCAGTATCTGGACATAGGTATATATATACACTTTTTTTATTACCTGCTTATTTTATCAGGTTGGCGATGGCATATCGAGGGATTCATCATGAATATGCAGGAAAGACAACAACTCCCCCTTCCTTCTTCGAACCCTTACCTTACCTTTTACATCTTTCTTTGCTAAAAGAAACCTCCTTTTCTTTTCTTCTTTTTGGTGGGGAGGACTTCTTCCTTTTGGCACCTGTTCTGCAGTTTTATTCCCTTTTTTTTCTCCAACTATGCAAAACAAAGCAAGGCACGGTCATGGCGTCCCTATTTTTGTGTACTCGTTCGTTTCCTTTTGAATCATTAACTTCTTTCCTGCTCAACTTGATGAAAACGGGGCTTTGTTTGTTTGTTGGCGCTTTCTCAGCATGGCTTGTCTGCGAAAATCCCAGAATCCTGTTTCCCTTCTCCATTTTTTTCTTCTTTCCTTTCGTTCGTTCCCCCAGGATGGTGGTTCAACAGGTTGGTTGGTTGGTTGGTGTTTGCATGCATTGATTAGAATTTTTGCTCATTCATTGTTCGATACGAATTCGTTTTCGTTCCATCATTATTGTCATCATTATCAGCCATGATCATCCATGTATGTGCGTTTAGTTCGTGTGCGTGTGCGTGTGCGTGTGCATGTGTTCGATTTTCATAATATATGTGTTTTGCATTGTGGTGCATTGCATTGCATTGTTTGATTTCTTTTTCTGAATTCAATGCGACTCGCTTCAGGTCCAAAATTCTTTTCTATCAACTTTTTACCATCTCTTCCTCCGTACCCCCGCGGCCTTTCTACGTTACGTACATAACCTCTCACATTTCATTTCGTGTTGGAGGGGGTTCTCTCTCCCTTCCTCGGGTGAGGGTGATAAATGCGGAAAATAGCATTTCTACCAGCTAGCTAGCTTACACCTTCCAAACAACAAAGAAGTTGATACATTGCATTCCTTACGCAAATGCATGAGGAAGGGCCGAAGTTGTACATCATATAAAAGCTAGCGGTGCGAACGGAGGGAATGGAGAGAGAGAGAGAGAGAGAGAGAGAGAGAGAGAGCGGGGACATGGATGCCTAACGCTCACTAATAACTGCTTCCAATTACCGATCATATATCCAAACAGGGGTTTATATATGACAGCATATGATAACGAATTGTGCGAGAACAGGATTAGTGGCTAAAGGTAACTTGTTTTCCGGACGAGTTTATCTCATTTTGATATCCAATTGGAGGGTCCACGTATTATTTTTAATCTGCTAACATGCGGCAAGGAGGGAGGGAGCAAGAGGGAAATTAAGGGAGAGAAAAAGACTTGAAGACGGAAGCGGGCCAAGTAAGATAGATAAAGTATTTAGATGTGAGAGGCTAAAGTAAATTTGATACAATTAATTGAGCAATGAATGGTAAATTGCACGGAAAAATGACATGTTTTCTAGAGCATCAGGAGATTTCCAACATTATTTCCGGGTATTTTTTCCTTCTGTTAGAAGTGTTATGTGCACTTGAGCCAGCTGTCAGTTTGATCACACCCAGGACATGCGAAGGCCAAGCCAAGCTGCTTGGGGGGAATGGCAAGAAAAGGTACAATGATTTGTTCATAAATGGAAAACATCACGCATCCGTCTCCCAATCCACACCCACTCACCCAACCACATACCTTTACTACGAGCTAGCATCAACAGAGTCTGAAGTTCTCGAAACACTTTTCTCCAGCGTTTCAGTCGGTGGAGAAGTTTGCTCAAGAACTTCTGCTTCATCTGGCCCCGACGAACTGGACTTTTCCCGACCAGGCTCAGCCACAAGCGGGATCTCATCGCCAGGTTCTATCTCCGCTTCGACAAGTGGTTCTTGCTGCGGCGGTTGTGCCTCTAAGCCATCACCATCGCCATCATCGTGGCTTGAAGCTGGTGGGGTGGGTTCTGGATTTCGCGATGGTGACGACGAGTTCGTCGTTGTCGAGTCGGGAGCAACGGGAGCAGCAGGTTCATCGGATTCTTTTGTCGGAGCGAGTTTCGATGTCGTCTCGGGGGAAGAGTCCGCATCTGCATCCGCATCCGCATTCGTATTAGGAGCCTGGGGCCCAGTGGGAGTGGCAGTAGTAGGCGGAGGGGAACCAGCCTGTTCCGAAAGCACGCCGGGTTGTGGCTTGGGAATTGTGGAAACAGGTGAATCTGGTGGTGATGAAGATCTAGGCTTGGCAGGAGAGGTGTCGCCTACGACGAGAACCCCATCTCCACCGATCTGCCATACATTCCATGCATCCACAACTTTGAACTTGGGGGCAGCTGGAGCTGGCTTTTTGACGGGTTCTACAGCAGGAGCGGCAGCAGGAGCAGCTGGCTTTCTTCTAGCTGGTCCCCTCGCCCGACCCTTTCTAGCATCGCTCAAAGGCACCTTTTCAACAGTTTCTTCGGGCTCGGGCTTCTTTTCGCGAGGTTTAGGGCCCTGCGGTCCCAATTTCAGATGGCCCTCCAATTGTGAAAGGAATCCTGATTTCAGGGCAGCGATTTTGGACCCACCAAGTCGAGCGGGAATGGGAGGTTTTGGCTTTACAACTGGCTGTTCTGTAGCATCAGTAGAACCAGCAGATACGGTTTTTGTTAAGCTCTCTTCAGAAGTGCGTGATGATGGTTTTGCTGGTCGTGCGGGAGGCTTAGGTTTTGGACGGCTAGGGATTGTAGGCGGTTTTTTGGACTCATCCGGGCTTATCGATTTTGAAGGTCTCGCAGGAACGGTGGGGGGTGCAGGTTTCGTTGGGCTTTCTGGAGAAGTCGACTTCTCTCCCTCTTGAGGCGTCCGAACAGTGGTTACGAGCCGCTGACTGTCCGGAACATCCTCCCAAACATCTTTACTTGGGAACCGCTGTTTGGATTCCGCCCTAGGCTGCTTTTCGTCCTCAAGATGACTCTGAAGCTCCTTTGGCGGGGAGCTGCGTTTTGAAGACGCTAAACCTTTGGTCTGCAAAGCTTCCTGCTCTAGAGGGCCCAATGGAGGCTGCTCCTCATTATCGACCGATTTACTTGGGACATCGGGTGTTGAGACTGTAGCCTCCAGTTGTAAACTGTCCGGAGCATCTTCCCAAATATCCTTGCTGGGAAACCGATGTTGCTCAGGACGACGTTTAAATCGCTCTGTAGGTGTAGTTATTTTCGCCTCATCGTCCTCTGCTGGGAATAGTGGTTCGTACTCTTGAACGTCTTCGAGTTCCGTATGGATCTCCTCACGTTCCTCACTGCGTGAACCAAACCTCGTCATGTTTGGCACAGTACCATGGGTACTGGAAGTCTGGCTGCTCGCGAGATTTTCTGTGCGGCTATTTGATCGACTGTGGGCGTGCAGACCGGGAGAACCGAGCTCGAAAGCTGGCGAGATCGCAGGTTGTAAATGCTCTGCACCTGGTTCAATCTCATCCGCTGCGAGGACGGGTGTTTCATTTGGGCCTTCTTCAGCCCAACCAGGCTCCTCCAATGGCTGGGCGCCATGTGGTTTGTGATCCTCTGGTGCGGGGGCAAAGCCATCAGGGTGGTGCTGGCTATGAAGGGGCTCATCAATATGGATTACCTCTTCCTTCTCATGAGTGTCTGTTTCTAGAACACTATGTTCAGTATCTGCTGCGCCAGCAACAACAGATTCCTTTACGGGAACTTTTACTACACCCTGCGACTGGAGATACTCACCCTTAGAGAAGCGAGACTCAGGAGCTGCAGATGCAAGCCGGGAAGCAAGTTCGTCAGTCGCAACGTATGCCAGCTCTTCCTGCGGGGTGCCTACCACGTCCGCATGAGTTGCTATGAACAATTAGAACCACCCCTAGTAGAAAAAGTACGTATAGTTCTTGGAATTGAAGCATTATCTCACCCAAACCAAGCCCCGTACTGGCAGAGCTCCTCACGATTTTATTTAAATCATCACTGCTTAAGGCCCATTCCGGTCGTTCTTGCCCCAGGGCCGGTCCATACTGACCTTGCTCCTCGCGTGCTAGTTCATCAGGGTGCTTGTCATACCACTCCTTCTCAAACTTGCCACTTGGTTGTGCTCCGTGACCGCGAAGCCCATAGCTACCCGGTGGAAGGGAAGTTTCTCGACCACTTTTAGTGCGCTGATGGTTGCGCCCAGGCCGCTGTTGTCCACCTTCATGGCCAAGCTCACCATATGGGGATGGCGACGGCGCTTGCACATCGCCTGCATTAGGATCCATAGGCACGCGCTGGCCAATTTCAGGAATGCCTCCTTCCTCCGCAAGCTGTAAGGATGTCCGACGATTTGTTGAAGAAATAGAAGATTCCTGCCGAGAACCGTTGGGTTGCATATGCCTGGGCCTCGAGCGCTCCACATCACCGTAATCAGGGGAGGATACAGGTTTCCCAAAGCCTGCAGCGGCAGCTTGTTGCGAGTCTGTTCTGGTAACGGCTTGCACCTGCGCTTCAGCGCTAGAACTTGGTAACGATGGCTTTGGGGCATGGAGATGTAGGTCGCGGTTCACGTTCCGTGTCTCCAGAGGAGGGTCGTGACTTTGCTCCCTGTTATCCGCGCTTGAGTTCTGGTATTCTAGGCCTTCATATTCCATCCCTTCCTGGCCAACCGAAGGTAGATTAACGCTAGACGGGCGAGCGGGCGTATTAGAGGCATCGTTTGATTGTCGGTGTCTCGTACCCGACCCAG
This sequence comes from Blastomyces parvus, assembly GCA_002572885.1. NCBI lineage: Eukaryota > Fungi > Ascomycota > Eurotiomycetes > Onygenales > Ajellomycetaceae > Blastomyces > Blastomyces parvus. The sequence continues at coordinate 30,930 of PDNC01000148.1, read as the reverse complement.
CTGGCAACTCGTTTAATGGTGACGGGGCGTAGCTGTCGCAATTGGGAGAGGCAGAACGGTCGATGCGGCGACTGGTCGGGCGAGCAGGCACCTTTGGCACCTCGGGGTTTGGAGACGATAGAGTATTCGGAGACCGCGACGGCCGGGGAGGAACTACAGGAAATGGCCTCGTCGACATCGCTTCGGTTGGGAGTTGTGAACAGTCAAATAGAAAGGAAAGGAACGGAGCTGCTGATTGTAATTAGGGTTTAATTAGTTTCTCTGCTGGGTTTGGGGAAACAGTCAAGGCACCATGATAAATCCTGTGCTCCTCGATAAAGGAAACAAAACAAATGAGGAACTCGATGTTTTCTCTACCGCAACTGAAGCTCTCCTCTTTTATTGTTTATATGATTTGCCTTTTCGCCGGAAAATATTTCTCTCGCTAATTGTTTTTTTCTTTCCGCGAGGCCTTTTCCCGTTCATTTCCTCGTGTCCTTGTCTCCGGGGGAAGCTGAGAACGAGGATCTTTGCTTCCCAGCAAGCGGTGCTGTATGCGCATTGCTTACCTTTGCTAGTCTATTGGCTGGATTCCTTTCTGTATCAGTATAAGTATAGTCTAGGCAAGGGATTGCCTCCTGGAGGAACAAGTATTTGGGAGTCGGATAGGAGAGTGTCGAGGTGCCAAGTGGATAAGGAACGGATCAGAACGGGAATATTAGTTTCACCAAATGAAAATGAAAATGTATTTCCCTCTTCTTGGTAGGTGAAAGGCATATAGAAATTGAGAAAATAGGAATCAAGATCGAGACTCTGCTCTGTTTAGGCGTTGTTCAGGACAATCCGTGGATGAACAATAATAATGAGGATGACGATTGCAGGAGGAGGTTTGAGCGCTAGCCAGCTGGAGGGTTCGTTTCTGCCACAGCCGGACTATTAATACGCCCACCGCCAATATGACGTCCCTGGTCACGCTATACCGGGGCGCTTCGGCTTGGCATGTGGTCATCCACTACTGGCTGTAATTTACAGATGTTAACGTGGTATTGGTATTTTGGGTCGTGTGCCAATCTGCAATTGGTCGTCGCGTTTGCGGGGATGATCTTGCCCGGCGGATGACAACGTCGACGGTTGCGGCTCCATTCATTTGGTAAAGTTCTTGCAGCGTGAGGGAGCGAACCTTGGAGAACTTACCTAGGTACTGCTTTGATGTTAGTCCATTCTGTCTAGTAGATAGTATAGAGTACATCGAGCACTCCAGAGCCAGAAAAAGGAAATTATCTTCTCTCCAGGAGCGTCCTGGTCTGGGACACTGCTCCTGATGCATATATTGTCGCATATCTGCTCCGTACAGAGTAGCAAGTGCTCCGATACCATGGCCACTTGAAACCGTTCATCCAAACGCTAACCAAGGCTCTATCAAGCCACAGAGGTACTCCTCAGGACCTCAGGTAAGTTACTTGCCTCATGTCAGAATAACTTCCACGCTATTTTCAATTGTGAAACGGAGGCTGGTACAAAACAATTGGTTCCCTTGTAAGGAGCACAGGTTCAAGAGGGGTTAAAAATTAGGCGGCGACAACATTTTATGCTGTCAGCTACGTTATATATATTCCTTCCAAGAAGGTATATCGTTCCACGAAATGAAAGAAATGATAATAACCAAGCGATATCAGAATATGAGATTATCAGAGAAAGGCAAAAAATTCATCTTATATAATATTACGTTATTTCCATTTCAGCATCAGATAGAGAGTGAATTCAAACTCACGATGCAGGGGCTCGACCGTTAATTGGGGGGTGGTGGCGGGACAATGGCAGAGGAACCTTGGAAGTATTTCGTATGTACGGTGTTGGAAAGCCAAACTCATGATTGCCGCATTCACCGGGCAAAGTCGTTTATTACTTCTTCTCTTTCCCCCAAGGTAAGAAGTATATGGGTTTTAAACTACGACTTCAAAGAATATAAGAGGCTCAAGAATGATGAGAGAATCAAGCTTAATCTTGAAAAAAGGGTCATTAATATTTTGGAAATTTTTGGATTTCGTACTCATAAAAAACAAAAAAGGAAAAAGGGGGTTTGGGGGGTACGTGTCAGAAAAAGCCCATCTAATAGAAAAAGAGAAAATAAATCGTAAAGCCATTTTTCCTTTAACTAGGGAAGACAGGAAAAGATAAACTCAAATGCCAAGGGAGACCAGGGAAAGAATAAATTTGAAGGGAGCGCAAGAAGAGCGAAAAGCAACTACTCAAGAATGTAAGGTATATAAAAAACCCCATGTCGAGTGGTCACATTTCGCCCGCTCTTTCGCACGTGAAAGGGTGAGAGGGAGAAAAGAGAAGGAAAATAAAACGCCTCCTTTTTGCCCATCGCCCACACCCCTCTTTCTTTTTCATTCCAGCATTTTTGTTTAGGGAGGGTGTTGGGGCTAGCCAGTTTATTTCTTGGTAGCCTTCTGGGCGGCCTTGGTGACCTTGCCAGCAGCCTTGTCGGACTTGACGACGGACTTGATGACACCGACAGCGACCTGTATTGGGTTTAGGTAATTAGTAAACGGTTGAAAATGTGTAAATGATTAGAAGGAATATGGGTGTAAAAACTTACGGTTTGTCTCATGTCACGGACAGCGAAACGTCCAAGAGGGGGGTACTCAGTGAAGGCCTCCACGCACATGGGCTTGGAGGGAATCATCTTGACGATAGCAGCATCACCGGACTTGATGAACTTGGGGCTGTCCTCAACAGACTTTCCGGTACGGCGGTCAATCTTCTCGATGAGCTCAGCGAACTTGCAAGCAATGTGGGCGGTGTGGCAGTCGAGGACTGGGGCATAACCAGCGCCAACCTGGCCGGGGTGGTTGAGGACGATGACCTGGGCGTTGAAGGAATCGCAGCCCTTGGGGGGGTCGTTCTTGGAGTCACCGGCAACGTTGCCACGGCGGACTTCCTTGACGGAAACGTTCTTGACGTTGAAACCGACGTTGTCACCGGGGTAACCAGCCTGGAGCTGTTGGTGGTGCATTTCGACGGACTTGACTTCAGTGGTGACGTTGGCGGGAGCGAAGGTCACGACCATACCGGGCTTGATGATACCAGTCTCGACACGTCCAACGGGAACAGTGCCAATACCGGAGATCTTGTACACATCCTGAAGGGGAAGGCGGAGAGGCTTATCGGTAGGACGAACGGGGGGGTCAATGGCATCAATGGCGTCGAGGAGAGTCTTACCGCTGGCCTTGCCGGCAGCAGTCTCCTTGTTCCAGCCCTTGTACCAGGGGCAGTTGCTGGAAGGCTCAATCATGTTGTCACCCTCGAAACCAGAGATTGGCACGAAGGGAACAGACTTGGGGTTGTATCCGACCTTCTTGATGAAGTTGCTGACTTCCTTGATAATTTCGTTGAAACGAGCCTCAGACCATTTGGTGGTGTCCATCTTGTTGATGGCAACGATGAGCTGTCTGACACCAAGGGTGAAAGCGAGCAGAGCGTGCTCACGAGTCTGGCCATCCTTGGAGATACCAGCCTCGAACTCACCAGTACCGGCAGCAATGATGAGGATAGCGCAGTCAGCCTGGGAGGTACCAGTAATCATGTTCTTGACGAAGTCACGATGACCGGGGGCGTCTAGAAATGGGCATGTTAGAAAATGGATACTTGGAAGTCAAAATTGCTTAGGAGGGAACCAATCGAAACTCACCAATGACAGTAACATTGTACTTGGGGGTCTCGAATCTCCAGAGGGAGATATCGATGGTGATACCACGTTCACGCTCGGACTTCAGTTTGTCAAGGACCCACGCATATTTGAAGGATTTCTTGCCCAACTCTTCGGCTTCCTATACGTAGACAGTTAGTATATATTCAAAGGATAATTAGACAAAAGTTGGCTTTGTGCAGAAAACATGTGTAAAACAAGGGGAGACAATTGTTCTTCAAAACATTTTTCAAGAAACAAAGCAGGGGTTTATATAATCAAGCAAAAAAGTAAGGGTTGTGGGTGGTTGGCCGAAAATGCAAGGGAGTCCAGAGGGGCAAATTGCATGTTGCATTGCGTTGAGAAACTGTGGCTGAACTGCAGAAGCGACGAGCACATGTTTCGTTGCAAGGCCAACAGGACCACAGCACCCTAAAAATTACCCCACCATGAAAAAAAAATATTGGCGAATCACAACACAACTAGCGAAAACCCAAACAGAGGGGTAACAGAACAGAGAAAACAATATATCGAGGGCAAAAAAAAAATCAGATTTTTCGTCGAAATTTTGTGCTTACCTTCTCGAACTTCTCAATGGTACGGCTGTCAATACCACCGCACTTGTAGATCAAGTGACCTATAGAGAAAAGAACAGTGAGCAGACCGTCGTGATATTGCTGCAGCGTATTGTGTTAGGCGGGGTGTGCTTACCGGTGGTGGTGGATTTGCCGGAATCGACGTGGCCGATAACGACGAGGTTAATGTGAGGCTTCTCTTCCTTACTGTGTGATGGAAAAAAGCACCCGAGTCAGTCCAGGGAACGAGATCAAGATGGATCGGAGAGATGGAATAGACGGATGCTTACCCCATTGTGACTGGATGTGAATGCGAAAAGCGGGAGGGTTTGTGATAAAATAGATTAGATTTCTTGTAGTTCTTTGGAAGAGACTAGAAGAAGATCAGGAGAACGCTCAGATACTACGGCCAAGAATGCGTAGAGGTGCTGGCAGAGGTCAGTTAGAAGAGATGGAACAGTTGCTGGAGAGATAGGATGATGGGGCGGAGTGCAAAAGGTGAGGGTTGAGAGAATACGTACTGAAGCAGACGAGAGGAGGAAGAGGGAAAGGAAAAGATTTTTTGTGCGAGGAGAGGGGTTTTTGTATGCTTTCTGGGCGGGGGGGGAAAAGGGCAGGAGGCGAGGCCGCTAGTCCGCTTTGGGCCGTCACGTGCCGCTTATCACCGCGCTTTTGGAGGGGTTCAGGGCTGCCTGGTGGGGGGAGTTGGCCCTTGGCGGTTGGTTGGGCGGCACCCGAAGAAAAAAAGGTGAAAATTTTGTTCGCTGCTACCATGGCAAGAAGACCCTCCTCGCTGGGTAAGTTACCGCCTTTTGGCTCCCAGATCCCCTTCACTATAAGGTGTGGCGTTGGTCTTGGAGGGCAGACACTTGGTCTGATTGGGGCAAACCGATAAAAGGTGGGCTTTATTCATGGTTGGTTTCTCTATCAAACCAATACGAAGAAAGAAAAAAACTTCCAATGCTACAGGAGACTGAAGCGTTCAAAAGAATTGTAGAGCAATTTTCCAAACCCCCCATCAGAGCTTGAAACGTTGTAGCCAGATCAGTCAACAGGCTTCCTGGCCTCCGTTTCAAGTCTTCTGTTCAATAATGCAAGCTACAGTACTAAGAAGGTTTTTTTGTGCGGGACTTATCTTGCATATCTTGAATCTTCGATGATGTGGGTATTATCTATGTTAGCAACAGCACATGCAGATAAAGCAAAATCAAGAAATGTAGAATAAAACCAGCTTAGAAGCCTCGCCCTGCTAAATGGATTTTTCCGATCTATCATTTTGCAGAATATCCAAACCACCCTCTTCTTGTCCACCTCTCTTAAAAAAACTCATCTCCTGGAGAAAAATACAGTCTGGTTCACCTGCGCAGGCGAGCGGACAAAAGCTGCCTTGGAGCCCCAACAATGACACAACCAAGGCGAAATCATTATTAGACTAATGCAAGGAATTCGACGAGATGACTCATATATAGAGGTAGAGGAGTTGGTGAGCTGTCCTGCCTTAGTTTTCTCTCCATCGAGCCCCGCAAGTTGTGCACTGCCATTTGTTGTCAGCTCAGCATTGGCTTTCTATTTCTATTTCTTTTCTTTTTGTTTCCTTACAAAGATCTAAATCCTTGGAGGTGGGGAAGAGAGGGAGCAGAAAGTCATATGTTTGGTCTTTTTACGACCTTTCTCATACCTTGAAGAATGTAGTCATTGGCTCGTCCGCGCTTCGAATCTGCAACTGGTAAAAATATGCACGGTCGCCATCACAGCCTTCGGCGGGGCATTGCGCTGCAAGTCATACCACACGGACCAACAATCAGAACTCATGGCAAAATATTGTAGAGACGGAATGCACGTCTGTAGGCCCAAACAGCCAAAAGGAAAATCTCTTCCAATCGTGGGATAGGGTGGGGTGGTAAAAGGGAACGATCCGAAGTGTTTCCAAATGTAGGCGGAGGTGGTGACTCACTCGGTTGGCTGTCAGCATTCTTCCACTCATCTTTCCCTCCTAACACATCTGCAACTTCCTTCCGCTTCATCTCTGTCCGCTCGTAGTACGTTCGGTCGAGGACATACTGGTAGGGGCAGGTTCGGCATTCGAATCGGTTGACACCTAGCGGGTAACGAGGGGTGGGATCTGCCCGGGAGATGGTAAGGGCATTGCTGCAGTTGGGGCAAACTGGAAACACATTGCGAATCAGATGGTTGCCTATTTAGCGGGGGATTTTATGCGGGTTATTTCGTATTTGTATAGAGGGTTGAGATACTCACAGGTCAACGGCATTTTCCACGCTGAATTCTCAGTGATTGGGAGAAGCGAATCAATGACTATCCAGATGTATATGTTATAGATAGTGATATCATTGTCGCAGCGAAGGATTTCCAAAAACGGGTATGCTGCCGTGCGAACTCATTGCATCCCGTCGTAACCCTGTAGGAGTGCTTGTGGCTCGTAGCTAATCGAGCAGAACGGGTCAGAAACCTCCAGGGAGCCGGGAGCTAAGATTGGAAATGGTTAGCTTCCTGATTGGCCAATCTGCCGGGCAAAATGGTCCCGCGCGACTAATTTTGCCTATCAATACCTTAATTAAGCGCCGATGTTTCGAGATTACGGCAAACGAACCAAGGGCACACGGAATATCTTTGTTCCTGCATTTATCGGCATGATACAGGGGCTTGGCTGATACGAAACACGCAATTGGGAACATAACGATTTCATAAGAAGAGTAAGGACTGTGCCGTTCTATATCAAATCTCTTCTTAGCTGGTCAGACTATACCTGATAGGTCAGGATAACACTCCTTTTGGTTAACTGTGCAAAAACATCATATCTTGGCTCTGGTAGGTGCCACCCCCCCGCTTTGGTTGCCCCTTCATAACTTTTAAGGCTGTCAACTTCAGCGCTTGTTTGTCGAGTACTCCTTGATTTTTGTTGATTTAACCCGTGCTAACTTCACATGAATTTTCTTTTCCATATTCATAGGTCCCTCGAAATCTGAAACTCGAGAGCGCAAACCATACCCCGCACCGGCCTCGTAATAACCTCCTAGGCAAACAGGCAGATAGCAGACACAACACAATGCCCACAGCAAATGATAAGATAGTACCAGATGATGAGGTACATGGACTTCATCACTTGTTGAACTCTTTACCGATGTAGTTAAAGGCCAAAGTTTCTCACAAAGCTCTGCAATTTTTAGGGAGCCAGCCCCGCCGAGAGAGTTTCCGCCGCCTGCCGCGAAGATAACACGGATGCCCTAGAAGAGGTTTTCAAAGAGATGGAAAAAGCGAAGAAAACAAATGAGGAAATTGCTACTTTTTTTAACAACGTTACGGACCCCTTGGGCAACTATGCACTTCATATATGTGCTATGCATGGCAGCTGTAAGTAGCATAGCCTCCTTTGTTGACATCCCAAACTCTATGCCCCGGCTCTCCATCACCTCAATAGTTGGCCATTTCCAAAAACCCCACAAACAACGCAATTCTTTCCAAGCGAAGAAACAAGGAAAAAAAGTAATATCATCTAACAATCCACTTCCGTACGCGCAAACCACAGACCACGCAGCCGACTTCCTCTTCGACATAGAATTCTTCGAATGCGACCCAAAAACCCGACTCGACAAAGAAACCCCCCTCCACCTCGTCGCGCGCTACGCAAACGATACAAGCCGCTACAACTCCGTCCAGGACGCCATCACAATGATAAAAATGATGTGCGAAGCGGGTTGTGACCCGCGGGTCACGAACAAACACGGCGAGACCCCCGCACGATTACCGGATATGATACCGGAGGATGTGCGCAAGGAATTGAGGCAGGCGGAATATCTCCTGAATGAAGGTCTGACGTTACAGAATGATATGGATAGTGATGATGATGCGGGGGGGCAGAATAGTGCTAGTGACTCTGAGTGAGTGTGAGAAACGGGGACCGCAAGGTCGGTTGCGTGGGTTCGAGAGCATGCCCCCATTTTACGAATCTTCTATTTTTTTTTGTTCCGTTCCAGCTTTTCCATTATCCTAGAATCAATTCAGCGTTTTCAGTTAACGTGTGCTCGCATCAGCGAAAACGAAAGAGAAATCGAAGGGAAGCAATGAGGAAAAAGCCGAAAGCTGCCCCTTAGCGTTGGATGGATGTTTTGCCGGTGTCTCCTCCTTTATTATCTCCCTACTATGTATTTGCTTTGATCTGAACGAAACCTCTTTCCTGTTGCCCCGTCTGTTCCCTTTATTTCCCCTTGAGTTATTGTGGCTCATGTTTTGTATGAAGCCCTTCTACCTACACATGTACAGCACATGCATTTCCGCCCTTTCGTCCCAATGTGCACGTATTGCCCACGCCCGAAATGACCGTTCAAATATATATATAGATATACCCACCTGTATAAGGAATAGGAATAGAGAAAGCTCTCAAGGTGTGGATACAAATCAAACTTTTCGTCCCCTTTGTGGTGTTTTCAACTTGTATGGGGTCTCTTCCCTCACAGCAGAAGAATACCAATTTTCTAGCTAGTCCTGCCAGCCTTTCTTTGTCTTTTCGTCTTTCTTCATCTTGACTTTATTTCCTTTATTCGAAGGGCAATACTATAGAGGGAGGAGAGCGGGAAAATATACAACCAAAAAAAATCAATCATTTCCCACTTTTGAAAAAGATATCATACACTCGTCAGATGTAAAATGGCAAATGCTAAAAGGGATTCGCATCGACATCAAAGTCTCTCTCAGGCCAAGGTGTATGGAGGAGGCCGGGAAGTATTAAATCATCACTTCTAAAAACTTAGTAGAGGAGGGGGGAAAGAAAAGAGAGAGCAAACCAGGAATGCATCGCAAAAACCTACATGTCAGCAAGCCTCACTCCCCCCCATCGCCATCTCCATCTCCATCACCCTCCTCCCTCCCAAAATGCAACGGTTCCATTATCCCCAAACTCCTCTTCAACCTCTTCTCAAACGCTTCCATCTCCTCCTGATTCCTAACAGGCGCACCACCACCATCACCCCCATTTGTATTCGAACCCCCTCCCTCGCCGAACCCATAAACCTCCCTCGCCAATCCCGACACGCCCACAACACCCACCTCAACCTTCCCCCTAGGCCCCACAAGATACTCCACAACCTCCTCCCCACCATCCATCTCCCGGTTGCGCACGATATAGCCCTCCTTACATAGGCGCGCGAGTAACTTGTCCGTGCGGTCGATGGGGGTGAAGTTATCAGCGTTGACGCGGCGGAGGAGGCGGTCGAGTTTCTGTTCGCGGATAGAGCCGCCGGATAGGAGGATAGTGGATATTATGAAGGTGTAGATGGCGGTGTAAGTGCTTTCGGTTGTGGAAGAGGGTGCTCGTGTCGGTGGGAGGATGGTTGGGGTGCGGTAGGCAGGGGGAAGTGTGCTTACGACTGTCCAGGTTTTGGAGGCTGTGGCGGGCCGTTCGGTGCGTTGGGCGGCTGGTATCGAAGACAGTGGTTAGTTATATAATTATGCATACTTGTCTCCGACATGTACAGAAGCAGAAAGGATATCAATCTGTAAAAGAATTCAACAGGTGAGAGGGGAATAGCATATAAAAAGCATATACACACCTCTCCTCTGACTTATCGTCACCTTCTCCCTCAACGGCTGCTCTACCATCTGCATGCCAAATGTCTCTATCAATTCCGCCTGCGCCTTTTCAAAAACCTGCCTAAACTGCCTCGCCCCTTGCTCGCCCAGCACTTTATCCCTGATATCAGTCCGCCGGATCACCTGCCGCGAATACTCGCTTGCGAGCGCGAGACGCACGAGCTTTTTGACCATCACGTCAGTGGCTCTATGAAATTGGGTAAACGCCTCCGGCGTTGACCGGTCATCTGCAGAGGCATCTGGGTCGGAATCAGAGCTCTGGCGCCGCTGCCGCTTTTGTTGTTGTCTGGATCGTTGGGAGGGAGCCTGCTGGGGTTCGGATGAGGCGTCTGAATTCTGCGCTTCATCTTCGTCATCGGGCTGCTACAGATAACGGAATGAGATAGGTGAGTTAGCTAGGACGCTCAGTACACTTCTTTGACCGATTCCCCTTGGACACGGACGGAAACTTACTGGGCGACGGCGGCTGCGCCCGATAGGCATCCTTTTCACGTTTTTGACACTATGTAGCTAGAGAATTTATTATTGAATAAAATAGCGGTAGTCCAATTGATTTGAGTTTAGACACGTATTAGTTTCGAGAGCTTGTGAGATTTCCTATCGTCATATATCAATTTGAGAGAAGCCCTTGCGACACGCGCGCAGACTCGATGTCATATGGGCGTTTGCCAATAAGTTTGGCTTTAAATTCTAAACGCGAGAGCGTTGCCCAAGCAAGCAGCATCATTGGTCTAGTGGTAGAATCCATCGTTGCCATCAATTTGACAAATTGTCAAGTCACCTGACTCGATGGGGCCCGTGTTCGATTCACGGATGATGCATTTCATTTTCTTTTTTAATTTGTTTTTTTAATTTTTTTGCCAATTCATCGTCGGCTTGGGCATGTCTGCTTCAGCAGCCAACAGCGAAGCGGGCACTCAACAGGGTGGTCGGCCAGTTCTCTTTGCCGTAAGGCTACGATCAAGTGTAGTCTACCCCGTACACGATGGCCAGATGAGAGGGCCGGGGTTTCCCGTTCAGGGGTCGGACCCATGGCGCGTTAATACTCCATCCGCAGATTCACCTACGGAAAACCTTGATGCAAGTTTTATTCCTCTGGGCATTCATTGCCAACCCCCCCCCCCCCCAGGCATCACTGAGTCATCCAATTAGGAGGAGTGGCAGGCGATGTGTACAAAGAGCAGGGACATAATCAGCACAAGCTGGTGACTTGCATCTGCTAGACATTCCTCATCAAAGAATGATAACTGCAATGTTCTACCCCCAGCACAACAAGATTTAACAAGATTATCCAAACCTCTCAGCCAAGGTGGTGTACTCGCTGGCCCTGTCAGTGTACTGTATGTGCAGCCGAGAACACTTCAGGGCATCACAGACCTGTTACTGCCTCAAACTTCCATGAGCTTGAGCTGATAGTCCCTCGAAGAAGCCGGCCGCCCGCAAATGCAAGCCAGGCTATTTAGCAGGTTAAGGACTTGTTTGTTATTGCACTCCATAAACTAAGAGCGACCATGCACCACTATAGTCAACGACCTCATATGGGAGTACGAAATAAAACCATTCGCTTTTCAAAATAAGGAGGTAAGTTCCCAGTAGAAGTGTGCTATGCTATGAGATGTTTGATCTTAGCTAACAATATATTCTCTAGCTAGAATTTGCATTTCTACTCCTTCAAGACAACATTCCAGTTCACCTAGAATCAACTCAAATTACCAATTCAATGGCCAAACCTGGATTGGTAATTCGCCGAGCACTGCGAACCTCTGTCAGATGACAGCACACATGAATCATCGAATTCAACAACTTTATCCTCTATCAATTCAGCCCTCTATGACCGTTGGATCTGCTTCCCTGACCGCAACAATACTATGTGATATCTTCCTTTCACATCTTCTATGCCTCTTCAGACTTCAGCCAGAGCGTCATCTACCACCTGTATTCTTTGAAACAATTACTCAATTGCTTCAAGTGGATAATGATGAGTCTCTTCAGATGAAGGAAATCATATTAGTGTATAATGTCATCATGACATGTTTCGAAAAGGGGATTTCCCACTATGCTGATGTTCACTCACAAAGGGTGTCAGAAAAGAAGAGAAAAGAGGGGGATGAGATGAAGTCAGATAATGAAGACAAAAAATCATGAAAAGAAAAGGGAAATTTCTGAAGCTTAGGGAATAATGATGAAGAATGGGATGTCAGAAGGGAAACAGAGAACTTTGTTTGATTCGCGGATGATGCATATTTCTTTTAGTTTGTACTTAATATTATTTTTTTGTCAAATCTTTTTTCTATGCTCCCTTCGTCGAGTTGAGGGGTTGAATGGCTATAGTTTCTCGCGTGTTGGATATTGTTGGTTGTTGTTTCATTTGCCCTTCATTGCTTTCGGATCGGGATATCATCAACATCCCCCCAGCAAATTTTCTGTTTACCTACGTACTTCAACAGGCAGGCTTCGTTCGTACGCTTGCGCTTGCCTATCCACGTCACTATAGGGTCATTCATTTTGCCTACTTTTATTTTTAATTGCACAAGAGCCATATCACCATCCATCAAGCTTCAACGGACTTCAATTCTTCGTATCCCAGTAACCAAGCCCCTGAACGCTTCACTCTGCACGAATAACATTTGTCAATTGATTGAAGATGGTTCATACAATTAAAGCCCCGGCTCGAATACTAGCTACTTAGGTAGGATAGCTCTCAACATCCGAAAACCCTCCCGCGGGAAACTTCCTTGCAAACTGCCAACCTCGCATCATTCGGACCCGCCCGCTGGCTAAAAACAAGTTTCCCCAGATTCAAGCGAGTAAATCGAGGCTACTCAGGTTGCGCCAACACGCCGGGACGGTGCGACGTTGAAAATTTCGCGGGGTAGCTCTTTTAGTTCTCCGTCAGAGCTTGGGGGAGGAACCGTGCGCTGGACAGAATGCGAAAAGCCATGATATCGCCGGCACCCGCCGTCCCTACTAGACAGCTTCGTCGCGAATTCAAGGTTAGCGCCTGGTTAGCCTGCGCTGCCAAAGTCATCCAGCTTGCCGGGCTGACCTATGACAGGGTGAATTTGTACTCTTCAGCCAGGACGAAACACAGTCCGGAGTTCTCCGCCGCGTGGTAGCCCACAGTCACGGAATTCAAGTTGATCAAACTCTGCATATCGATGCCTGCCTAGCTTGATAACGATGATAATGAATGCGTCTTCTATCCGACTGGTGGATTTTCGATATTACCTCATTGCATTTTTTAGATAACTAAAACCTCGAGAAGTTATAGTTGTAATATCCAGAGGATCCTAGCGGTCCACAGATACGAATTTCTTGCATGTGCTACCGCCCGAGATTTCCCTGGTTCGGCCCCTCTCTTATCGCCCGTCTGCGCTTGCTCCTGTCCAAACTAAACGAGCGGATTTGCACCAGACTGGCTGCAGCCACAGCAAAAGCCGAGCAGACCCGTAAAAAGCCAAAAAATAACCAATGAAACAGCTGCTTTTTCGCGAGCGATAAGATACGGGACAAAAAGAAAAACAAGAAAGAAAAAATGCCGAGTGCAAAAATGGCCGACACAAATCTCGCTCGAAATCAAGAATTCTAACCTCCAGATGCGCACGACTCCTTATATAGCTGGTGCATTGCTCCGTTGCCCTCGCTTTTTGCTTGGCTGTCCTCCCGTTCGCTAGAGAGAGGCATACTTCAACTCTTTTCTCAACCGCTCCCCAAGGATCCCCAAGTGCGCACGGCCGGTCAAGATGAAAGATTGGGGTGCTGGTATCAACCGTGCCGTAGCGGGCAGCATTGTCGGCCGCCGCTTCAGGCTGGAGGGTTCTGGCCATGTAAGCAAGCAAGCAAAATATAAAACAAAAGAAATAAAGAAAAAGAGAATATAGAAAAGGGCGAACCAAAGGAAAGCCTTACAGACTGACGATTTCATCTTCTGTTTTCACGTAGCCAAAAGAGCGGAAGGGATCGCGCTTCTTGACTGAAATCCGTGCTGGCCTCACCACATTCTTTGCCATGGCCTACATCATATCTGTATGTATTTATACCTCTCTCTATATACAGCCCCCTTGCGGCTTTGCAAAATATAGCGTGAGGAATGATAGCACTAATGAATTAATAGGTCAATTCCAACATCACTGCTCAATCCGGCGGCACATGTGTTTGCAACGACCCAGAGGACCCAACATGTATGGGAAACACGGAATATGAGTTGTGCTTGAATTCGATCAGGCGGGACTTCATTACGGGTACTGCGGCGATGGCTGCCCTTTCGTCGTTCTGTATGGGTTTATTTGCCAATATGCCAATCGCACTGGCCCCTGGGAGTACGTATTTTTCTTCTCGGAAAAAAGAAAACAGACAACAATGCAACGCCAAGTTTGCTTCACTATATATATATCATTGCTAACCTGATCCATTTCCGCTGTTAGTGGGTTTGAACGCATATTTCACATATAACGTTGTTGGTTTTCGTGGCACCGGGCCCGTTCCTTACCGACTTGCACTTACTGCTGTCTTCGTCGAAGGGTTTGTCTTCGTGGGTTTGTCGGTATGCGGAATGCGTCAATGGCTAGCAAGAGCTATTCCACGGTCGATTAAGCTTGCTTCAGGCGCTGGTATCGGACTCTATCTATGTGCGTTTCGGGTTCCATTCTATTGAACCTGATTTTTCTATCCCTACCTGCCCACCACCCCCAAGTCCACAGCTTCTAACATTGTATGTCCCTTAAATAGCTCTCATAGGCTTAACATACAGTGCGGGTATTGGCGCGATCACTGGCGACACGGCAACACCCCTAACTCTTGCTGGGTGTGTGGAGAGCGAAATGGTAGACGGAGTCTGTCCCTCCGGAGCCAAGATGCGCAACCCAACGTTTTGGGTCGGCCTATTCTGCGGTGGCGTGTTCACCTGCATCCTCCTCATGTACCGTGTCAAGGGAGCCATCATCGCGGGTATCCTGCTCGTGTCCATTATCTCCTGGCCCCGTCCGACCAACGTCACCTTCTTCCCACACACTCCCAAGGGAGACGACTCGTTTGACTTCTTCAAGAAGGTCGTCACCTTCCACCCCATCGGGAAAACACTCGCAGTCCAGAACTGGGATCTCAGCAAAGCAGGTGGCCAGTTCGGCCTGGCATTTATAACCTTCCTTTACGTTGACATTCTCGATGCGACAGGCACCCTCTACTCTATGGCACGCTACTGCGGCGCAATCGATGAAAAAACGCAAGACTTTGAAGGATCCGCCGTGGCCTATATAGTCGATGCATTGAGTATCTCCATTGGCTCCCTTCTAGGCCTGTCTCCCGTTACAGCTTTCGTCGAATCGGGCGCCGGTATTGCTGAAGGAGGCGCCACAGGTCTCACTGCCATGGTCACGGGACTCTGTTTTTTTATCTCCATTTTCTTCGCGCCTATATTCGCCTCGATCCCACCGTGGGCGACTGGTTGTACCCTCGTTCTGGTCGGGTCCATGATGACTAAAGTCACATCAGAGATCAATTGGTTGTACGTTGGAGATGCGGTTCCGGCCTTTGTTACGCTAGCGGTCATGCCTTTTACATACTCGATTGCGTACGGCCTCATTGCGGGGATCATGTCGTATATCATACTAAACACAGTGGCTTTCATCATCGAGAAGGCCTCGGGCGGCCGCATTGTACCGCATAATAAGCATCTGAGAGAGCCGTGGTCATGGAAGATTCCTGGGGGGATTTTGCCAGGGTGGTTGGTTCGGTTGGCGAAAGGGTACGTTTTTGATATTTTTAGCCCCTTTAGCCCCCCTTCCTTTTATTTTTATTGTTTTCCCAGCATATAGAGGGATAAGAGCTACACTGACAACCTCGCTTTCACACCCTAACAGCAAAAAAGATTTCTGGCACGAAGATGTCACGGACAATGAAGACTATTCTCTAAGTACCAACCCTAGACCCAATACCGGGGAAACTGAAGGGTACGCGATCAAGGAAAATAAAGGCGCCGTCGTCACTGCTGGTTCCACGAGCGATAGTGGTGACGTGCAGAAGGAACAGTAGTGCACGGTAGAAGCAGCAGGCTGCTTGTTGGTGTTTTGGTTTGTGATTAGGATGCTTGAGTTTTCGTCTCGAGACGTTGCGATGATGGGTTGTATATGCACCCTTTGGTGGGAGTGTATCGCCTGCTACCAGCAATATGATAATTATTTCATATAGGAGGTCGGTGTTTCTGGTTTGTGTTTATTATTATATCTATGCTGCCTATCCGCGTATGTACTGTACATAAAGGCAGTTATAATCATTTCATAATGTATGTACGTATCTTTTCTTATCATTTTATTTTTCTGGGTATAACTATGTGTGTATATGGTGTTTTTTCGTTTGAGCAGTTTTTCACATTACTATTACCCCTTCAGATTGGCTTCAGGAATGAAATTTTGGTTCCCGAATAGGGAGCTTACTTTATAGTCCGGATATTCTCCAAAATTTCTCCTTCACCCCCCATTTCACCACTCCTCGCGCCTATTCCCTCAGTTGCGTGACATACCTACTTCACACCTATCCGTCCACGTTCATCCCACCCTCAACCTTACAATGAAGACACCTCTGCCCCCAAATGCAATCGCATATCCGGTTCCACCTTCGCCATTGCTCGCTTATACCCGTCTCTCCCGCCCACTCTCGCCAAATAACCCAGAATCCCATCATAGCCATGCAAACTATACGCATACCAATTCCTAAACGTCGTCAACGAAAACACAACCATAATATCCGCCGCCGTAAACTCATCGCCAGCCAGCCACGTTGCCCCATCACCGCCATCAGTTTTCGGCTTGAAGCGCTTGTCCAGGATCCCCAGGGACCGCTTCAGTCTGTCATGCCAGAGGGCTACCATGGGATTGGAATTGGGGTTGGCGGTGGGGTTCGGACTTTGGCTCCCGCCGCTGCCGATGCCCCCCGCGGAGCCCGCATTCAACGTCATGAAGCGTCCCAACAATGGTTGAAACGTGCCATTGGCCCAGTGGAAATAGTAGACGAAGTCCGCATATGCATGATGGCTTGGTGGCAGGAACAGTCTGCCGTTGCCGTGTTTCTGGCAGATGTACTCAACGCATGCGCCGCTTTCGGCGAGAGTTAGGGTTTTCACATTCTCTCCATTATCGTCGGTGGAGAGAGAGACGGTATCCTGGATGATCGGTGCAGAGCCGGCAGGGTGCAGTGCTTTATACTCTGGTGGGGCCAAGATGGGGTTACGTTTGTAGGTTTTTAACTCGTAGGAGATGTTAAGTTCTTCGCAGAGCCAGGCGATGCGCTCGGATTGCGAGTTGTGGAGGTGGTGAACAGTTAGGGGCATGGTTTTGTTTTCCTTCTAATATTTTTTATATTGGTCTTTCGAAGGGGGCTGGAAGGTGGTGGGAGAGATAATGGAGGTTTCTCTACTTCATTGAAGTGTCGCTTTGGAGCAGCGAATATGGGATTAGGGGGCAATCTATATAGGCCGATTTCCCCATGGATATTCGGAGTCCGGTCATTGCAGAAGGGGGTGCGGGATATGTCAGCTAAAGTGGTCTAGAAGAATAGTTAACTGTTAATTCCGGCCTTCTTCTCCTATATCCGTCTGCTAGTTACCCCTTTTCGGTTGTTTTCGGGGCCAACCTTGGAACGTACCAACTTTGTTGGCATGGTTCCGGGTCTAATGACGGTCACCTGCTTAAGCAAAGCGATACAATTAGATGGTAACTGATAGCTTATTACCATTAAGGCCCATTCAAAGCGGAGAGAAAAGGGAAATCTAGCAAGGAGTTTGCAAAATATTGGTCTGATCATCCACGTGCTCCGGAAGCCCTAACTAACCAACCCAAGCCCCCTGTGTTGTCACCCGCCTGTTTCCCCGAAAGATCCGTCAACTACATATGTACAGCACCTGCACCGCAAATTATAACGATGAGGAGGTCAAACATGGGCTATTGATGAATGTTGACTCTGTTATTATGGTAATATACCTACTTCGGGCTTTTTTGTTATCTCCCCATTCATCCTTGCACTGATATCTTTCTGGACGGGGCGTCCCAGCCTACCACCATTTGGATCCAATCGCGTGGTCTCTGAGGCTTGACGCTGGGAAAACAAAATTAATATCCCCCGTACGCTTCCCATATGCAAGACCAACGGGGAGAACGACGCCCAAGAGGCCAATACTCTCGCTTGATCTGTCGTGGTTGCAGGTCAAGAAAAATAAAATGCGTCCTACCAAATCCAAATGAGATACAACCTTCAGGTATTCCGCAAGCTGCAGGAAAATCTTGCGAGCGATGCTGTAATCTTAATATGGAATGCATCGTCGAGCGAACCTCCCTCGGACGCCCGGCAGCAAAGCGTATCCCGCGCACAGATTCTCATTCTCACCATAGCTCAGCCCTGCACACGGAGGCAGACGTTGGGCCTGATGGGACTGTACCTGTTCCCGGCACTACAAGTACACCTTCCAACCTGGAGATTAAAGGATATCTCTACTCAGAGGACATAGCGGACCATAGCTTAATCTTACAAAATGATTGCGGGTTTAGTCCAGCCGAAGTACGTGTTACTATAAGCAGCAAACAAGAGATTTTCCAATCGATGATTGAGCCTGATTGTTTCCTCTCTTCAATCTTGGCTAACGACAAAATCTTCGGTTCAACCATCCCCCATTCGACCTCGCGCCAGGACGTCCGGCCCCTCCAGGATCTCATAAGTCACGATATGGCCTCGTCATTTGATGATTGGTGAGCTGTTACCCTAAGTCTACCACTTCTCCATTCCCTACTTACTACACTATCTAACCAAGGGGAGAACAGCTTGGTTTGGCATCGATTCTTTCTCCCACAAACACCAACACTGGTGAGCATACGGAATCGATTAAGTTCAGATGAATGCGCATCTTCCAATTGCGCGACGAAGCTACTCTTCGCAGTACTCTGTTTGATTGCTTTGGAGTCGCCCAAGACTCCTTTCGGGAAACAGCATCCTCGCCTAAAGCAGATTATCCAGCTCGCTGTGTCGAGTTACGGGCAAGAATTTATTTTCTCTCCACCTATGCATCGTGATTCGGTTGTGGTTAGCCTTTTACTGTCTGACCACAGACCCGCGGCTATGGCTAGTTCGCAGAATGTTGCACATAAAGCGGTAAAATCCGGATTGTACCTGAATATTGCGTATAGGGTCGCAGAGAAACTGGAATTGCTGCCCACGCAAGCCAGTCTCAATCCAGGCGAACTGAAAACTGTGGAATTTTTCGGCTCAGAGTTTTGTCTTACAGATGCCCTGCAAGGGTTACAGGTATTCTGTTATGATGCACTACTAGACGGCTTCATTACAAAACCACTTCGATTTATGAGGAAAGTGGTCAGCTGCATCAAGCCGCATATAGAAGTATACCAAAACGTGTTGAAATATCGCTCATGTCCGCCAAAGATCATATACCACATCCAAAACACAGTGGCAACCTATATCATGCTGGAAGCTCTGGTAGATGTGAAGCAAAACTGGAGCAGTCTGGAGAGCCTCTCTATCATTATAGAAGACTGCGAAAGGAAGTGCCTGGAACAAGTAGAGCACACCGATTGTTTGCTTCCACGCTTGTCCAGCCACGGGGATCAGAAAGAGTTACTGATCGTCCGCTCCCTACTTGAAATTCGATTTCACTCCGTTTACACCGTTATCTCTGGCGCCGGGCTGTTTTACGCTACTGTGCTGCGAACGAGGTTTCAAGCAAGTGGTAGAGTAGGAACTGACCCCGAAATTTATTGCCATGAAGCCGTCCAACTTGGTGCTCAGGTCATCGACACATTTAAAAATATATCAAGCGAGAAAGCCCTAAGCCTTTCAGCATTTATGAGCCGCTTCGGTGGACCCTACCCGGACAAGCTGGGAGCCATCTTGGAAATGTTCATCAAATGTGTAGAAAAGTTGACATTAAACGGAGTAAGGTTCCACCCTCCACCACGACAGCTCGTCCTCGAGATCGTCTTTCTCTGCAAAAATATAGTGGAAAATAACGTCATTCAACTCAAGGGCTTTGGGAAGCTACATGAGGACTTTGATATACAGCTCGGGTTGTTTGAAAAGTGTGCGCGCCATGTCGAGTCAATGGTGGGCTCTGACTGGAACTCGATTGACGCTGCCTTTGCAGGTGGTTGTGTCTATGCTGCGAGCGGCAAAACTATCCATGGACTTTGTGAGGTTATGAAAAATTTGAAGTCAAGAGTTTCAAAGGAAACAAATGGAACGGAGAAACCCAGCATGCTTGATGTGCCTTCGGATTCTAGTGGACTAGACTTCGAATTTCCCTCCGGCGGATGGGACTTGTGGCCTGAGGTTGGAGGATTTGATATATTTGGAACTTTACAAAGTCAGTTGGAGTGGCCTTCTACCCAGAGCCCTCTTCCTGAGTTTGAATCGACAAGTACGTCATTTGATAATATAATGGAATGAGAACGAGATCCAAACTATCGGACATTCCATGCCAAAACCGTCATGGAGGAGAACTTGTCGGATGATAACCGCCGTCTCGGGGTTACGATCTGGCAATGTAATATCTAATAAGGGCTACTCTAGGCTAAATTACAAATCAAAATTGCCATTGGCAAAAGGAAAAGAACGTTTTGTCTCATCCAGAAACACCTGCACTTCAGAGACAAAACACCAATCTCGAATGAAATATATGGTAAACGAAAGGGGGAGGACGGAAAAGAGCGGCCCCCCTACACACTACAAGTCCACGCGGGATATCTTAAACCCCCCTGGGACTCTTGTCTGGAACACACCAGAGGGGTCATACTTCGCAGCCACACGCCTGATATGATCCACGTTCTCCTTCCCATAGCTCCCAAGAGGATCCTGCGACGAGTCTGCATAGTTCATGTAGATCAGTCTGCTTTCCCCGCATAGCGATTTCGAAAACTCTCTGAGCTCCGCAAGCATGGCGCTCATCCCAGTTTGTGCGATGGCATGCGCCTTCTCGTCAGATTTCACCGCCACACCGCCGGTCCAAAGGACGGAGTTGTGTTCTTCAGAATCGACCCCGAGCATGTTACCGCCCTTTTTCTTACTGATATCGCCGATGAAGGAAGGCTCGGGCTGGAACAAAGTCAGCGTCACAAAATTGTCTGGCCCAATGGCGCGATTCAGGTCTTTGACATATTTCTCATTCAGCTTCACGGCGTGGGCTAAGATTCGTTTATCGTTCTTAAACGTTAAAGTCGCGCCGAAATTCCTATAAAAAGCAAGAAGGTGCCTAGTGTTAGCATTTGTCGTGCATTTCTTTTGGGATGGAAGTGAGTGACAGACCATGTTCCGGCGGGGAGCTGTGAGCCTGCAGCAGCGTCTGCGAGACTTAGAGATCTCGTCTCATCAGGGATAAGGGACGGAATCCGGTTCAGTTTTTTGAAGCCTGTACTGTTGTGAATTCCCTCGGTGTTGACGTGTATGGCAGCGGCGACAACATCCACTGGGAAAGCCGACGTATCGTGCATGAGAAACGCAACTAGTGCATCCGTGTCGAACTCGTGATAGTGGTCGGTGAAGTGAGCAATCACATCAACCAGCTCTGAGGAGTGCTTAGCGCTCATGAAGCGCGTTCCATAAGCAATGTCCTTCGCTGGTAAAGCCTCCATATCAAAGCGGGTGACGATCCCAAAATTACTCCCGCCACCCTTCAAAGCCCGCCATAAATCCGCATTCTCCTTCCTGTTCGCGTTGACGATGGAGCCGTTGGTCAAAACAACCTCATAGTTCCTGACAGAGTCGCAGGCAAAGGCTTGACGGCCCATATAGTACGACGAACCCCCTCCCAACAGAAACCCACCCACGCCAACATCCCCATCACGGCCACTGGGCACGATTACACCATACTTGAGCAGTTTAGCCAAGACATCCTTCCATCTACCGCCAGGACCAAGGCTGGCAAGGTTTGTTCGTTTGTTGTAAGTGGCTTGGTCCAGCATCCCCAAATCGATAGTCACTCCGTCGTCGATATTATTCGAATGCCTGTATCCGTGTCCGCCTGCACGGACAGCAATATGCCAGTTTCCAGCCCCCTTTCCGGCCTCGACTCCGAGCAAGGCGGTCATGATGGTAGATACTTCTGCCGCATCATGCGGCTGCACGAGGCACCAGGGACGCTGCCGAGTGTTGAGGGACCACCAGCTTGCAATACGTGGTTCGTATTCTGCATCTGTGGGCAGAAGCAGCCGTTTGCCTAGACCTGCCCGGATAAGCGCATCGCACTGTCCTTGAATTAGTCCCTTTTCCATTCTTGAAAATATTGATGGGCGACTCACAGGAGGGAAGCCTGTCCTTGCTTTATGTGCCGCAGTCACATTTGCGGCAGCCGCATAGCTATACAGCAGCAGAAATGCTGTAGTCAACGAGAGTAGAAACATCGGAAATCGTAGTAGATGCCGCTATCCAAAAGAAAATACCGAAAAAGGCTCTTAAAAATTGCTAACTTAAAACGAAAATCTATCCCAGTTCAGCCTCAAATAAGGAAAGAATGGATATGATAATAGTCTACAACAATCAACCGTCCTCATCCTGATTATATATAGTTTTTCAAATAATCGAACATGGCCTCCCACGATTTGGTGGTTGCGCGGATTAAGGGGGGAAGGGGTGTATCGCACCTATACAGCGCGCAACGAGCGCGCAACAAGAGCGCAACAAGAGCGCAACGAGCGCAACATTAATAGCGTGACACGGACACTAGGCAGACAAGAGCGCAATTAGAGCGCAACGAGATTGTTACTGTATGAACATCCCATCTCCGTCTCCATTCATACACACATAGCAGCGATGACGCAGGCGCAACGCAGGCGCAACGACCGCGCAACGAAGAAATTGATTTCCAAGCCGGCCAGAATGTCTCACGCCTGTCTAGCCAACGCCGCGCACTGTATAGACATCGGTACCAAGCGCATTCATTTCGTTTGTTCACATGCCTATATAGTTAGTTCAAGCTTCATGGAGCCATACGTAGAGTAGGCGGAGGCGGAGGCTTGCAGGCGCCCAGGTGGTGCGTCCAGAATGCCCATCTGCGGAAAGCCCGGATAGTTAACTATCCATGGCCATGGGGATGGGTCTTTTCTTTCTTCCCTTTCCCTCAATCGTGTAGCCCTATAGGAGCCCTGCGTAGGCATTGTTAAGCAACCAGTCATACGCAAATACTGTAGATACATTACTTTAAAACGGCCTTGCGTTTCCAAATAGATTATCATTGTCACAAGATAGGAAAGAAAAATCTCTGGTCTGTTTTGCTTCTTTTCAAATTTATTTCTTACTTACAAAGGAAAACTGGAAGTTTCTTCATAGAAGAAGCAAGTGTATGAGAAACAGAGCAGAGAGAGCGAGATAGATGAGACGGCAACAAAACTCAAATAAAAACAGCAGGCAGAAAAAGCATATAGCAATCAATATGCATGAACAAATAAGTGAAAATCATAGTTTCAAAGTGAGTAAGTTAGATAATTAAAGAGACTTGCTTGCCAACCAAGCCAGAGTACGAGGTAGGAAAATATCAGAGAAATATTAAAGGAGAAAAAGTAGAAAAATAATGAAGTAATGAAAAAACAAAACTACCAGCACCAACAAACTAATAAAACTAAACTACTCACCCAAAGAAAACCCAATCCAGTTACTGCATGCATGCATGCATGCATCATACACACCAGAACTAAAAGAATAATGTAATGCAAAAGAGAGACAAAAATCAACCTAATAAGTCTCCTTCCCTCCTTGTAACTAGTTACAGCGCAAGAAAAGCTGATGAGAGAAATACAAAAACGAGTGTGAGAGGTTAGGTAGCAAAGTAAAAACCAAACTCCTAAACTAAATAAAAAACTAAAACTGTCTTTCTTGCCTGCCTTGCCTGCCTTGCCTGTCTGTCTGTCTGTCTAGCAGCAAAAACCGAATACAAAAAGGAGCAAAAAAAGTAAATAAACGAGTGGGGAGCATACGGGGCAAGAGAAGACGAGAGGAGCATGATAGGATGTAGTTATCAAATATCAAAGAGAAGAGAGAATACAAAATACAAAAATGGGAAACAAGGTTGCTGCTAGTAGAGAGAAGAAGCCTCAGAAATGATTTGGGTTGAGGAAAGAAAGCGAAAAAAGGGGGGTACGAAGTAAAGAAACAATTGCTGCGCCCGAAAAGGAAATGAAGAATCATGATCTAATAAAAACACACTCCAACTAAGCCGGCACAGGGGAACAGAGGGTAGACGAAAGGGAGAGCAGAATAACAATAAAACACCATGAAAATAATGAACATTTCAATGAGATTCCACCAATTCGAAGAATTGTACGCCCAAAACATAGATGTACACCTATCAAATCAGGTTTCCTCCCCAGTTACGCGTCCCCCGGTGTTCCCCCTGACCAAAATACATTGATGCATCTCACATGCGTTCTGCTGTAGTCATTATTGATGTACAGTCACGTTCTCAAGGCGAAGAAGACTCAGCCGCTGTCGCTGTCCCCCTTCTCTTAGGCTGCGGTGGCCTTCTCAAGCTTTTGACTCGGTTGATGAAACCACCACCACTACCACTAGCTGTGTGTGCGTGAGTCTTCGTGTCCTCGCCGCCGCCGATACTGGAGCTGCGTCCTTCCCTAATTCTTGTTTCGCCCGGCATTACCTTTGGGCTACTAGTTGATCGTTGTCTGGTGTGGGGGAGTAGGTTATCTGTCATGCCGTCATCGGAAAGTTGGATCTTGGCGCCTTTTTTATCGTATGCATCATCATAATCCTGTTGTTGGAAGAATGGGTTCCTATCGTTAGGTCGCCTGGGGCCTGGAGCTCGGGGAGGGCTTGCCTGAGTGTCAATAGCAGAATCTTGTGGTGCCATAACCCGGGGGGCTCTATTGTTAATTCCGCGGATTTTCTGTGCAAGACTTTTTTTGCGCTGCAATCCTCCATTTTGTAAGTTTTGAGTTTCGTTTTCACTCTGACGCCGCTGTATGGCAGCACGACTCGCGGGAGCGCCTTCAAGGAATGTACTGGTTCCCAAGCCCATACTTTCAGCTCCGTGGATTGGTTCAAGTTTGGCTGTTGGATCAAATGCGCTTGGGTTAATCTTGCTGCTACTCAAGCCACTGCTTGCATAATCCGCATATCCCTCTTCGCCTCGTCCATGGAAGAGATTGAGATCAATATTGGTGTTATTAGGCCCAGCTCCGCCCAGCGCCATGTTTCTCGAATCCTTTGCGAAAGCTTGCATTGGGGCGGCTCGTGATCCTTTCCGATTGCGGTGAGGGTTGCATGCATCGAAAGGCCCATCATGGTGGAAGACTGGAAAGAAGAAAGAAAGGTAACATTAGTGGAAGTTTTGAAAATGAAAGTAAAAAAATATTTATAAGAGCGGAGTTGATCCTTACGGCCGGCCCCATATATGCTGGTAACATCCAACTTATCAATAATATCAAGTCTATGTCCATTTGATCGCTTGCTGCGAGATTTGCCGTCCTTGGGTTTAGCATCACGCTCTCGCTGTCTCCGTTCTCGTCTCCGTTTTTCCGCCTCAGGGTCGAGCGGTCTCGAAGGGATATCCATGAGGGAAGAGTCTGAGTTACGGCGGGGTCGACGTTGACTGCGGGATTTTGAGGGTTCTTTGGGATCTGCGAAGACGTCTCCAATTGGCGGTCGACTATGTCCTTTGCTGCGTGACTGTGATTCTTCTTTAGATGGTCGTCGAGCGGGGCGGCGAGATGATGCCTTGTCGTCGGAGAGAGATGGTCTAGATGGGGGAACGTTTTCCGGTCGTGGTGGAGCTGGTCGTCTTCCTTTCGAGCTCGAGGGCTTATCGGCTGGCTTGTCAAGACAGAGGTTTTCCTGAAAACAAAAACAGGTTCTTGTATTAGAATGTAAACGTCACAAAGACTGAGTTGGCAGTACTTGCTGCTTCATTTGTATTTTTGATAGAAGGGGCTTAGGGGGGGGCATACAAATAGTTCTGCAGCGTGACCAGTCAACGGCGGATCCACTGATGATGAAAGCCTTTCCGGTGACATGTTTCTATCTGGAACAGGCGCCGGAGTGAAAGATTCTGAGTCGTCCAGGAATGGGTTTCTTGACACTGGGCGTGCTCTCGGACCAGGAGTTGTGGGGGAAGCGATTGAGGGCGACGAAGCACGATTTCGAAAAGGGTTGTTGGATCCCAAATTGACAGTCAATCGCGGCGAGGGTTGCCGGTCTGAGAAGGAGAAAGGTGAAACGAGGTCAGCAAGATTTGAGCTGGATAGGCTGGATAGGCTGGCAGGCTTGGGGGATTCAAATTGCAGCGGATGGGTCCTGCAGGGTAGCTGCCAGGAAGTCTGAAACCGCTAATGGCCACCAACCGCAACGAAGCAGATGAAACAGCAAAGGAAGTAGTAGAATGCTTGATGGATTAAGAGTGGATGAAGATGATAATAGAGTTGGGTTGGGTTTGTGGGATGTGTTGGATGTGTTGGATGTGTTGTTTTGATTGTAATTGGAGGGGAAATGTCTGAACAATGAATGATAAATGAAGTGGATATTCACACACCTGGCACTGATATTGGGGCAAGAGACATGGTGACAGCGACCGTGACTGTATGTATACTACTTTACTATTATTATTAAGGGCAGGCACAGCAAGCAACCAGCAGGCGCGGTCCTGTGAGCCTGTGAGCCTGTGAATCAACAGCCAGTGAGCGGTTCAGACACAGGACAGCAACAGGCCTGGCAGCAGAGCTTTTCCTTTCTCCTGTCTCGTTTCTTTATTTTCCTTCTTCGAACAATGAAACCGGTCGAACCAATCAAGGATGGTTGGTGATCGCGCGAAGGATCCTTATTTTTTCCTCGAAACCCCCTAACCGCCCGCTGTTTTGTCGTCAGTTTGGTCGATGTCGGACGATGGATGATCGGGGATGGGGGGAACGAGTGTGAATGAATCGCAGTGGACAAGCGGGCGCGTTGGACGATGACGAGGTGGATACGCCCAGCAATAGCGAGAAACTAAATATTTAAACGCTTTTCGGGCTATCAGCTTAAAAGTTTAACACTCTCCCAAAGCTCGATCGATTGGTGATGGTGAGGAGAAAGGGCCCTTGACGAGCCAGGACGAATCAACGGGGGCTTCTTGAAGGTGAAACAAACGGATGTGCCGCTGACCAAGCCAGAGCGTGAGCCTGGGCAAAGAAGGGCGGGGAAACAATGAGAGGGATGAAGCGGTCAAGGACAACAGAAAGGCGGAGAAGGAGTTTGAGGAGAGGATTTCATGGGATAGATTCGTTTGGCTACGGGGTGGATTGTTGAGTGCCTGTGGCCTGTGACCGGAGCAATGTTTCGAAACCAGGGGGGGAAGGGCAACCATACATACAGCGAGATCACGGGTCAGGATGTTAGCGACCAGCCATGAGGAATTCGAGGATGCAGGAGAAAGGAACGAATAAATGGAAGAATAATGGGGAGGAAAAAGCGGAACTGGCCAGGGGGATCGACGGCGGGTGCAACTGCGAGCAGCATTCAGGGGCTGTTAAGTCACTTTTATTAAGGGCAAGCCGCTGGTCGAAGCATATAAATATGGAGCCGACTGGAAGTGCGGGCGGAGATAGTCAGAGCGGGCCTGAATCATTCTCAAGTTCTCATTCTTATTCTCAACACACACCCAGCGTGCATAATCCTTGGCCACCACACACACTGCAGCAAGGGGGGGCACGCTCACGCCAATAAAATGTATCAGAACCTGCCTGCAGCATCGAGATCATCAGCGATATCAATGGATCATGTTTGGGATAACAGACGGGGAAACTCGAAGAGAAGAAGGAGGAGGTGACAGGCACGGCGGTTACGTGGAAGCCGGCGGATGACGTTGTTACCAAAACCCTGTGTATCGTGGTATAGGATATAACTCTGATGAAAGTCCGAGGTTCCAAAAGGGCGCGTTCCATGGCGATGATCCGACTTTGTTCCTGATTGATTACTCTCGATGCAGATAATAAATCTCAACTATGGCCACTGAACGTCCGGCTTGCTGTGATCTTGCATCGTGTCCTATATAGTATTTCTGTCCTCCCCCAACACACCTGCTACGGACAACTACCTACTTCCTGCGCACGACATGTCCGGGGCCTTTGCCAGTC
Organism: Blastomyces parvus; assembly: GCA_002572885.1. Lineage (NCBI taxonomy): Eukaryota > Fungi > Ascomycota > Eurotiomycetes > Onygenales > Ajellomycetaceae > Blastomyces > Blastomyces parvus. The sequence continues at coordinate 2,974 of PDNC01000148.1, read as the reverse complement.
ATAGCATAACATAGTCAATTATAATTATAATTATCATATCATGCGGAACCCAACCCACTTTTACCTTCTAATCTCTAACTTATAAAAACTCCCCAAATGCCCGCGATGAAAAAAAACCAGGAACTTGTCAATATCAATCAACCCCCCCCAATTTTCCACGATCTTCACCACAACACATCGACCTGCCATGCCCATATGAAATGTTCCATTACTACATGTACATACATGTGCTGATCTGATCTGGGTGAACTTTTCCCCTTTGCCCGCTTCTCTCTTCCCTGGCCGGACCTCTGATATTAAAAATTGTCCCCTGCCAAGAGCCTGATATCCGGTTTCATGGGAGCACTAACTAACTAACAACTTTCACTTCTCCCTGGCATGCCATTCCACGTCCAGGACACGAATATTGGGAGGGGGGGGACAAGAAAAAAGGAAATATCTGTTATGATACTTGGAGGAGAGCAAGCACCATCTATGCATCTTTAAGTATTCCACAAGGTGGGTGGGTGGGTGTTTTTATGGAAGAAAGAAAAAACCAAAAAAAATTTCCGCCCGCATTTCAATCCTCACCTCAGAAACCTTGGATTTTGGAATCTTCGAGCCGTGAAACCCTGTCAATAATCTCCTGACGCATAATGAGTATAGGCTAGGTTATTGATTGATGGAGCAATAGATGAGGTTGATGACTATAAATGGAAATGAAACTCTTTTTTTTTTAATTAATGTGTTCTGTGATTTTTGACTCTTAGATGGTGAAGGCTTTCTACCCCCATCTACTCTCTCTCTGTGTTTTATATATGCTCTTCCATTCGACATTGTGTGTTTATACAGGTTTTCTATATATGCTCTTATCTAGATATGTGCAATAGACATTAGATAATTGTTGCTGAAGTGTGAAGTATTTCCACACTGCTAAACATTTGCAGTAGTAATCACTCTTCATGAAGCAGCTCAGCATCTCTTTCTTCACATCATAGTCAATTGAACCAGCAATGCACTATCTGAGATGTTTTTTGTTGAAATTCAGCTCTCTCTTTGAACACATTCTCAGTTATGTTGATGAGATTGCAATTGAGTATATTGAGATTGTAGTAAAACTTTCTAATGAGTGAAGAATTGAGTAAGAGAAGAGAAGACTTGAAGCTATTGATTGAAAACAGATATAAGCATGTGAAAGAAGCTCTTCATCAGTGTTGATACAGCAACAGAGTCAGAGCCAGAGACTGATTCTGACAGTTTGCAGAATATATATAGATTCAATGTCTGAATGAAAATTCATAGAATTATATCTCATAATTTCTAGAGCACATAATACAAGAATGATAGTTACAAGAAGCACAGAGATAGATCACAGAATTGGTGGAACCATCCATCTCAAGATAATCTCTCTGCGCTATGTATCCCCGCAATGTCAAGTAGCAGCAGCAAGTCGGCCTGCAGCAAGAGATTCTGCATCTGTGTCAAATGGATAGCTGCGATTCTTATTACCTATAGGCTTCGGCTCGGGGAACGGAAGTTGAGGCGCCCGAAGCCTTCTTCAGGCGCTGGAGCTTCGGGCCCGGGCCCAGCGCCTTTTTTTTTTCCACGCACCCCTCCAAACAGGCCCTGTTAACTTCAGCATCAGGCTTCGTATTTTCAATAAACAGAACAGATAAATAGGAGTGGGATCAATCTTTTTTGGAATAATCGTACAATAAGCGCAGATAGTTTCTCTATCAAGTTCCATAGCCTGGGACGATTTTTGTCTCCCCCATTATTTCGCGATCTTATTATCTCCGTATTATGTTGCAAGCGATAGAGAACGGGTATTGGTATTATTATTCTGTTTTTCCTTGTCTGGTGGGTCTATCCAAGACGGATTGGCGGCACAAAACCCAGCAAACCGCTGAACTACAGTGTGCAGATTACTAATTCCACGAACAAACCGGATGTCCCGGAACGGGAACGAAGGAATCATTATTCATGGACAAGTATTTTTATTTATTTATATATCGCAGGGCTGCCGGCTCGCACTTTAAGTTTATTTCTCAGGATGCGTTCGACTTTTTGGCTGGCGAGATGAAAAAGCGCAGGAGTCAAGCAGACGGCAGCATCCCACCGGGAAACATGGCTATATACCTCATACCTATGCCCGTCACATTGCTGCCCTACGTAGTAGGCAAATACTGACATGGCGAGGGTAACAATAATATAGCCATGAGGACGCATTTTGAGGAGGTTTGCGAGCGCGAGAGCCCAGCATCCCGGGGGTTAACAGGTTTCTTACCTCAGTCTAGGGCAGCCCGCTTCCTGAAATCAGGCTGCGGCGCGTTGTCTTCTTGTAGGGGAGAGATGCTGGATCGAAAAAGGAGATGTTGCTGCCCCCCTCATTTTTTTTCTTTGTTGGTTTTACAAAACCCAGATTCCAGCGTGAAAAAACATGGCTCAAGAGATGTCTGGTTGGTATAAAATTCCTTACAAACAGCCCGTTTGTTTAAATATCTGCTGATATCACACTTGCTGACTGGCTTTCAACCAGGAACTCCCCTACCCGGCTCGTCTCATTCTCTTACCCTTCTGTCGATAATAATATGATACTAATAACTCGGATTCTGGTCGCCGACACCAAGGCTTTCATGAAATGTTGAAAGATGGATTCGTTCCTGGCTCCACGCTACTCGCTACTCGCGACCGCTACGATACTGTCTCCCCCATCCTCCTTCCGGCCTCGAGTTGGTTGAGGGAGGGGCTGACTGCTTAGCGCCAGATAATGTCTTACGAATCATTAACACATTTCTCTGGGATCAATGTCGGGGAAAATGGCTGGAGAGAGAGAGAGAGAGAGAGAGAGAGAGAGAGAGAGAGAGAGAGAGAGAGAGAGAACAGATGCCATATTCTTTGCGACATTGGGATCGATGCCAAAAGAGGGCCGGTTCAGGAGGTGCCTTTGTTTTCGTAGCAGCAGCCCGAGGTCCAAAGTCCAAACTGGCCCATT
>PDNC01000147.1:0-62803 GCA_002572885.1 Blastomyces parvus | reverse complement strand
CGTCCGAGAAATGTAACGCCAACCCCCCCCCCCCCTCTCCCCCAAACAGCATCTCCATTCCATCCGTCCAGACTACCAGAATCACTAATCACAAAAATACCCCTAAAAACAGCCCTCAAGTCTCCTCCGCCCTCTTCTTCCAATACAACACCGCCCTAACGCCCCCCTACTCCATCCTAGTCGACACAAACTTCCTCTCGCACACCGTCCAGCACAAACTCGAGGTCATCCCCACAATGATGGACTGCCTGTACGCCAAATGCATCCCGATCGTGACCGACTGCGTGCTGGCGGAGTTGGAGAAGCTGGGCCCCAAGTACCGCATTGCGCTGCGCATCGCCAAGGACCCGCGCTTCGAGAGACTCAAGTGTGACCATAAGGGCACGTATGCGGATGATTGCCTTGTTGATCGGGTGATTAAGCATCGGGTTTATATTGTGGCGACGAATGATAGGGATTTGAAGAGGAGGATTCGGTATGTTTTTTTTCTCTTCTTCTTATTTTTTTAAAAGTCTGCTTTCGTATGATATCGTGTTTTGTGATTGGATGGTTCTGACTTTTTTAATTGTTTTCTTGTATAGGAAAATCCCCGGTGTGCCCATCATGAGCGTCGCGCGGGCGAAGTATGTTATTGAACGGCTCCCCGATGCGCCTGAGAAATGAACATTACGTCCTATGTGCCTCCTTTTACAAATTATCCGGGCCGTGTGGTATTGGGCATATCTATCTTAAGCGCACGAATTCATGACTACTCATATTGTCAGCTCTGAGGCCGTAGCGGGGAGGACAGGGGCTTCGTGTGCTCTCCAAAAATCACGACAGACAGCAGCATATCCACCAGTAGCAACAAGTGAGGTCCTGACCGGACCCGGAGTGCAGAAATTCTTTTGCGTTTGCTTTTTCACTCCATGCAACGAATTATGGGATTCAATTGTTGCCTATCCCATCTATGGCTGGTCAGGCCATTCCGACCCTGTCGCGTGGCGTGATATTTGTGCGGATCCTGGTGGCCCCGGTGACGGCCCGGATGCATGGCTCTGAGCTCACTCGGTGCCCGCAACGTCCGTAACCCAGGGGAAATGGAGAAGGTGGCTTTGATTTGTACAACTCGACAGTCCGGAGGAACACCCTTTTTGCATGCAATTCGAGCATGCTGGGCTTCACGGCGAGTAGATCTCCCTGGACTGGAAATTCTCTAGTCTGGTCCAGTCTGCTGCTCATTTGTCGGGATTGTTGAGTGTTGAGATATTTCTGTTATGTTCCAGTCCTAATGAGATTATGAAATGGTGGGCGTTTTTTGGCGGAATTTTGATGGGTTCCTGATCGAGTGACATTGCATTTTATTTGTATACCATACATAGCCATACATTTTTTATTATTATCCCAGGACTTTTCTTGGGAAGTCTTTCTCTCATGTGCGCGGAAAGTCTGCCCTTTGCTACAGCGGCAAGATGGATTTGGAGCCAATCACGTGGAGATAAGATAAGAATCGATATCGTCTTCGTCTTCCAAAAATCTATAAGATTTCCAGACACAAACGACAACAACTTTCTACGCAACTTTACCCCAACGGCAAACGTCAATGATCGCCATCATTACTCCAGCAGAGAACTGTTTTATGATACATTCGTTTAATAGGCTTTCCACATGACAGGTATACAGACGCCGCCATCCGAAACAAACCCACCCGTCCCCCCTTTTCCCTACCTGCCCTCCGCCGCCGCCATCCCCCTTGTTTCCACCACCCGCCATAGTCAAAGAGACTCAACCCCATGAGCCGCCACTATACAGATGGGAATCCCATATCTGACACAACATCTCCTCACATACGCGCAAACCACCTGGCTGCGGAATGCGAAGAATCATGACCCGGACGCCAGAACCATCAGCAGTGTGGTGATAGATGGCCCGGGGCTGGTCTATCATGTCTACAACCGGCTGCTGACATGGAGCGAGCCGCGTTTCAATGTCGTGGAAGCGCAGCCGTCCGCGAATGAAGTTAGTATCGGTGTTATGCAGTTTTTGTTGTGTTTGAAGGGGTTGGATGTGAGGATGTACGTTTTGTGCTTCTAATTCCGCTCCTATAGTTGTTTCCCCCTTTTCTCCCGTTCTGGCTATTAATAATGGACTATTTGACTCTAAACTAATTCGCAATTCCCTCCACCGCTCTCTCACAGAGAAAAAATATTCTTCGACGGCGCCCTGCCACTTAAAAAACGCCCCGTGCGCTTAGAGCGCATGGATAAAACCCAAAGGAACCTCCAAGAGCTCTGTCGCGACACGGCCGGAGGTTTCAAAGTGCCCACCATCCGTAGAAAAGCGCTGGATATCCGCCCGGAGAAAATATTCGGTCGACGCCCGTTATCCCGTCGTTTCAAATCCCTGCCGGAACCGGCGTTTGTGGTTCCGACGGTCATTGAAGACCTGAAGTATCGATGGAGTCCGGAGGAAGTGTTGAGATGCACTGCCGGCGTGCCGGAATTGCAGAAGGTTGTTGCGACGTCTGGGAATACGGAAAACAACAACGATAGTGGTGGAAGTATATTTGCGGAAATCACGGAGGTTGTACCCGGGGAAGCTGATGTGTATTGCGCAATTGCAGCAAGGGATTTGGGCTGTGCGGTTCTCACAGGCGACTCTGACCTGCTCGTGCATGACCTCGGCGTAGAAGGCTCGGTGGTATTTTTCGATTCGTTTGAAATGGGTGAGCCCACGCCAAACGATACTCCGCTGGTGGCCGGCGCAGAGCCGTATATTGCAAGCAGACTAAGCATACGAGCAACACAATTACGGCCCGCGACAGTCGCCAAGGAACTGGGCGTGCCCAGCTTTCCGCGCCTCGCCTACGAGGTGCAAAGGGATTCGCGCGCGTCGTTCTCGACGATCATCCAGCGCGCCAAGGGGAACGCGGCCGCCATTGAGAACAGTGCCAAATACATCGCGTTTCTGAAGGAGTATGATCTCGGCGGCCATGAGGCTACCTCTAGCGCCCGTGCGTGGATTCCCTCCAATCCTAACGCCGCCATCACGGACCCCAAGCTCTCTGAGCTGTATGCGCAATATGAACTACCCGCTTTCACGGTGCCTGAGGAAGGGGCACACGTTTATCTCCAGGTATTACTTGAGCGCCATGATCGGCGGGCGGCGTGGGCGGAGGGGAGCGAGTTGCGATTACTCGCCTACTCGCTGTTGAACCTGAAATACTCTGCGAGTGACAGGGGGAGGCGAAAGGAAGCTGTGATTGAGCATATGCGCAAGGGCCGGCGCATAGCGGCTATCCCGCTGACACTCCTGGCAGAGAAGGAAGTGGAAGAGAGACTCGAGGCTTTTGTGCAGCAGGTTAATGCGTTTGTTTCGTCTGTTTATAACGATGATGGTGCTGCTGAGGGTTGTGCCCGTGATCCCGCCGTCTTGTGGAGGGCTTTCGCGCTATATGATGTCCTGGCGCCCATGGGGCCCGAGGAGAGATTGGGCACAGGAAAGCTGCGTCGGTTTTTGGAACGGGGATATTGTGGGGAGAAGCTGGAGTGGGATGACATTCACCTCCATGCGCAGATGAAGGCGGTTCTGTACTCGCTGAGGGTGCTGAAGGAGGTCCTTGTTGCGGGCGAAGAGTCGGCAAAATCGGGCTTGGTTGGTGAGAGATTGGCTGAGTTGATGAGTGAGGCGGGTAGCCTGCTGGGGGACTTGCCGTGGATGCGGGATTGTGCCCAGCGGCCGGGTGGGATTGGGGGTGACGATGAGACTGGGAAGGACACACGAAGGGTCATTGAGGGGTTGATAACCCTTCTCGATGAAGGGGAAGATGAATTGGATTTGCTTGAAAGATATAATTCTTGTGGTGCGGAGGAGGCATGGGTCGCCGCGGCGAATTTGCCTCGCAGTAGGAAAAGAAAGAAGAGGAGGGCGAGCAGCGGTGCGGCTGAAGAAAGATCTCCGCCAATTGCGAAGAATGCGATGAATATGTATGATATCCTCCGCCACGTTGATTAATTAACGGATATGTGTGTTGTGCGAGTGTGCACAACATGAAATGATATTTTCACGTAAACAGTTTCCGTAAATCCCATCCAAATTATATGTGCAATGTTCAGTGATCGCTCACCTCAGGCGGGCAAAATAAATGACCCAAATTCAAGAACGTGTATATAAATATATGTATATACGAATACTCCGTAAAAGGACGGACAATCAAATAATACAAGGCCAACGACGCCGCTCAAGACATGAAAGGGGCATAGCATCAAAAAAAGCAAAAGCAAAAAGGAAATCCTGACATCACATCGCGTGGAAAAAAATTGAAAAAAAGCAAAAATAAGGAGAACGCAAAAACAATAATCATAACACTCATATCTCCTCTGTAAACAGACTCTTTCGATCAGGCGATCTCCCCCGGTTACCATCAGCAGCAGCAGCAGCCCGCTCATCCCCCACCACCGGTCGCGGGCTAACATCCCTCAACTGGCTCGACTCCGCCTCATCGGAAAAAGGATTCACAGCACTGTGGGTACCGCCATACGGCGGTGGAGGTGGATCCCGACTCCGGCTCCGGCCCCTCTCCACCTCCTGCTCGGGCTCCCCAGCGTGCAAATCAACCGTTACCGTACTCGCAGTCGGCAGGACTCTCGCACCAGCAGCGCCACCAGCCTCGGCCCTCCCGCCCATGTCATACGGCCCACTCCCGCTCCCGCCCCCCTGGCCATGCCTCCCTGTTCCTAGTTCCTGCTCCTCGTAATACCCCGCGCCAGCCCCTCCATACCCGCCCTCCCCGATCCGCGAATCCCAAATCTCATCATGCGCATAACCACCCGCGCCACCCGCGCCGCCACCAACACCGCCGCGGTGTCCCGCACCAGGATCCAAGGGCGTCTCATACGCACCCCGCGACGTCCGCCTATTGCGCAGGGCGGCCCATTTATCCCTGAACCAGTCGCCGATGCCGCCGGCGCGCGGGGTCGGGTAACTGCTGTCTCTGTTGTAGTGGGAGGAAGAGGAGGTGAAGGGGATGTAGGATTTTAGAGGGGGCGGGGGGAGGCCGGATCGGCGGGCGCGGTAGTGGGTGAAGCCTATCCAGGCGACGTAGGCGGCGAGGAGGAAGAGGATGATTATTATGAAGACGAGGAACCAGCGCATGGTGCCTTCTTCTTCCTTCTTTTAACTTCCTTTTTTTCTATGGATTTGGCGTGTGTTGTTTTATTTTATTTTATTTTATATTTGTTTTGTTCTGGCTTTGGAAGTGGACCGGAATTGCCGTCTCGCCCGGGCTGTTTGAGATGGCGGAAAGGGTGTAACTTGTGTAATTTGTGTTATCAGGGATGGATCAGGTCGTCTAGTTATAAGGATAGTATGGTGGCCCCTTTTTATCAGTATTCAGGCTCGCTGGAGGGTTGAAGATAAACTGGCTAGGTCTGCCTGGCTGGCAATGGAAATCGACTTCGGTGCATGGGAGAGACGTGCAGGAGCGCAGGTGCATGTAATGTACAGTACATACATGTGCATGCGTATACTGGCTAGTTCTGGTGTCGCTCGAGCCAGGGAATATGGCGAAGATAAGCAGGACAGGAAGATAGAGAGCGAGAACGAGAGAGAATAATGAGAGAGAGAGAGAGAGAGACAAAGCAAGAAGTGGTTGGTGTCCAAGAAAGATAGAGAAATTCGCTGTTTCCGCCTGCGAAAGCCAGCTGTAATCCGATGACGCTTAGTCATTCATACGCAGTAGAATACACGCATTATATTATATCCACCGCAAATGTAACTTGAACCCGAAGCGAATTCCACCATGATGGAGCTCTCTCTCTATAAATAAGCCGGATCATACTCCTACCAGCGACTGTTACTCCCCACACCGGCGTGCTGAGCGCCCTCAATTCTCGCTATGTTGATTATGCCTTGAGACACTAGTAATTTTGGCTGTAACAGAAACGAAAAACAGGCATTTCCCGTTTGGGCCCAGAGCAGGCGGCGGCTCTTGGCGCGCGGTTGCCGGGCCGCGAACTAGACTGCTTTGGGAATAGCGCGGGCATCGGGTCTCAGCCGCATCTGCTTACGGGATGGGATGGATTTATTTTTAGATGGCTGACAGATATGAAATTTCTTTTGTTTTTTTGTACACTAGAATGTAGTAAGGGATTATTCAACATCTCCACAACTCATATCGACATACATGCCTAATATTATACGTGCGTTTTACCTCGCAGATCGCAAAAACCCCACAATACCCCGACAATAGCCCACCAACTCCGCTAACCTCCTCCCCTCCCGTTCCTGCTCAACCTTCCACTCCTGCAGCGCCTCCCGCAGCGCTGCTCTTGTACTCTCTGCTTCCTTCTCATCCCCATCCTCACTCTCACCACCATCATCACCATTCCCATCTTCCCCAACATCAACAACATCCCCATGCACCCTCAGAAACACAGCCATCCACGCATTCACAAGCTCAAAATCCCTCTTCGTCCGCAACTGCGCCGTCAGCGCCTGCACGAACGCTACCAGCTCGTTGGCAGCGCCGTGTCTACCGCCGCCCAGCAGGCCCGGGTCGAGCGAGCGGATTTCTAGATCGGCTTTGGCCGGGGGCAGGGATTTGAGGTAGGCGATGAAGGGGTCGTAGGGGTTTCCAGTTTGATTTCTGCTGCTACTGGTGGTGTTGGTGATGGAGCGAGAGGAGCAGGAATGGAGGAGGGTGGTGAATTTAGATGTTTGGATGCTGGGGTCGTTGGCGCGTTGGAGTTTGGCGATCCGGGAGCGTTCGGCACGGGTGGTCTTGTTCGTTTCTGGATTGTCTTCTTCTGCGCCTGCTGCTGCTGCGGGGATGAGCTGCGAGGTGGAGTCGGAATCGGGTTTCGAGAGGGTGGAAGGGAGGAAGAAGGGCGCTTTCTGCGGGACCTTGGGCGGTTCCTTGGGTTTGTTTCGTTCCTGTAGTGTTTTTCTCCTTTTTAGTATTTCAAAAGCATCCAACATATCATAGTGGTTATTAGGAAATAGTCTCACCTTAATAACATCAAGATGCAAGAGCGTCTGCCACCTGCTCTTCGGCGTAATACTCAGCGTCATCATATCGCTACTCAACTGCTCCGTCTGCAACAGGAGCGGCTCCTCATTATCACCATCTCCCGCATCCTCCTCGAATGCCGCTTCCAAAATCGCTGCCCCGCCCTCGCCCGACGCCGTCGGCGCACTCACCTCCACAATGGCATCCTCCTCAATATGCTTCGTCGGAACATGGGTGAACAAGCTCCGATTATTCCAGATACTCACCCCAACCCCATCCGCATGCGCCGTCGCCAGAAACTCGCCCGTCACCGACATCGCGAGCGCCGTACACGTATTCGCCAGGCGGAAGGCATCGATCAGATGGCCTGTCGGCAGGTCCCAGACGCGGATGACGGAGTCCATGGATGCGGCGATGATCCAGCGGCCGTCATTGGAGATGCAGAAATCGTTGATCTGGCCGATGGCGCCCCAGAGCTCGCGGACCAGTTTGCGCGTCTCGATGTCGATGACGCGGATGGAGAGGTCGTCGCAGCTTAGGGCGATCAGGTCGCTGGAGGCGTTGTGGCGCAGGCCGGTGATGGAGCACATGGGGTGCCAATCTAGTTCGTGGAGGAGTTGGCCCGTGGTGAATTTCCAGAACTGTGATCAATATGTTAGACTTAGACGGCCGTGGCAGGGTCGGTATATATATATATGATTACAACGAACCTTGACTTTCCCATCAAGCCCACAGCTTATAACTGTAGTATTCAGTGCGTCAACCATCATCCCGGTAACGGCGCTGGTGTGTTTTCCCTCGCCCATTTGGAACCCTCGTTTGCCGCTGGTCCCATGTTCCAAATCGTCCATCTCATCCAATCGCATGATCTTCAACTTCCTCGCCTGGGCGGGGGTTACCCGCGCTGGGAACGACTGTCGATGCATGCCGGATTGCAGATTGTACATGTCAATTGAACCACCGGCTGACCCGACTAGTGCAAACGTGCCACATGGCGAAACCGCGACGCTCTGTGGAGAGTTAGGTTAGTTATCTTATAATTTCAAATTTCAACCTGGCCCTTGAATTCACAGGGACAAAAGAAAAAGAAAAAGAGAAAACAAACCTTAACCTCCGTGTCATCACGCGTCGCAAAAGCCCATCGCCCAGCCTTCTTCCTCCCCCAAAACCACGTCCGCGCAAACTTATCACCCCGATGTCCCGTAACTACACTCTCCCACCCAGTCAAATTGGTCGCCTCCGTAGTGCCCCCCTTCACATTAGCCCAGACCGGCCCGCTGGCACCCGCAGCGCCCGCGGCAGTCCCCATGCCGCCATCCCTATTCAACGAGCACGCGACACAGGTAATCTCGGGCGTTTTAAAATCCTCGGTCCGCGCGCCTAGATAACCCTTTTTCTTACTCTTCTGCTTCACGTGGCCCTGCGACAGCTCCGTGCTCTGCGAATCCTTCCGCAGACTCAGGCCCCATAGACTGCGGTCCTTGCTCGCGCTGAGAATCCATTTGCCGACGGCGTCGGAGTCGTCGGAGGAGGCGGGGAGGAAGCGGAGGGTGGTGATGGGTGCCGAGTGGCCGCTGCGTGCGTGCAGGGGGCGAGGGACGGGTGAGAAGGGGGTCTCGTCGAAGATCCAGGAGCGGAGGGCGTTGTCGGTGCCTGTGGATATGAGGACGGGTTGGCCGTTTAGGAACTCGACCTTGCTGATGCCGGGTTCTTCGGCGGCGGAGGAGGAGGATTCGTGCGCGTCACGGAGGACGCCGGTGACTCTGCCGCCCTTGTTCAGGTCCCACATGGTGATGTCGCCGCTGTCTGCGCTGGCGGTAGCCATGACGCCAGCCTTGCGTCCGTCGTGGCCGGCGCCCAGGTCGTCGGTACGGAAGGAGATGCAGGTGATTGGCGAGATGGAGGTGGTGGTTGAAGCTGAAGCGGCGGGGGAGCGGAGTTGAAGGACGGCCTGGTCCGTTCTGACGTTGTGGATGGTCAGGGCTCCGCTGCTGTAGGCGATTGCGAGTAGGGAGAGGGCGGGTGTCGGCTCCATGGCGGTCACGGCGCCTGCGTCCGGGGTGGTGGGGAGGATGGTGTAGACGAGTTTCCCCGTGGAAAGGTTCCAGATATCAATGCTGCCATCCTGGCGGCCAGCGAAGATCTTGTTGAGGTAGGTGGGCATGTTGCATATCCGGCCCGTCAGGACGCGGGTGGAGGCGCCCTTGTTGGACGAAGCCGAGCGTTGGCTGGGAGGGGTGAGGGTGGTGTAATGCTCGAGGGTCGTAGACTTCCACACGCGAATGGTACTGCTGCCACAGCCAACAATCCACGAGCCAAACACCAGCAGCTGCTCAATCGGTTCGTTGGCTGATGCGGAGGGGAAGGGCAATTCTCCCACTTTCTTCCCGCGTTTGAACACCCAGACACCCTGTATACCCTGTACACCCTTCTGGGAGGCGGTGGAAAGGGATCCACCACCCCAGGCGGCCAACACCTTGTCTTTCCAAGCACATATAGCCGTTATAACTGCGGGGGTTTGAGGGCGTGTGAGGAAAACCAGGCTCAGGCCGCGGCGGAGGTCGTAGGTCTGCAGGGACCTCCCGACAGAGGTAGTGATTTGGAAGGTAGTTTTGCCCAGCGGGACAGCAGTGAAGGGCACTGTGGTTGGGGATACAAGTCCTAGAGTCTTTTTTCACATTTCCAATGGAGAATTGTTAGTTATTATTCCAGATTGTCTCAAAATAGGAATAAGAAGCAGAACGCACTCTGAAGGGCGAGAATATCCGCGAGCTGGGAGGGAGAGCAGCAGCATCTTTCGATACGGGCTGGCCTGGGGCGACCTTCTGTCTCTTCGCGACGGGGAACCCGAAGGCGTCGCTGTCAATTGACGGCATGGTGTCTGTCTGTGTCTGTCTGTGTATGAGGATGGGATGAGAATGGGATGAGCTGGTAGTTATGGTATAGGATCTCATGCCATGTTGTGGGGCGGATGAAATATTTTTTGTCGAGCTTGAATTTTCCAGCCCACAAGGAACCGAAGAGACGGAGACAGGTTGGCTCTTTTCTTTTTCTGGGAGTTGACTAGTTAAGTTAAATAACTATTTCTTTTCTTCTTCCCGGCCTGGGATATTTTTTTGATTTTAGTCGAAATATTTGATCCGCCGAATATTTTTTCGTCTTTAGGTTTTGCCGTTTTGGGACTAACAGGGAACGCCCCAAGAAACATTTGGAAGAAACAAGAGGCCAACGCTATTAGAGCCCACGATGCGCACACAGCGTCATGTTGGATTTAATTGAGTGTAGATATATCTAATAATTTACTGGCTACGGGACTCAAATAGTAGTAATATCCGCCATAGCCTGCGCCGGAGTCCCCAATTTGCCATTGAACCCATCTTGGCGGCGGATTTGGCTGTGACTTCAACGTCTCTGCTATAAATACACCGACCAGCACAACACATTGAACACAACGACTGCAGCACCAGCAGGACAGGACAGGACAGATCCACGTACCGCCAGCAAATCCTACACAAAATCCGCAATGGAGCTGGAGTCGGAACACAGCACTGGTTGCGCACAATAAGACTACTACTTCCCTCACAGGCTGATTGCTTCGTCCGCTGCAGCTAGCCAGGTGGCTCAAGTCAACTGTCTTTGTGGGAGATATATATATATACAGATATATATAAGAAGAACGGATCGTCAGGTGTCTGTCCAGATGGCGGCGGATCGCATCGACCCGGTGAAGCCTGCGCTCGAGAAAGATCCCGCAAAGACGACAACCACAACTGCGGCAACACCAACAGACACCGCGGCATCAACCCTCGCGCAGACAGACAACAACGCAGACAACAACGCAGACAATAACACAAATACAAATACAAATACAATGCCAGTCCCGGCTGTCGCTTCTCCGTCTGCCTCTGCCGCTGTCCCCGCGCCCAAAACAGCAGCGCCGTCCCTCGAGCAGCAACCGCCGCAGAGAAACAGCTCTGTAGACCGCAATATGCCTGCTTCATCTACTACAACTACTCCAATTGCTGCGACTGCTGCTACTGCTACTACTGCTACTTCGCCTGTAATCCCCACTGCAATCCGCCCTCGACCAAGCCAGACCTTTGCGACGGAGAGAGACACCCCCAGAGACTCCCACCGCGTCTCCTTCTCCTCCCTCTACTCTCTAGGCTCCACCATCTACTCCGCCACCGGTGATCGTATCCCCAGCACGGGCACATCCAGCGTGGCCGGCTCTATCAAAGGCGGCATGGAGGGCTCTGCTGTGAGGAGCTCCTCGGGCCTCCTGGCTCTGGGTAATGGCATGGAAACAGCCGCCGCAGGAGGAGATTCTACCATTCCTCCCACCACAGCCTCCTCGCCCGGACCGGGTGCAGTAGGTACGAACGAATCCCCGCTGTGTTCCATTTCTTTTTATTGTGTGAATCCCGGCTAATCGTAGTAGTGTCCCAATCCCAAACGCCGTCCCCCGTCCCCCGTGGCGATGCAGGCACTGACGCTCGTCCCACCACAAACTGGGTGACCCGCCCTGCAAGATCCTCCAGCAGAACACCAAGGCGGTTCAGCGGGAGCACCGCAGCAAGCAGTGCAAGCGAACCTGATCGTACGTTGCACAGAAAACAAAACAAAAAAAGTCCCTTTCCGTGATGTGATTTGCAGGATAAACAGAACATGCTGACGAAAATGCAACCCTGATAATAGCCAAGGTTCCGTTCATCGGGAAGATCGGGGTCTGCGCCCTGGACGTCAAGGCCCGCAGCAAACCTAGTCAGAATATCCTTACCAGACTGCAGTCAAAGGGCGATTTCGAGGTTATTGTGTTTGGTGATAAGGTTATTCTTGACGAGGGTACGTTCCGCTCACTTCTCACCTTTTATCTCTCCTTCCTGCAAGATATATATATGCTAATATTTTTTATAGATGTGGAAAATTGGCCCGTGTGGTAGGAAACCATCCTCCACTATTTTGTGTGCAACGAAGCTAATATATATTGTATAGCGACTTTTTAATTGCTTTTTTCTCGGATGGATTTCCCCTAGACAAAGCGATTGCTTATGCCAAGCTGAGGAAACCCTTTTGCATCAATGATCTTCCCATGCAAAAGATCCTTTGGGATCGACGTCTTTGCCTTCGTATCCTCGACCAGATGGGTGTCCGAACTCCGAAACGGCTGGAGGTTAATAGAGACGGCGGCCCCAAACTCGAATGCCAGAAACTTGCTAAGCATCTATATGAACTGACTGGAGTGAAGCTGGAGGGCCCTGATGATGGAACGGGTGGTGGCACTCCCAAGACGCAGTCTGTGTCCATGTCCGAAGACGGAGAAGCCCTCATCGTTGATGGCAAGGTTTTCAGAAAACCATTTGTTGAAAAACCAGTCAGCGGGGAGGATCATAATATTCACATTTATTTCCCGAATGATCAGCAATACGGTGGTGGTGGCCGTCGACTCTTCCGCAAAATCGGTAATAAGAGTTCAGAGTACGATCCAAACCTTACTATCCCCAGATCCGTTCTCGAGAAGGATGGAAGTTACCTTTACGAGCAGTTCTTGAGGGTTGACAATGCTGAGGATGTCAAGGCCTATACGGTAGGGCCGGACTTTTGCCACGCGGAGACCCGCAAGTCCCCCGTCGTGGACGGTCTTGTCCGCCGGAACACCCATGGCAAAGAGCTGAGATACATTACCAAGCTGAGCAAGGAAGAGGCTACTATGGCAACCAAGATATCCAACGGCTTCGGACAGAGGATATGTGGCTTTGATATGCTCCGGGTTGGCGACAAGTCTTATGTGATTGACGTCAACGGCTGGAGTTTTGTCAAAGATAATAATGATTATTATGATAAATGTGCAAAAATCCTGCGCGAGATGTTCATCAGCCAGAAACTGCGCAGGGAAGGGAAAATTGAGCATTTGGAAGGCCCCCAACTTGAGACTGCCTCTTCGCGCAAAAACATTAGCGGCTCCCACAGACAGACGCTCAAATCCCTCTTGAAATCTCCTAGTATGACGAGAATGCAGGGTCAACATTACAATCAAAAGGCCCATCCGAGCGTTTCTGCAGATTTGACTCCCGCGACGACCTCCTTCCCGGCGCCAGTTTTGGATTCCAGCGACACAAAACTTCTCAAGCCCTTCCCCGCCAAGAGTGACAAACAGTATGCTGTGAAATTGAAACCAACAGAGGACACCACTCCAACTGATTCTTCTCTGACGGAACCTGTCGCTGCCGCTCCACCCCCAGCATCGAAGCATTCATGGAAGTTAAAGGGGATGGTCGCTGTAATCCGCCATGCGGATCGGACTCCCAAGCAGAAGTTCAAATTCACCTTCCATACGCAGCCGTTTATTGACCTCCTGAAGGGACATCAGGAAGAAGTTGTCATCAAGGGAGAGCTAGCGTTACGCAGTGTTTCGGATGCTGTTGCTGTTGCGATGAAGGAAGGTGTCGAGGATATGGATAAGCTGAAGCTCCTTCAAGCGTCGCTTCATCATAAGGGCGCGTGGCCGGGGACAAAAGTTCAAATTAAACCGATGTTTAGACGCCGAACGGCTGATGAGTTGCGGAACCGGAACCGCTCTATTAACCCCCTGAGTCCTGTCTCCGAAAAACCCACTGAAGGAGAGCCATCTCAAGAAAGTACCGGAGGGGAGGGGGACGGCTCCAATCCATTAGCCCAGATCAGAAGCAATTCTATGTCTGGCCCGACGTTCTCGCGCTTTTCGGCCGTGGAGAATGATTTGATTCTAGATAAGCTTCAATTGGTGATTAAATGGGGTGGTGAACCCACACACGCAGCTCGATATCAATCGCAGGATGTAGGGCTCAATATGAGGGATGACTTGAAGCTCATGAATAAGGAGGCGCTGAATGATGTCCGGATATTTACTAGTTCGGAAAGGAGAGTTAGTACAAGTGGTAAGTTCTGACCTGCTGGTCTCTGTATTATGGGAGGAGCTCTTTTCTGACTTTTAATTTTTTTTCTTCTTCTTTTTTATAGCACAAATATTCGCTTCCGCGTTCCTTGACCAGAAGGATTTACCTGAAGATTTCATCCAAGTGAGAAAGGATCTACTTGATGATTCAAATGCAGCCAAGGATGAGATGGACAAGGTCAAGAAGAAGCTAAAGCTACTGTTAAGAGAAGGAAACTCCGCACCGCCTCAGTTTGCCTGGCCAAAGGAAAACTTTCCCGAACCGTCAATTGTCTTGTCAACCGTGGTTGAACTTATGAAGTTCCATAGGAAAGTCATGAGGTACAATTTCGCGCGGCTGGAGGGCGAGTTGAACTCCACATCCGCTTCGAGAAGCGGATCGGATGGTCAAGGCAAAAACGGTACTCAAGACACCCCGACCCTTGCTTCTATTCAAGGGCGTTGGTGTGCCGGAGAAGACCCCCAACTGTTCAAGGAGAGATGGGAGAAGCTATTTGCGGAATTCTGCGATACCGAGAAGGTCGACCCTGGTAAACTATCTGAGCTGTATGATAGTATGAAGTTCGATGCCTTGCATAACCGTCAGTTCTTGGATTGGGTATTCGTGCCTCCCGATAGCATGCTTCAGGCAGATGGTGGGAAGCAAAACGGCCAGGGGTCCCCCAACGATAAACTGAGCTCCGCTGGCATGGAGAATGTTGAATCGGGTAGCTCCAAGTCGCAGAGGTCCCCAAGCCAGCGATTGAACGATTCGGGCAGCGCCAGCGGTGGCGACGCTCCCGTAGCAGGTGAGAAGGGCGACGATAAATACAATACGCTCGCTCATCGGCTCGGGCTTAGAAGGAAGTCCATCCTGGACCTGCCGACGATGCAACCTATTGGCCCGCTGGAAGATTGGTACGATTCTTACTTCAAGCTCTATGCCGGATCCTCCCAGACAAAGGCCAAAACCGACAAGAGGCTCTCAAGGCTTCGCCAACTCTACAAACTCGCGAAGGTGCTTTTCGATTTCGTAACGCCGCAGGAATACGGAATTGACGACAGCGAGAAGCTTGAAATCGGCCTATTAACCTCCCTCCCCTTACTGCGAGAGATAGTAATGGACCTGGAAGAAGTCCAAGCGTCCCCAGACGCCAAATCATTCTTCTACTTCACCAAGGAATCGCACATCTACACGCTCCTCAACTGTATCCTGGAAGGCGGCATCCAGACGAAAATCGCGCGCCGCGCCATCCCGGAGCTAGACTACCTCTCGCAAATCTGCTTCGAGCTGTATGAGGCGCAGGATAGCGAGTCGGCGACTTTCTCGTACTCGATCCGCATCTCTATTAGTCCTGGCTGCCACACGTTTGATCCGCTGGATGTGCAGTTGGATTCGCGGCATGCGATTGGGTGTGCGCCGCGGCGGAGCTTGACGGCGCATCAGGATTGGAAGGAGGTTATTGAGACGCTGAAGGCGAAGTTTGATACGTGAGTTATCTTTCTTTTTTTTTTTTTTTTCCTTTTTCAGTTTTATATCTTTTGGAAACCCGAATGAAAAATGTTATGTTGGAGTATTATATCAGTTAACTAACTGGATGCGATACGCATGTGTAGTGTCAAACTCCCCAAGTCGTTTATTGCGGTCAACTTGAGCGATAAGCATGCGGCGGCGGGGTATGTTAACGATGAGGAGGAGGATATTGTAGTGGCGGAGAGTGGGTGAGCGAGTGAACGAGTGAGTGGGTGGTAAGGGAGGTGCCTGGTGTTGAGAGGGCACTATTTATTTTTATTTCATGTCTATGAGTTTATGGTTTGATTTGATTATATGCCTATGATATTTTTTCCGCCGGTGTTCTTGAGGGAATTGATTCATGATGGGTGGATGGGTGATTTGAATGCATTGCATATATACATACATACATGCATACATATATGGCTATGAGTGGATGGGTTGGGAGGCATTCTGAATTGCATGTTTTACGTTTTAGAGGAGCGCTATTCCAATTTACAGGAGTCAACTATGATAGTTAACTTAAAAAAAAAGGAACAGAAGGAGAGCAAAACGGGGTTGGGAACTGGGTTGAATGGGCGGCCTTTTGAGTTTATGTTTCTTTTCTAGTTTATTGCGGTATATAGATAACTAGTTAACCGGATGGTTTGAATATATATTTTAAGTTGGCGTATCTTCCTTATGATTGATTGCATACATTGCGTGCTTAATTTGACATTGTTAGTAACTTAGACAATTCGTAGATGGATTAATAATGAAGTGAACTCCATCATCCCCGGTGCGGTGCTTATTCCCAGGATATAAAATTACACCAGATTAAGCTTCCCCCTCCATCCGTGGTCCAGTCCATGCTCCTCTCTCTCGCCTTTCCTTCCACTCCGCTTCCCCTTGTGCTTTACCGAAATGTCAATCCCCTCTCTCGGCCTCGTGGATATCAACCATGTTTCCTACGACACGGCTACGAATAGCCTGACATGGACGACGGCGGCTGGGCAGGAGGAGGAGGAGGAGGAGGAGGATCGGACGCATCATGTCGTTAAGGGAGAACGGATCGTTGCGGTCGTCCCGTGCGCGGAGGGGGCGGGGCTGATGTCGTATATATGGCTGGAGGACGCGGATTTGCCGCCCTCTTCTTCTTCAGATCTGCCTGGAGTGCTACTTGATAAGCAGCAGCCGTATCCGTATGTACTGAAACGATTCGAGGCAGCGGGGGAATGTCCCGCGGCACTCCGCCAGTTCATCAGCGGCGGTTCGCAGGCGTATCCGTCTCATTTGTACCCCGCCAAATCATCACCGGATATCAGCACCACCGCCGCCGCCCCTGAATCCGCAGACCCCAATAACCTCCATGTAATCATCTCCACCCTCTCCGGCACGCACCAGGCCAGCGCCTTCTACTCAACCCTCCTAAAACCCCTCCTCGCAACCCTCCGCCTGCACGAAGCCACCGACTACACCGCGCACCCCACCACCTCCCCGCACACAATCACCCATCTCACGCAAACCATCTTCCGCCCGCGCGCCCGCCGCGGCATCGCGCAGACCATCCTCCTCCTGGCCGGCGATGGCGGGCTGGTCGAGATCATCAAGAGCCTAACGGCACCAGCTGTGTCTGTGTCGGCTGCCGACGGCGCGGGGGCCACCACCACCACATTCGTGCCGCCCGTCGTGGTGCTGGTGCCGATGGGGACGGGGAATGCAACGGCGCATTCGGCTGGGATTGTGGTGCCCGGGCGGGATGAGACGGTGGGGCTGCGCGGAGTGGTGAGCGGGGTGGCGAGGCCGTTGCCGATGTTTGCGGCGCGGGTCTCTGCGGGTGCGGCGTATGTGACGGATCAGGGGCGGGGGAGGGAGGCTGTTTTCGCGCCTTCTTCCGGTGGTGAGGCGGAGCTTTATGGTGCCGTTGTGCTGAGTTGGGGCATGCATGCGTCGCTTGTTGCGGATAGTGATACGCCTGAGTACCGCCGGTTTGGGCGGGATAGGTTCCAGATGGCGGCGAAGGAGCTGTTGTTTCCGGCTGGCGGGGTGAAGCCGCATGTCTATCGGGGCCGGATTAGTGTTACGACCAAAACTACCGATGCGGCTACGGGAGAGCCAGCGCTACGGACACGCGTGCTTGAGCGGCGCGAGCACATGTATGTACTCGTCACGCTCTGCTCGACGTTGGAAAAGGGGTTTACGATCTCGCCCTCGTCCCGGTCGCTGGATGGGAAGATGTGGTTTGTGCATTTTGGGCCGATGGAGTCCGAGGCTGTGATGGGGGTTATGCAGTTGGCTTACGATGGGGGTAGGCATGTGGTGGACAGGGGCGATGTGGTTGGGTATGAGGAGGTAGAGGCTGTTAGGATTGAGTTTTGTGAAGGAGAGGTGGAGGAGAGGTGGAGGAGGATTTGTATAGATGGGATGATTGTGGCTGTGGAGGATGGGGGGTGGGTGGAGGTCAGGAAGGCGGAGAGGGAGGTAGTGAGATTGGCGGTTCCGGCGGATAGTGAGAGGAGGCATATTAATTAATTAACAGCTATAAATATTTGGTTTGAGGCGGGAGAGTAACCGATATAGTTATAGATCTTTTATATACACTACCGATATTAACGACGGAATGACATCAAGAAGGCTTAGATTTGGTTATATATAAGCAGCAGCTTTATCTAGTAGAAATATACCCCTGAGAGTGACCTGTCAAGAAACAAGAACAAAATCATTTAGTATAGCGGAACAAGAAGAAGTTGCGGGCGGAGAGCGGAGAGCGGAGCGGAGATCTTGGCGGCGGAAATGTTACGGCGGAAAAAACAATAATTACGTCATTAATTACCGCGCGCGTGGTAAAATACAAACGATACGCGGCCCAAGCGGTATCCGAAATCCGAATACAAGTATTACACACGGCGCCTGTCACATGTGACATGAAGCCCTAATGACGACTTCCTCTTCTTTTCTTTTTCTGTAGCGTTCAATCTCAACCTCCTTCAACCCTCACCCTTCGTCCTTCACCCTTCATGCTCGCGCTGGCACGGGAGATAAGCTGTCGCATGAGCTGCATAACGTTGTTCTCGTTGTCTCTAACCAGCTTACAAGTTACGGCCCTGTTCCTGCCAGACGATGTTCCCGGTGGTTGCGCTCGTTCCACCCAGATTAACCTTGGACCGTCCGGCTAGTTCTGCATCCCTGCCAAACCCCGACTCTAAAGCATGTGCCACCAACCCTAGTCCTGCTTGGGCAACGTCATCTCCGCAGTTTATGAGCTCGCAAAGTACCCCATGCTTATCACTCCGCGAGTTTACCGGCTTGCCCAGACCCCAAATAACGGCTCGCGATTGCCTTCTTCCTACCACCCAACCTTCCACGCGCTGACTGGCTGGGACGTCGAGCCAGCCGAATACAAGCGGGCTGCGGAGATGTTGCTGGTGCACCAGATTGGCAGTGTTCGTGTGGGGGAGGTAGTCCGGTATGATCTTGATTGTGTCTTTTAGTTTTTTAACTGTTCTTTTTTCCCCCTTCAATACCGAAATAGTGAAAATTAAATCATCCCTTGCTGATGCGGAACAATCAGTTTTACGCTCATATACACCCCTTCCGCTGATCGCATCCTCCCCACCCCCGCGGAACTCTTCGTCAAAGTTAGGAATACCTCTGCAATACCACTACGCGCCGCATATTTGCACGGCCCTTACACTCTATATACCTCCTGCTACCCTTCGTCCTTCGACCCAAACCAGAAATACGATGACCCTGAAACCCGCGGCCTTCCGCAATTCGAACCAAACTTGAAGGCCGGCGGGGCATTCGACGCGGTGATTCCGGTGCCGGAGACCGTCCCTCTGTCACCTCTCGCAACAGCAGATAGGCAGAGTGTGACTTGGATAATAGAAGTCGCTTCGCAGGTGATATTTTCAACTACAGCGGCTGTAAACTTTGAAGTCCTCGTTGGGAGGGATTTGAAATCTTTGGAACTCGGAATTGGTAGCTCGGCGAGCTTGCCCGCCCCGGGTCATGTTCGTGATCTAGCCAGGCGTGGCTCGAAAAGCAAACGTCAGAATCCCTCAGGCCAAATGAAAGGGGTATACTCTACTGCAGTCAACCTCGTTGTTGATGACACAGCAAGCCTTTGGAGCACGCCACGATTCCCGTCCTGGAGTGAGAAGGAGGACCTGCGAAACCTGGAAATGGAACAGACGGAGATTGCTATGGAGCCCCAGAAAGATTCCGAAACCACTTCGACGGGGGACGAAGGAAGTCGGAAGAAACGCAGGAAAGTACATTTCGTCGTCCTGACGCATGGACTACATAGTAACCTAGGGGCCGACATGTTATATCTTAAAGAGAGCATAGATGCTGCCGCAAAGAAGGCTCGGGAAGATGCGCGGAAAGAGCGAAATAAGGACAAAAATCTGCAATCCTCCAAGCTAGCTGCGCTTGGAGAGGAGGATACTCTACATGCCTCTGATATGCCTCCGATAGATAGAACGCGAACAGCCCCAGAAGACGATGACGACGAGGACGAGCATGTCATTGTTCGAGGGTTTCCAGGAAACGCCGTCCGCACCGAAAGAGGCATCCAGTATCTTGGTAAACGGCTCGCGAAATATGTGCTCCTTATGACCTACCCGGACCAGCCATATCTTCCTGTCAAAGAATCCCGCCGCAAATTCCGAGCATTTACTGGCAAAAAAGATTTAACCGGCCCTCCTGGCCATTCTTCTCATTCTGGGAGTACAATATTTCGCCATGAGCCGAAGAAAAAGGATTATGCCTACCATATAACGAGTATCAGTTTTATAGGCCACTCTCTTGGTGGCCTCGTCCAAACGTATGCAATTGCCTATATCCAAAAACATTCACCTGAATTTTTTGACCGGATCAAGCCTGTAAATTTTGTGGCTCTTGCGTCTCCGTTTCTCGGACTCAGCAATGAAAACCCAATCTATGTTCGTTTCGCTTTGGATTTTGGACTCGTCGGCCGTACCGGCCAAGACCTTGGTCTGTCATGGACTGCTCCCTCAAAAATGCGAAGTGGATGGGGCACGATGATAGGAGGATTGGGAAGTGATTCTCCCAAGTCTAACCATCAACCGGATCCCAAGTCGAAGCCACTGCTGAGGATTCTTCCCAGCGGCCCTGCTCACCAGGTGCTCAAAAAATTTCGCAATCGTACGGTATACTCCAACGTTGTAAATGATGGAATTGTCCCGCTTCGAACTTCTTGTCTTCTTTTCCTTGATTGGAGAGGCCTGGATCGGGTTGAGAAAGCCCGGCGGGAAAGTGGTCTGGTAGGAACGATGGCGGAATGGGGATGGGCGGAGATTACAGGGGCTAATGTCAATACAAATTCAATTCGAGCCACTAAACGCCCTCCAGGCTCTATGCCTACAGGTTCTGCTAATGGCGACAGTGAAGATGACAAGGTTAAAAATGGAAAGTTGGTCAGCTCACCTAAGAACGGAGAAAGCGAAGTTCCAAAATCACAAGTGGATAGCCCAAAGGGTCCAGGTGGAAGTCTTGAAACCACACCAGAATTCCCCAAGCCGTCTCAGTTCTTAACTGAAGCGAGCAACACTGAACCACTGCATGGTGCGAATCCAGTCAAGCCGGCTCCACCCTCCTCGCCGAATCCCTTCTCCAGTTTCCTCTCCCTGTTTAGACCACAGGGGAGAAGCAGCCATCAGAGCAAAGGTGCAAAAATCTATAAACGGAGCCAGACTGTCCGGAATGATGAAACAGTTGAAACCCCATGGACAGACGGTCCATCCGACTCACCACGTACTAGGCTGGTAAGGGGAGATTCCTTTTACCGGGATGAAGGCCATCACGCTCCGCCTAAAACAACAATTCTAGAAGCGGCTGGAGATGTCCTTAAACCGCCTCTGCCATCAACCGAGTACATCCTGAACCCTGCAACCCGCCCAAGAACCATTTTCCACGATCGCGTATATCACCCATCCGATATACCCCCGCCCCCACCAGTAAGAAGCCGCAGCTTTTTCCCAACTTCCAGCACCACCAACCTTCCCTCACCCGTCGGCACGGCAAAGGGTGTAGATGACCCACCCGGTAGCCCACCAATCCATACCGCCTCCGACTCAGTTCTCGGCACGACAAGCGGCATGAAAGTCGAGGAGAAAATCGCTCGCGCCTACCACCGTGACTTATCATGGCGCAAAGTGCTTGTCCGCCTTGAACCGGACGCACACAATAACATAATAGTCCGCCGTATGTTTGCAAACGCCTATGGCTGGCCCGTCGTCAAGCATCTCGTTGACACACACTTTGCAAACACCATAACCGCAAGGACGGCAGACGAGCTCGAGAGCGGTGTTGAGCGTGCTGTGCTAACAAGCCGGACCCCCTCTGAGTCCGGCAAGGAAGTCCTTGGCCAAGTTGATCCACCGGGCCACCCATCAACGCCAGTTATCGAGAAAACCCAACACGAGAACCAGCAACTACCCGAATCATCGGAGGCAAAAGGCGAACTTTACCCCATTCCCTCCCCAATCACCCCCACCCGCATAGTCCCAGATACCAAAACGAACGCAACCACCACAAATAATCCTACCGCCGCCCACCGACCCATCAGTTCCGTCAGCCGCCTGTCATCTTCCCAATCAAAGACTTCCCACCCAGACTCCTCTCGGTGGACTGATCGGTATTTCGACGACGAGGACGGCGAGGGGTATGACTCTCAGGACGAAGCGCATTTTGCGGGTAGCGGGATTCGCGGGCTAGAAGAGGCACCTGCTAGTGGTGATGATGATGTTATTGCGAGTGAGGGGTTGACCGAGTCTCCGACCACGACGACAGGGACGCCGAATGATGATGCTGAGGCGAAGGGGACGAGTCAGGTGGAGATCGCCGCGTTTTTAGCCACGGGATCGTCTGGTGGTGTTGGCAGTTAATGTGTCAGGGGCTAGAGTTGAGAATACAATGATAGTGGAATCATGCATATAACGTCTAGTAGGTTTTTTTCGGGGAGGGGTTTTGGGCTTACCTTTTTTGGGTGGGTGTTATCAGGTTTTGTTTTACGGGTTGTTCGATATACCCATTTTTGTTCTTTTCATAAACGTACATTTTCTTTCTTACATACTACATCATTGTGACACGAGCACAGGAACAGAACTTAACTGTACAGAGATGTGCTGGTTATATTGTTTCTAACATATATGTATAACCTAATATTGTCGGGTACTCTCCTGTTTCTTTTCTCTTTTGGAACCCTTTATTTTTGCTCCATCTTGCTTTTTCATTTTCCAAGATTATGTACAGGGTTTGACATATGCTATGTTCATGAGTTGATTCCTTGTGACTGTGCAGTACATATACAGTACATCCTTGCACACACCAGGCGCTGTCTATCTTCATGTTGATGTATTTAATGCAATAGGAAAGACTCCACAATGTAAAACACACATGTCTTCATCTAATCACTTAATCCCCACATCCAAAAGAAAACACAAATCTACTCCCACTCAACATCCTTCGGATAACTCGCCCCCAGCACCGGAACCCCACAACTATACCGCTTCGTCCGATCCTTGGAAAGATTCCTATTCCCCTTCAACACATACCGACACACAAACGGCCCCTCATCGCAGTTCTTCGGAATGTAGTTATTCCCACAACTCACCGCCGCCCGGTAATTCCGCGCCAGGTCCGACACGGGGATCTTCATCCCCTTGCCCACCGAGCCCACCTGCAGTATCGGCTCCGTCAGGCCCTGGCCCTCACGCCCGTCGCGCATCGTGAACGTGATGGAGAATTTGCCGATGCGGGGATCCGTGAAGTATTGGCGCCCGCCTACGTAGCAGACGTTCCAGCTCTTGTATGTGCGCTTGCCGCCGTTTTGGCACTCGACGGAGGCGTAGCAGTGCCCGCCGTCGCGGGTGCTGAAGAAGACTTCGCACATTTCTTTGTTGCGGTGGAAGTCCTGCGTTAAGGGGAGTGGGGGTTAGATTTTGGATGGTTAAAATTTGAATAGTATGGCTCTGTAGGCGAGGATGCGGCACTGGTGATATGATTGTGTGTTTTACGGAATGTATCTCACCCATGACTTGTTGCTCTTGTCGTCGGTGAAGACTCCAATTGCTTTTAGTATCTGCAGCAGGATATCGGCTCTCCCCCGCGGAGCCAGGGACGGGGAAGGTGCTCCGTGCACATTAATCGCGAGGAGGGTTATGAGGGTGAGAACTAACAGCTTGATGGCTTTGAGCGCCATTGCTGAGCTTGTGAAGTTTTTGTCGTGATGGGAGAGAGGTTTAGATAGGAATTAGTCTATGCCAAAAAGCTCGTACACATATCGGTGCTTAAGCCGCAGGCACGCTGTTTCCAGAAAAGTTCAACGGGATATTTGTGCATTTTATAACTAAGGCAATTTTGCCCTTTCTCCAAACGGGATTTGATTCTCCCTAGTTCGAAAATAAAAACAAATTCATATCCAGTCGAGGCGGCTCCTCAAGATGTGATGGACGCCCAACTGCAAACTCCTGCAGGGCACCATCGATCCCTAGCTCAAGCTAGTGAGCCTGCCCCGAGAGGCGCGAGTCCCGCCGCTAGGTCCGAGCATAACAATTTCTTGTTAGTTTTGCCGACTGGCGGGCCGCATTCACCAATTTCAACCAGCCAAGTTCCTCAAGGGACGAAAGCATTGCTAAAAATATTCTCGTCCGTCCCTGGAGCCAAGAGGAAATCGCCGGCGAGACTGACTGGTCGGAACGCTAAGAGCACCATCAGGAGATGATTCCTCCGCATGTAATGGCCCGGAGGCGATGTGCTGCAGCCACTTGGCTCAAGCTACAGGGTGGTTGGAGAGTTGAGCCGTATCATTCTGTCTGGGCGGGTGTTAAAAATATGGGATTGACATCACTAAACCCTTCGCTTCTCGAACTAAAAAGTTAACGCCGGCTGGGGCCAGGTTTGTTTGGCTCTGCGGAAAAACGAAGGATTTCAACCCCCACAACGTAGCTACCCCACTAAGATAGCCGTGCACCTCACAGAATGTCCGGCTGCCACAAGCGTGGATGGGCAATCGGTGCAAGATCCGTATTCTTGCAGGCGGAGATGAAGCTAGGAATGCACAGATAGTTATTTATAGCCCACTGAGCAATAACCACACCAGCTCAGCCCGGTCGAAGTTCCAATTTTCGACGTGAACCCCTACGCTGGTATAACCCTGAATTAATTCAGGATTATACTAGCATAGAACCCGTAGTTCACAATTTGTGCGGCTCTTTTGCGGATATGTTGGTACTGAAATGGTAGGGCATGTCGTCTGCTTTGTTGGCAGCACGTGTATATCCTCTGTTGATGAGGATATGCCAGACCTTGAAAGTATGTGTGCGAATAAATTCATAAAAAGAGTTTGAGATGAAGGCAAGGCGTTCATTTTTCCCTCATCCACTCAATCCGACAGGATCATATCTTCGTTTCTCGTCCATCCCTCAGGAAACCACCGCCACATTAGGATTACTGCTATTACTGCCTTCCTCATACCACCTCCTATCCATGCCCGCCTTCCCCCTATCCTCCTCATTAAACGGCCCCTTAAGCGCCCCCTTAAAATGCCTCCGCACATTCTCCCGAAACACCTGCACCGCATCCGTCCCCTCCTGCTCACAAATCCACGTTAACCACCTGTGGCCCGTGGTAACATGTGTGATTTCATCGTTATGAATAATCTCCAACGTCGCCACGCTCTCCGCGTCGCCCGCATTCCGGAACTTCTGGATCGTCATCGGATTTACGTCTAGACCCCGCGCCTCATGCACGAGCGCGATGATGCTGATGCGCGCGCGGATGTCGTGCGCGGTCTCTGTGGCGGAGAGCCAGAGGCCGTGGTGGACGGGGAGGGCGCCGAAGTACGAGCCTAGTTGCTCGAGGCGTGTGCGGAGGAGTGAGAAGTGTTTCGCTTCGTCTGCAGCGACTTTGAGGAAGTCGTAGAAGAAAGTGCGGGGGAGCTGCTTTTTGGGGGCTGTGTTTGTCTGGAACGTGGAGAAGCGCACGCAGATGTCAATGGCGAGATCGATGGCCCAGAGCTCGATGTTGGCGAGGGCGTGGAGCATGGCGATGCGGCTTTTGAGGTTGCCGCCGCGGCCTGGCTTGCGGGTTTCCCACGGCCGGACTTCTGAGAGGTTCTCCTGGCGAGGTGGCTGGTCTGGGGGAGCCACGGTGCCCCGCCCTAGGGGCATTGGGGTGGGAGAGGTTTCCTTTTCAGCGAAGAGAGAGAAGAGATGGGTGGTTAGTTCGATTTTGTGTTCTGGATTGGCTGTGTTGAGGATGTGGACAGCCCAATCGCAGAATGTCGCGTGTTCGTCAAGATAGCGAGGGATATTGTTGGCACCCTTTTCTACTTCTTCGCTGTCTTCTGCTCCTAATTTCATAGACTCAAGAGCTGTAGCAGTAGTAGTATCAACATCAGTGTCAGCCGCAGTCACCGTAGACTCTGGCTGCTTCGTCTTCTTCCTCTTCTTGCGCTTTTCCCGGTTCTTCAACATAACCTTCTCGCTGACAGGCTCCACCGTGCTCAGCACCACACCGTCGCCTGCCCCGGCATCATTTAAGCTATACTGCAAGGAAATAACCTGGTCTGTAATGTCAACTGGGAAAGTGCACGTTTTAATCCCGACACTCGACTCCCCAGTCTCCACGTTGAAGTCATACGCATGCCAGGGACAAGACACCACGTAGGCGGAATCTTCAATGTCAACGTGGGATTCTTCCAGGGGGCCCCCGGCATGAGGGCACTCTGCTTCCATAGCATAATACGACCATCCATCTGGCGTTTCGTTGGTCCTGCGTGTGGATGTGGGTGTGGATGAGGGCTGCTCAATCGAAGGTAAACGGAAGAGCACCAGCCGTTTCCCATCCGAAAGATGAATCACATACCGAGCCTGCGTAAAGTCCGAAAGAGACCCTAGTTTGATAGACATGATTGCATGCAGGGCCGAGAACATGCAATTGTTAGTGTTATCAGCTAGAATTATTGTATGTACATGTATGTGATAGTGAGTCGGAGTCTGATAAATAAATGTGAAGCTCGCGGGGCGGAAAAATGTGGCGCCTGACTAATCAAAATGCCGTTGTACGGAGTACGGGAGCTGTAGATAAAATTCGCAAGTACGAGTTCTCCTGTGCTTCTAGATTGCCGATGCTTAGCTGATAAGATAGATATTAGGGAATGGCTATGACTTTCGGATTGTTTTCATGATACCGCGGGATAGCTAGGGGCCTCGTGCTCGCCGGCTATGTCGCTTGCATGCCCAGTCAAAGCGAGAGAGCAGGAAATTAAAAAAGAAGGGGAAAAAGGAGTAAATGTTATATTATTCATTAAACATAAATATACAGAAACGATATAAACCAAAAGACCTAGAAGCATTCGCTCAAAAAGATTTCAAACCACACCCAACTCAGATTCCTACCCCGGACAGGCCCAGGGCCTGCCGGCGATTCTCCAAAACCCACAAGCAGCGGCGCCAGCAGTTCTCGCTCAGGAGAAACCGCCCGCCTTGCACGTGGTGCTAATACCGAGGATAAAATGGATTATATTCATACCGTGGCACATCGCGTTGTTGCCACTGGGGAGGTATGGGAACCGGAGCGGCGGGAGCAGCTTCGCCGCCATGACCCCTATCTTCAAACGGCGCGATAAAGCCCCCGTTGCGGTTGTCCCTGGCCGGCAGTGGATCGTGTATCGGTTCCGGCTGGAAGTGTTCGTGATTTGCATTCGGCGGGAAACCATCTGGAACTTGCCCACGAAAAGCCGCAGCCGCAGCCGCAGCCGCGAGCGCGGCGAAATAGTCCACAGGGTCCTCCTCATAATCCATCGCGCGGGGCGCCTGCCGGGGAATCCCGTCACCTGGGTCCACTTCCGCGATATACCTGTGGTTAAACCAGGGGCACGCGCACGTCTTCCACCGGGCGGCGCAGATGATGCAGAACTCCGCGCCACAGCGGCAGGTCATGTGGTTGCAGCCTTCGGTCAGCTCGACCATGGCCGAGCAGCCGTAGCAGCGCTGCCAGCCGTTTTCCTTGGCTGCCTCGACGAAGCGTCTCGTTTCGTCGTCCTTGGGGCACTCGCTGCCCGTGTGCCATTGGCCATTGCAGAGCCCGCACACTTTCGTGGAGCAGCTCCCGCATATGCCGAACCTGCGGCCCCCCGTGGCGCCGCCGCTGGTGTCGAGGTGGATCTGGCTGGGCTTGATCCACTCGCCACAATCCTTGGTAGGGCAGTACAGGCGGTTCTCTGTGGTGAATTCTTTGTATTTCTTGTTCCATTTGATTTTGAATTCTACGTCGAAGAGTTTATCGACGTGCCGAAGCGGGATGTGATCTGACGTGCAGCATTTGGGAGGCATGTGTTGCGGGTCGGTCACGGACATGGTAAATACGCGCTTGAGGCAGTCCTCGCACATGTTGTGGGAGCAGGCGAGCTGGGCAGCTTTGCTCACAGGAATGTCGTCGAGGCACGTTAAACATGTAACTCTATATTTGAAGTGTCAAATTGGGGAATAAAAATCAAAACAATCGTAAAAATGAGAGAGAGAGAGAGAGAGAGAGAGAAAGAGAGTCTCACGGTCGGATAAATAGAGGAAATGGTACTTACGTCCTCTCTGGCACCGACGGGGAAGACGCGGTTTTCTTGAGTCCCCCATCCCCTTTACCCTTCTTTTCAGTGGACAAGCGTTTTTCAGACCTGCTCGTGATGGCCGGTGACTTGGGGCCCTGTTTTGCAAGTTTCCGGTCCGACTGCTCCCCAATTCGAAGAGGAAGGGATATAGGGGCAGGTTTGGGTTTATGTCTTACCCAAGAATCAGCAACGGCGCGCTGCGTGGCGCTTCGATTGGGCGGATCACTGTGTGCCGACTCTTTCGCCTTTGATCTTGAAGATGTCGTTGAGTGGGTAGCCACACCATCGCTTAAGTCCACGGGTATCGATACTGTTGACGAACGATATCTGCGAGATTGGCTCCTTCTAGGAGCTTCGGCATTGTTGGCCGTCCCATGGCTTTCTCGCGCGGACCTTGAGGGCTTCTCCTCGGTAGAATGGGTCCGATGAGACTTCCGCCGGCGGCGTCTAGGTTCCTCTCCTTCCTTGTGGTGACTAGATTGGCGTGAGCGGTGGTGGTGGTGATGATGATGTTGTTGTTCAGCGTCAGAAATCAGAGTAGCGCGCACAGTCTTGCCCAAACTGGCCGTTCGTCCTGCGGGTTTGCTTGATGTAGCGAAGAAAAGTAGACTTCGAAAGACTGGGGCGATTTTTATATAGGTCGCGAATTCGTGAGAGCCATTATTAGAGTAGAATAGTTCTCTCTCGTTTCCGCCTTTAGACCTCATTGCTGGGAGATTACCAGGAGAACAGCTGAATTGTTCTTTGCATGAAGTATGCACCAATGCGACTAGAAAAGACCCGTGTACTTTTCTCAGAGAAGTCGGTTCATCATATCTAGTCCTTCATCGGGGAAAGCAGGTTGTCTAGAGCAGTATATCAATACGGGAGCAGTGAAGTAAAAGGTAAACAGCAAACGTGTATCAAGTGAAAAAGAGGAATTGAACCCTCAGGTTCTCTCACATCTCGCCCATGCCACCCCTCCAGCCTCCAGTCCGAAAGCTTCTCTCCAGGTTTTAAGAATCCGGCATCCTCAAAACGGGGAGAAAGTCGCAGTTGGGCCATAGAGGTGGCCCTCCTCCCCTCAGCACCACCACAGAAAAACATCCATGTCACAAGCACCCCGCCAGCCAGCGAGGGTTGCATGAACTGTTCGTTTGCGAGATGTGGACAGGCCCGTTTGCGGGACAAGAAAAGAAAAGAAAAAAAGAACAAATGGGGGGGGGGGGGTCAGTTTGATGACGAGGCGGGCAACGAGGAAGCATTTGTCAATGGCAAATGGTCAGAACGCCATCCACGACCCTGCCCAAATCGCAACCCAACCGCTCGCTTCCAGCTCTAGGTAGAGCTGTGGCATCCTTCTTGGTTCCTTTTATCCTAGGATTGAATTAACAAGGGAAGGAAAAAAAGCAAAGGAAACGGAAAAGGAAATATGAAGGCGGGGCTCATTGGGCCAAGCTGAATGGTGAAGCAGGGCTGGCGGCGATGTGGTAGCTTTGCATGCCACGCTTGCTCGGGCTCGTGGTGAGCCAACGGCGGCTGGCCAGCTGGCAGACGAGGGCTGATATGCTGGTATTATGATATGATGCGCTCGGAGTGGTGGCCCTGGTCAGTTCAATCACATCCCGTTGATATCATCATCACCATCATTCCACATCGTTTTCGCTGTCAGGGTGGTGACAAGAGTCTGTTAGTGGTTATTTCAAGAACGAGAACGATGGGAGGGTTGATACAAGCATCAGAGCCAAAACACGACTGTTAATTGGCTGGCGTATAGTCTGTCTCTCTGCTTCTTTATTGCTGCTTGTATCTATTCAGTTTCTTCCATGTTGAAGTTGAATATAGGAAGTAGATATGGGGTCACGTGGATATATAGATATCTTTGGATTCATATCAATAGGAATAGTATCTCAATTGTTATGGATACATAACAGATAACGGGGAATATGGATGCTGAATTTGAATGGATTCTTCACAAACATACAAAGACAGCTCTGGCGTTGCTTGACAGGGTCAGGACGCCATAGAAGCTGGCAGTGAAACATGTAGCTCCGGCTTCATCATAGGTTCATTGACATTGGCATGCAGGAATGTATGTGCCCGTTTGATCAAAAGGAGAAGAACACTTTTACTCTATTGGCTTTCTCTGGCAGGTATCTCTAAACCGTAAGCTAGAACAATAACTGGTTCTATCCAAAAAAATAATAACAACAATAATCGAATTAGAAATTAATAGGGCTGCTGCAGGCGAACAGATGCATAAAGATCATGACCATGCCATTCTATCCGTGCCAACTGCATCATGATCTGGCAGGCGTGAGAGCATGAGAGCGTGAGGATATAGAAAGAAAAGAAATAGAAAAGAAGAAACCCCCATTACTCCGAATAATCAAATGTCCCTACCATATGCCCCCAAAGCTCCTCAATAATCTCCCTCTGCCCCTCCCCACCCGGCGACGCTCGCACAGCAAGATATTTCCGCCCATCCACAGCCCCCTCCCAGCCGCCGGGGTTCCCGTCAACAACCATCCCGCCCGCCTCCGTCACAATCACCCACCCGGCACACACGTCCCACGCCCAGCACCCGCCCTCCCAGTACAGATCCAGCGCGCCCGCGGCCACGGCACACATGTTCAGCGCCGCCGACCCCATGCAGCGCATGGAATGCACCATCGCGCCGCCGGCCTCGCGGCTCTTGCCCAGCGCCTCGAAGGTGCGCAGCTTCGTCTCCCAGTTACGCCCAGCGCGGTCGGACCCCCACTCGACGGCAATCAGCGCGTTGCTGAGGCCGCGCAGCGGCTCGAGGGCGGTGCCGGTCTTGAGCGGCAGGCGGGTGGTGCGGTTGAGGTATGCGCCGCGCCCGGCGATGGCGGAGTAGAGGGTGTTTGTGGACGGGTTGAGCACGACGCCGACGACGGGCTGCTTGCGGATGGCGAGGCCGAGGGAGATGCAGGAGTTTGGGAAGCCGTGGACGAAGTTGACGGTGCCGTCGATGGGGTCGACGATGAAGGTGGGGGCGTCGGTGAGGGGTTTGGACGGGTGGTAGGTTTCTTCGCCCATGAATCTGGGGGCGACAAACGCCATATGGTCAGTGATTGGGGTCGAGCGAAGGATGGATAGATAGATATAGCTTACTCGAATGTGGGATATCTGGCCCTGAGCTCTTTGGAGACCATCGCCTCGACAGCGCGATCATATTCCGTTACGAGATCGGAGCCTGCACCGCAGCAATTGGCATGTTAAACATCTAGTTATTATGCATAGTACTGAAAGAATGTCTGGAAGCTTTACTGTTCTTCTTGGAGTCGACGCCATTGACCAGTGGCTTTGCGCCGGTGATGACCTGTCCCGCGCGGGAGGCCAGGTCGATGAGAAAGTCGTGGATTTCCTGGAGATCGGGCGCAGCGGCCTTGACGCCGTTGGTTGCCATTGTTGTTGTAATTGTTGTTGGTGGTGGTAAAGATTTATTTTCTTTGCTTTTTTTCTTTGCTTTTTGCTTTTTTTTGGGATGAGCTAACTTAGTTAACAAGGGGAATAGCAGCAGCGAATGCGCAACCGGTATAAATAGTTGTAATTTAGTTCGGGCTGATGTGATGGAATTATGGAATTGAGGAACAGTTCAAGGAGGGAGGTGGCAATTGATATAGTGAGAAAGGAGAGGAAGCAGAGAATGAATGAGATATTTATATATGTTTATATACGCAAAGCAACGCATAGTAGAGAGCTTACATCCGCGCAATTAATCCACGCAAGAGTTTATCTATATTTGTCTATAAACACATTTCTATTGAGGTATTCTACATATTATTCCGTATATTATTCCATTTCTTTTCCATATTATTCCATGCATCTTCCATGCAACCCTCCGGACATTCCTCGCTCCGACTCTCTCTCACCGCCTCCTCCACGAACAAGAACACCATCAACAACCGCCGAGTCCCAGGAACAGTCTCAGGAACAGGCCCCAATCAGCGCTGCCTCGCTTCCCGCATGCATCGAGGGCCCAGTGTCATTTGCCGCCTACAAAACCACGGGCCATGGAATACGGAATACGGGTCCTGGAGGGCGGAGGGCGCGGTCGACGGAGAATGTTGCAAGGGGATAGACCCGGGATGACTGGGTATATTGTCTTGCTCTTCCCGAGTATTATAAGTTATTGCGAGGTGATATTCAAGTCGTCAAGTTGAGCCCGAGAGAGCGCGTCCACCCGAGAGCCAAGTAACCCAATTGCTGGACATAACTGACCATGAACTGGTTAATTGGATAGCATCCTGCCACCAGCAGCTTGTTCCATTCTCGTGCTGCAGCTACCCCTGGCCGGATGAAGATAGCTTAGTGCTAACTACAGCGTATATCTTCATATCGAATACTCCGGATGCTCCTTGTAAGTTAGTTATCGTATCTCTCGGACGAAATGCCTTCCCTCCCCCCCTCTCTCCTGCAAACAGGGCATCTCGAAGGGGAGTCTTTCATGGCAGTAACCAAGACAATAAAAGAGAAAAAGAATAGAAGAGAATAAGATAGAATAAAAATAAGATGGAAGAGAATATCGAATAAAATATCAGACGCGGGGCATCAATTAGGGCTGACTGACTAAGCAGAAAAATATTCTTTCGTCATATGCGGGACATGGAAAAGATATCGAATTTATACCACCATTTTTGATATTCTTTTGTATATTCTACATTATTTCTCCAATAATAGACAAATACTCCCCCGGGGCGCTATCCCCATTCCAATCTCTATCCTCCCATATACCCTGTACTTTGTCACTTACCCTGTCGTTCGCTGAAACCGTGCATCTAGAGCGGGCAAACACCACGCCATGCCCTCGGAACTGGAGGAGGTATGTCATTTCCCCGGCTATTAGCTATATATAGTGAAGCGGAGGACGATGTTCTAACCTGAGACCCTATAGCTTGTAGAGTTCCTTCATCATGGAAACTCCCAAATAAGAAAAATAGGTGCGTTGCGCAACCCCCGCCCCGCCCCGCCCTTCATCCCATACATAGCTTTCATGCGCCGAAGCTGTCTCTTCTATTTTCTCTTTCTTCTTTGCTTGCCCGTTGATTGTTGAGCTGACGGGTGTGCAGCATGTGAAAACCTGGTTGGATTTTCGATATCTGAACCCTCGCTGTTCAAGGTGCATCAGCTTCTACCAGTGCGGGATCTTAAACTGCTGGTCCGGGATTATGCTGTTAGTATCTGCCGGTTTTCTCTCTCTTTTCTTTTCCATGATGTAGTTGAATTGAATTAAGAATATACAAGGATAAAACTAACACCCCTCTACACGTACCTGCAGCCAATCGCCAAAAATGCTCTGACGATATTGATAAACCTCTCCGCCGACGAGGAGGTGCTCAAAGAGCTGGCCGAAGATGATGCATTCCTAGAAACCCTCCTGGGCAAAGTCACCGTAATTACTCGCCTTGTTTTCCTCCTCCAAACATTCGCATCCATCTAACCACAGAGGCATACATAGAACAAGAAAGAACCCCACGCCAACGAAATAGCCATGCTCCTCGCCAACCTCGCCAAATCCGACAGCTTCAAACGCATCATCACCCTCACGCGCAGCGTGCCCAAGGACGTCTCCGACTCCGCCAACGCCCTCGACCAGCTGATGGACTGCTTCATCAAGGGCCAGGACGGCGGCATCAACACCGCCACCACCGACACCAACTACGACTACCTCGCCTACGTCTTCGCCGACCTCTCCAAATTCGACGCCGGCAGAGCCTACTTCCTCACCCGCCAGCCCTACGACGACGTCATCCCCATCACCAAGCTCACCGTCTTCACCGAGCACCGCAGCCACATCCGCCGCAAGGGCGTGGCCTCCACGCTGAAGAACATCGCCTTCGAGATCAAGGCGCATCCGCAGCTGCTCGCCGAGGCGGAGGTGAACATCCTGCCCTACCTCCTGTTACCCGTCGCGGGACCCGAGGAGTTCACGGACGAAGAGAGCGCGACCATGCTGCCGGACCTGCAGCTGCTGCCGCCGGATAAGGAGCGCGATTGGGATAAGGAGATCATCGCGACGCATCTGGAGACGCTGCTGCTGCTGACGACGACGAGGGAGGGGCGCGACCTGATGCGGGCGGTCAATGTGTATCCGATCATTAGGGAGTGTCATTTGCATGTGGATGACGATGGGACGCGGGAGGGGTGTGATCGGCTGGTGCAGGTGCTGATGAGGGATGAGGAGGGGGAGGGGGAAGAGGCGGCGGCGGCGATCGAGAAGGCGAAGGTGGAGATGGAGAAGAAGCAGGCGGAAGAGGACGAGCAGATGGTGGAAGTGTTTTGATTTTTTTTTTTACACATATATATTAGAAATCTACATAGATGGTTAATTATCCATTACATTTCCCTCCGTTCCTACGTATCTGATTCCCAACTCCAGCCACGTAGAAGCGGAGGGCATTGGCACTTATAGCTAGAAAGAAGTGAGACCATGGTTATAAGAAGGCGTCTGGAGTGCATAATAATACATTTCTCAGTTCAGCTTCAGCCATGCAGAGTATCAATTTCATCATCAGAAATCGTCGCGTCTAATAATTAACGCGCGGATGCCAACTTTAATTACGCCCACGCGTCACGGAAACTAAAATTATTTCATGCAAGTCATCATCACGCAAACTCGTATTAAAATAGCCGCCAATATCTCTTATATAAGTTGGTCCAAAATTCACGGAATAGGCTAAATTTCCAGCAGTAACAGTCTCCCTACTGATAATCCCGGGTTTCTTTTACCCAACCCTCCTAAATCCCCGCTACTCGGCGCTCTCTACCCAGGAACACCCAACCCAAAACTAGCATCGCTTCTTTCAGCCCATGACCTGCTCAATGCCAGCAGCGTGGGACGAATAACACCAACCCCCGTCATGGAGGATTCAACCGGGTTGTCATGGTACGTACAGTTCATCAAAGTTTCACCCCTAGAACAAACGACCCCGAGAATCTAACCTTCCCCCCCCCATCACAGGATTATCGCCCGCCCACCCTCACCCTCACCGCCACCAACACAACCCCGGACCCCGAACTGCGACCCTGCATCGCCGAGCTCCTGCGCACGGGCTACCACCCCCCAGACCTAACCCTGCGCGTCGAACGTGTTATTGAGGTTCTGTTCACACCCGACACAAGGACGGGCGGCACGGGCACGGGCACGATTGCAGGCAATGTTGCCACGAGCAGCGAGTTCGCGACGCCGACGCGCAGATCCTACCGCGTCTTCCTCAGCGATGGGGAGCTGGTCATCCAGGCGCTGCTGGGCAAGGCGCTGCATCGCTTGCTGCTGGCAGGGGAGGTGAGGGCCGGGGCTGTGGTGAGGTTGGAGCGGTATGAGATTAGACGGGGGGAGAGGATTGGTGGTGGTAGTGGTAGGGGGCAGGTTGTGTTTTTGGCTGTGGGGGGGTTTAGGTGTTTGAGGAAAATCGGGGTTGGGGAGAGGGGGGCGCGGAGGGGAGGGGAGGGGAATGATGTGGAGGTGCGCGTGGTGGCGCGGAAGAGGAAGAGGGGTGGTGATATTGGTGATGAGGATGATGGTGGGGGATTTGGACGTGGAGAGAAAGCGCGTAGGATTGGTGATATGGATGGTGCTGCTGATATTCGCCCCAATAAGAAGGCGGGGCTTTTGGATGAGGACGGGATTTCTGAGCTCTTAGCTGGAAACTTGGACGATGTATTCGACTCTGGAAGTCAGTCGTTTGGAGACAATGCGACCCCAGGAACCATTCAGGATACTATAAAAGACGACCTAGGAAGTCCGACTCCAACGCAGGAACAAGAGAATTTTATCCAACCACAGAGCCTAGCAGCGCCCAACACCGACCCCTCAGATCCACAGCGATCTGAAGCCGTCAAATTGCAATCCCCTCCACACATAACCGCCCAAATTTCTCATGCACCAAACGAACGCGCCAAACCAACACCCATACCCACACCCACAGCCACCGTGACACACCCCTACTTCAAGCTCCCCGGCATCCTCCGACCAATATCCCTCCCCCTAAACCTTCTCACCCTCTCCCAGCTCCTCCACCCTGCCAAACCATTACCAAAGCGCAACTACCTCTGCGACGTCCTGGCCGTGATATCCTGGATATCCCCCTACATCATCAAGCGCCCTTATATGCCGCCGAAGCGCGATTTGCGCATCATGGATCCGACGATCGCTAGTGCCCACCGCTCCAGTCACGACGCGCAGGAGCATCCGCAGCAGCAGCAGCAGCAGCAAATGGGCGTATCTGTGAGTGTCTTCGTTGATGCGGCGTCTTTTAACCCGCCGGTGGGCACTGTGGGTCTCTTCCGCAGTTTAAAGACGCATGAGTGGGAAGGGGTGAGTTTGAATGCGTATGAGAAGGATTGTAAAGGGAGGGAGTGGTTTGTGTGTGAACGGGGGAAGTTGATGGGGGTTCTGGCGGAGGTGGGGAAGGGAGGGGATGTTGAGGGGTTGCAGAAATGGTGGGAGGGGTGGTGTAAGGGGAAGAAGGACGGTGAGGAGTCGGGAGGGGGCGGGAGGGGGATATGAGCGAGATGGGGTGCTTTTGAAAGGGTGATGTGATGATTACGAGAAAATGTTTAAGTGTTCATGATTGATTATAGACGATGAAACGATACGATACGATATGAGGGTGTAGATATGGCCTACACCCAAGCTGGAATTCATCGTCCTCTTAAGTATAGGATACATCTTGGTATGACTTACGAAGTTAGGATCGGGTTACGTGCACGTAGTCCAGAATTATTACTCTGAATAGAGCAGTTATGTATATATAGTTGGCCCAGGCCCTTCACTTCTTTGTCGCACGAGCGAAATGAGTCTAATTCATATGTTAAGACTTGAAATCATTAACTACTGTATCGACTTTTTCTCTTCACACAAATTCACCTGTCCATCTCCTGCCACCAATTACCTCCATCGAACTGTGTTATGTATATATATAGATATCTCTTCACATTGCTTTTTGAATAAATGGATGTAGTTGAGAATTGCCGTTTCGGGTTTAGCCCGAAAGCATCCACCCATGTCACATGACCTGCCCTCTGATGTCAAACCCGCGCCCGTTTTCAGTTCATTCATCGTCAAACATCTTCATATCACACCAGGATTAACTATAATTGTTGGTGTCTGCCCCTTGTTGTGTCGATACAACCTCTGTCCTCCTTAATATACCATCGTTGTTCGGGCTGTTAACTCATTAGAGCTTGTTTCCCCGTGGCAACTCCGCGACCTCAACGATTCCAAGCATCACGTACAGCTTCCTGCCCAGACCCAGAGCTACCCAGCACGAAACCCTGAACCTTGCGGCTTGAAAGCAACACTCGTTTCCCATGGGATTCACTAGCTACGATTCCTTTTGAATCCACATGCGCCCCCCTTCCAGCAGTACGCATTCTCGATAGTACCTCATTCGCGACACTGAACCTCCAAACAATGAGCTCAACGCCACCCAATCCGCCTCCGCCGGCGCGAGCTCCTCCCGGCCAACCTGGGCCTCCGATGAGAGTCCGCCGTCTCAAGGTAGACCCGTTGGTTCGACCCAAACAGAGACGAATCCCACGACCGCCAGGACAAGGGCAACCCGGAGCAGGGCCGGTCGCGAATGGCAGAGTAGGATCTCCAAGACCACTGCCTCCGCAAGCCGCGCCCAGACCTGCTGCACCAACCAAACCTACCATTCCTAGCGCAGATGACTTGACAGTAAATGGATTCAGCGGACCGTTGCTTTCCGAGACCTACGTCGATTATCCGCTGATTACTACTAAGCGTGCATGGAGAGAGGGCTTCAAATACCACGTTGCCAAGTTTGCGTCGAAGAAGAACATAGACCCAAGGGATGAGTCAAGTTTTACACGGCCGGTTAGATTGCAGCGACGCGATCCTCGAGCTTCGAATACTGGACCTGCAGCGGACAGAGATGACCAGCCTCCCCGAAGGCACGGCGAGCTCAACGAGGCTGAGCGGGAAGAATTGGAGGCGAAGAAAGCAGCTAGAGAGAAGGAACGGGCGGAAAACCTGGCTCAAATTGCACCGTCAGCTGCCATGGCGCAGAAAAAGGCTAATGCCCCGAAGCCACGAACACAGCAGGTTTTCAAGTCAAAGATGACTCCGGAGGAAATTGCGAAAGCGCGGATTAAGTACGAGGAGGCGCTGCCTTGGCATCTTGACGATTTCGATAACAAAGGTACTTGGGTTGGGAACTATGAAGCCGCAATGTCGGAAACGTATGCGATGTTTGTGCTTCAAAATGATGGAAAGATTCGAATGGTTCCCCTCGACAAGTGGTACAAGTTTACAACGAAAACTCCCTTCAAGACTCTAACCATCGAAGAAGCCGAGAAATTTATGGCCAAAAAGGTTAAGGATCCCCGGTGGTTCGCGGAGAAGGAACAGGATAGAGTCCAGAAGAAAGCGCTGGAGGACTATGCGAGACAAAGTAAACTCTTTACTGGCAGGAGAGAAGGTTCGGGAGTGAGCGAAGGCTTTGAAGGAGATGACCTGGATTTTGAGGAGGACAGGTTCGCTGATGATGAAGAACATGCCGGCATTTTTGACGAGGATGAAGATGCCAAGGTGGCTGAGAAGCGAATAAAAGAGGACCAGCTCAAGGCGAACATCTTCGATCTCAAAGATGAGCATATGTACGATGAAGAAGAGAATCAGGAAAAGAAGGAGAAGGAGGCCCTCAAGAATTTCGGCAAGCATGTCCGGAAAGCTCTTCAACGGAGAGAGAAGAATTTCGACTACAGCAGTGGTTCAGATGCCAATCCATATTCTGATGAGGTATGTACAATACATCTTTGACTGCATTTTTAATCAAGAACCTAACTAATTGATATACCGCTACACAGAGCTCGGATGATTCAGAAACAGAGCGACTAAAGGAAGAACAACAAAAGCTAGAAGAGGAACGTACCAAGAAAGAAAAGGGCAAAGAATCCGACAGGAACTCCGGAATATCGACAAAGGGCACAAATACCCCCTCCGGGCGCCCTAAACACACAGACCCGCTCAGCAAGAAAGCTGCATCCCGCGCCGCGCGAAAACGACCCGGCTCCCCCAACCTCTCCGAAGCCAGCGGTACAGATACCTCCCGCAAGAAGCCCAAGAGCAAACACGGCGATGTCCAGCCCGGCTCGCGGCCCATGTCCCCAGGCCCCTCTGGCCAGCGCAAGCCAGGCGTACCAGCAGACCAAGCCGGCAAGAAACGTAGCCGGAACGGACCGGCTGGGTACGGATCTGGCAGCGATGGTGAACGTGGTGTAGGCTCTGCGGCTGAAATGAGCGATTCGACCACTACTGGGGCTAAGAAGCTCAAACCCAACCCGCCAGGGGTCCTGTCGAGAACGGGGACACCGCGGGGTTCGCGTGCGGGGAGTCCTGCGGGGCATCTACCTCCGCGCACGGGGCCTGGCTCTGGAGTTAATTCACCAGGTATGATGCTATTTTCTAGCCATTCCCTCTCCCCAGTCCTCTTTTCATCTTCAATGCACAGCTATATTTTCTAAATTCCGATATTTATCTACACCATACTAACACACAATCCTCCCCCCCTCTACAGCCCCACCAACCCGCACCTCCACGCCCGGCCTACCATCCTCAGCAAACCTCGCCTTCCCCACCGCGTCAGAAATTCACTCCGCCATCCCGCCCACCGGGATTGCCAGCGCCGAGCTGCTAAAGATCTTCCGCCCGCGCATCGGCGATTCGAAGGAGAACCATCGCAAGTTCATCGCGATTGTGAGGGATGTGAGTATTTACGGGAAGGAGGACAAGTTGTTGAGGCCCGGGGTGTTGAAGGAGGGGTCGGCGTGATGCTGGTTACGTTTTTTCCTTTCTGGTTCTTCGGTTAGTTTATTTATATGTAACCATTTTTTCGCTTTTCAAAATTTATATTCTGTATGGGTGGGTGCAAGCGCTTTGGTTTTGATGTTTGTTGAAATTTTGTCGGATCCTGATCGTAAGGAACGGATGGCCATATAGGACAGATAGAAACAGGAGATGGATGATAGGCAACGAACGGGAAGGGAAGGGAAATGCCCCAGAAATATCCTAGGCGGGTGGCCTGGATTTTACTTAGAGCTATGTATGTACACACTTCCATATCGTGATTTTGTCATCATGACTTTTGCTTTGAATTACCGGGCAAATAGCTGGTTTCTGAGGTGACCTGGGTTAGCTGGAGATTGGGGATTTCGCATACGATACGATACGATGTCATGTTGCTTTTGTTTTCATCGTAGTTGAGGTCAGCATCCCATTTTTAATTTTGTAGACTTTCGTGTTTGGGCGCTTTCTTTTCCCGCCATCCAACCCCCTGAGAAATACGATTTACTTCGTGTATAGAACCGCAAGATGTTAATGCAGCTACCCTATATTATCTATCCGTTGAGAAATTAAACAGTAGCCTTGTCTAAATATTATATTCCGGTCCGTATTAAATTGGATAAGTTAGATATGAATTGCGTGTGAAAAACAGAAATTTTGACTGGGTTTCCAACTACCTATCTACGTACTAAATCACTACCTATCTACGTATTAAATCTATTCCATCTAAACCACAGCTGGGAAAATGACAATGACAAACAGAGGGCACCATGTAAAAATGAAAACAATCAAACTCAAATAATCATAAAGCACAAAAGCATTAGGAAGAGTATTAAGTATTATAAACGAGAATGAGAAACCAAATCAACCATCGCAATCGAAATATTCATCAACATGAAAGATATCTAAGAACCAAGCAAAAGGGAGAAAAAGAAAAAAAAGCCCAACATATTTTTCCACGTCCTCCTTGCCCATTTTTCTCGCTAAACCACTTATTTCTCCCCGTCTTCATACTTCGACCAGTTCGCAAGCACAGCCCCGATTCTCGGTGAATTCGTCAGCTTATACACATCCTCAAAGTACTCCTTGGTCAACTCAAACGGCTTCGCAGTGACGTTCGGAATATACTTCCCAATCAACTTGCTCGGGTCGATGGTGGTCTTGTTAATCTTCTTGAGCAGGAAGGATCGGAATGGTTTCACGCCGGAGCGCAGGA
This sequence comes from Blastomyces parvus, assembly GCA_002572885.1. Lineage (NCBI taxonomy): Eukaryota > Fungi > Ascomycota > Eurotiomycetes > Onygenales > Ajellomycetaceae > Blastomyces > Blastomyces parvus. Next base: position 21,748 of record PDNC01000147.1, on the reverse strand, counting down.
AGGTGCTGTGGAAGGGGACGTCGATGCCCTTGAGCGGGATGGTGGCGAAGCCGCGCTCGAGCACGATGGGTTGGGGTTTGGAGTTGGTTAGTTGGGAGCAGGAGGTGATGATCTCAACGAGGTGGGCGCGCAGATCGTCGATGGACATTGTGGACATTAGGGTGGTTATGTCTATCTTCTGGGCTTTGAGGACGTTGAGGACGTTGGTGAGGGTGTCGAGGGCACGGAGCTGAAGAATTATATGTTAGATAAGATGACGTTGGGAAGGGATAAAAGAACGGCTATGGGGGAATGAATGAATGGATGAAAACTTACATCTCCGGCACAAACATACTGCATGTTCGCAATATTATAATTGACAATCTCCAACAACCATCCCGTCTGCTCCGCAATATTTTCCACAACATACTGCAGCGCCTGCTCGTTGAACGTCTTCGAGATCCGGCTCGGATTCACCGCACACATAGAGTAGTTGGACCGACCCAGCTCATCCCGCTCGACGGCGACTTGCATAGTTAGACCACGGTAGAACACAACCGACACCAGAGACTCGATCGGCATAACGTCAGCCAGTGCAGCAAGCGCCGAGTACTCGCCCAACGAGTGTCCGGCGAAACTGCTGTCGCGCTGCACCAGGCCCTTGGACCGCATGTCCTCGAAGCTGGCCTTTTCCATCAACGTCAGGGCTGGCTGGGTGAATTGTGTGGCGGAGAGAAGGCCCGTTGGCGACCTGTAGGTGTACGAGGTGCTATTCTCATCCACATCCTTGAAGATCTTCTCGGACTTGATGCTGCCGTCGGCGTTGACCGTCTCGAAGGTCATGGACATGTAATTCTGACGGATGATTTTGCCACGAGGTCCGCCGAAGTGAATAGTCAGCTCCTGCGGGTTATTCTTGACAATGTTGATGATCGACAGGCCGTAGTTCTCGATGAAGTGTTTATCGGCGCGGTCCCAAACTTCCTTGGCCACGGGGCTGGAATTATACAGGTCCATGCCCATTCCCTGTTCTTGCGAACCCTGGCCAGTAAACACATACGCGGACACCGGTTGTTCGACTTCAGCTTCACCGAGTAGAACCTTTTCTTCCGTCGCCTGGTTGCTAGCTTCGACCTTGATAATTTTCCGACCGGCGACCATGCCGACGTGCTGGAGGACGACGACGAGGTCATCGTTTGGCAACACCATGCCGACGAGTGAGGCGTGGAAGCTGCGCACGCGCCCAATGTTGTTCTCTGCCGCCCAGGTCTCGACGAGACTCCGCACTGCCGCACTGGTATACATGCCATGCGTGATTGTGCCGGGTAGGTTGGCGTAGCTGGAGAAGACGCGGGAGACGTGAATGGGATTGTAATCACCCGAGACGCGCGCATAGGTTTCATTGGACGAGGGTGCGCGCAGGGTAAGTGGCGTCTTTCCGCTGAGAGGGATCGGGTTTTCGAAGTGGACGGGTTGCTCGATGGCTGCGCCATGGCGTTGGAGATAGTCGATAACTGGGTTCCCGTGGGAGGTGCCGGCTTCGTACTCTACGGAAGCAACCTGGATGACTTCCTTAGTGGGTAGTTCGAGGAGCACTTGCCCTATCGTCTGCACACTGCTGAAGACAGTTGCGTTCTTGAAACGAACAAGACTTTGCAGGCGGAATGTGAGGGTCTGGCCGAGGAGGTCCACATCAGGCTCATCGAGACGGAACCATTCCTTCGATTGCAGGACGGCGACGTCCTTCGTCGACTGTAGATGGAGCTGCATTGGCACCTCCTCCTTGCGCTGGAACGTATTCTCATAATCGTCATACGCCCCACGATACAGGAACTGACTCGTAACCTCCATAATCGGCTTGCCCTCCCTCCTAATGGTTCCGCAAACTTCAACCATCTTCCCGGAGTCTTGGTTAATCACCGCATTGACTTGGGCAGTGGTCTCGAGCTCATCGCCAACTTTCAATGGCTCGGCGCCAGGAATCATCCTGAAGCCGTTGGACAGATGCACCAGCTTCAACAGATCGCCATCAATGACACGAGGGAAGATGGGTTTCGTGATAGCCTTCCAGCCAACAACGATGGCGAAATCCATCGGCGCAAATACCTCCTTCCCGGGTCGATCCACAAAAGCTTCGCCGGTATTGCCCACAGCGTGCACGAAATCCGCAATCGCCTGGCTGGTAACGGTGGTCTTGCCGCCATCGAAGATTGCAGTAGGAGAGGTATCGAAGGGGACATTCCGCTCGCCAAACCAAATACGGTAATAAAATTCTTTAATCCGGTCATTTCGATCATCCATAACTTCGCGGATAGGTGCGTACCCTGTTTCCGGATGATATGTGAAACGGAAGCAGAGAGGAACAACCCCGGCCTCTGCAGTCCGGCCTTCAAACAAGGTCAAGGAGATTTCCCCCTCACTGTTAGTCCGCACTTCGGCAGTCTTGACGAGCTTTCCGGCAGGTGATGGCTCGCGGACGCTGATGACGGTCTTGCGCGAATCGTTGGGATACTGGATCTCAACAAACATGCCTGGGGTCGGTGCGAGGATACGCTTCATGGGGTTCGCCTGGAACTTCTGGCCCTGGATGAACACCTCAGTGGTGAACATGGCATAACGCCAAGAGAAGGTCTTGCCAGCCAGCAGATGCAACCAGCGGTCAAGATCGGGGAGGCTGGTAGAGGCAGAAGGAGAGAGACGATAAGAGAGTTTGTTCGCGTCTTCAGAGACGGTTAGACCGTCGATGTCGCTCTCCTCATCGGTTTCCAGCAGCAGCTGACCGCCAAAGTACTCGACAACGGGGACATTGGATTCATCGCCGCCGTAGACGTCCTTGATGAGGCCTTTGATATGGGCATTGTGGATGCCGTCGAGAATATCTTTGACAGGCTCATCGATTGTGGTGGAGTATCTGGCAGCCACAGGACCTTGGAGGATACATACGCGGCCCACATCTTGATCGACTACGGCCTCGAGGTCTTCAGATTGCCAGAGGGAGTCCTTCTTGAACCAGAACTCAAAGTTGTCGTCGAGGGAGGGGACGAAAGGCACCGGCTTCTGGAAGCGGCCCTGGCAGAGGAGAAGGAAATGCTGAACATCCTGCGCAGAAATTAGTTGTGTCGCTGCCTCTGGGTATGCGCTTAGGATCTCGTCGACAGCTGGATATGGAGTGTCGAGCTGTGAGTAATTTTGTAACAACGATGGCTGTCCCTCAGCTGAAGTAAACCGCTCTTCGACCCGCCGAATGAAATCGCCCGTGAGTCGTTTCAGAGTGACATCGATCCATCGCGACTCATGTTTCACATACATTAGCTCCACCATGCGATGCACGACTTCGGCATACGTCATGTCTTCCAAATCCACAGTATCCCCTTGTGAGTTACGTCCAAACCACACCTTCTGGAAATCAGCATTGAGCTTCTTAATGATATAATCGCGCTGCTTCTTCAGCTCTGGCAGACGCTTCGCTTTATCCAGGGAGAAGATCGTCCTGTCCATCTCATGCCAGAAGCGGACACCTCGCGTGGCCAGCTTGTGGATCGGTTCGCCCATTTCAGAACGAACCGTGAGGACACCGCCGGTGGGTTTGTCATATGTTTCTTCCCAGCGGGTATCATCGACGCCCTCAGCTTCAACAATGGCTTGTTTAGCAGCTTTGGAGGTATGTGCTTCCTTAGAGGTCATCATGCGACTACCAAAGAGGCATCCATCGAAGGGCATGGGGGGGTATCCGAATTGCCTCGACCACGATCCGGTCAGGTAGGGATACGTATCTTCAGACCCGCCAAAGCCGCTCCCAGCAACCAAAACGATGTTATCACATCTCCGAAGGCGACTGTACATCTGCAACATTGGTTGATGGAAATCCTCAAAGGAATGATGACCACCGCCACGCCCTCCGGTCCACTGCATGATGACAGGGAAAGTAGGGTTCGCTCTGGCGATGTTGATCACCTGCTGGATCCCATCCATGGAACCAGGCTTGAAAGCAATATGTTTGATGCCGAGAGTTTCGATGTATTCATTGGCTACTTCGATGGATGGGACACCGGCACCAATGGTCAGACCTTCAATAGGGACACCGCTAGCGCGCAATTTGCCAATCAAAGGGATTTGCCAGGCCATAGCGTGCGGGTTCACGTAGATCAGGTTGACAGTGATACCGCGGCCAGGGGGAATATTCTTCTCGATTTTGTTTAGAGCCTCCGTCATCATTTTGGGGTCAAAGTATCCACCACCACCGAGTTCGATCTGATACCCTGCATTCATGGTGGCAGCAACAAAGTCCCAGGGGACAGTGGTAGGAGTCATGCCGGGAACCATGATTGGAGGCACACCAAGCAACCTACTCATTTTCGTATCCACAAACGTCTGGCCGACAGAGGTCTTAACTAAGCGTGGGCCGTGCTCCTTAACCCAGTCCACAGCGTACTTGACAGCATGTTCTTCGTCGCGGTCAAACAGCTCCGGTTTGTAGCCCACTTCCGCATTGGTGCCATCCATCGCTCCAGCAAGGATAACACGTACGCCAGTCCCATCTTTGTTGCGGTTGGTCAACACACCCAGGCCGGATATGCCTCCGGGTCCGAAGTCGAGGACATGAGTTGCCTTTGGGAAAACGGTAGCATTTTCCCAGTTCACCGGGTCTCGCGTAATCATGCGAATTAAAGCTGGGACGATGTCTTCGTCTCTGTCTCGCAAGTCTTCGCCAGTATTTGTATCGTAGACGGGAATACGCAGGGACTTGGATGGGATGACCAAATCTTCCAGATCTTCCGTAATCTGTTCGAAAGCAGAAGCGAGATATTGACTGTGGAAGGGGGCAGTGATTGGGAGGAAGCGATTGACAAAACGGACTTTGCGCTGTGTATAAGGAATACGAGTCTGATCTAATCCAGTTGGCGCCTTAACCTTGCGCAATCGAAGATTTAGACCGTAGAGAGAAATGGGAGGACCAGTCACTACAAAGTTGCGGGCACTGTTTACCAGGGAGATGGCGATATGGCGATCTTGTGGCAAATGTTGGTTGGTGGCATCGATGTGCTCTTGGACAGCGGCGCGGGTAAGATCTCGAATTGACAACATGGGTGTTGGCACGCCCTCGCCGTTCTCAATTGAATCTTGAAGGATAGATGGGGCAAGCGAGGTTCGCGGGTATGCTTGTTGGCTTCGCATTCCGATCCAGAAGAGCATGGTCAAGGCATTTCGGGCGGCCTCGTCAAAGCTCTCCCAGGTAGTGGCGGTTGAGAGCAGAGCGGCGGTGACAATGCCCTGGGAATGACCTGTAGTCCCGCTGAACCTGTCCAGGACTTCGCCAGGCTCCTTTCCCATGACTTTACATGTAGTCACGAAATGTGCGAGCTGTACTAGGCCGATCAGAGGAAGACTGACGGGTGCAGACACTAGATAATCGGTATCTGGCTGTGACTCGCGGTCCCGGAGCCATCGCACAATATCCATTCCTTTTGAGTAGAGCTTAATGGCGTCTGGGTCACGCGCGAGGGATTGTAGAAGCTCTGCGGAAGATGTGATGAGATCCTCCACGAAGGAAGGGTATGTAGAGTAGATTTCCCGAAGCTCATCAAAGTATTCTTCGATATTTCCCTGCCCGCCAAAGACGCTGTAAAGCTGTGCATTGCCATCTGCAGCCGCACGCAGCAAAGCAGAATCATGTGGTTTCGTAGGCCGATTTACCGCGGCACGGCCTGCATAGTAGGACTGTACGACGAGGAGCTTCTTTGCGGTGATTCCCGGAAGAGTCGAAGCGATGGCATGTACATCGTTGCCCCGCATGAAGGCACGCTCGAATTCGTTCAGAATAAGCTTCAATACCTCGACATAGGAGCCCTGCGCATCGTCCTCGCCTTCCTCCACTTTGCTGGCAACATAGCCCAGATATCTTGCAACAAGCTCTTGCACGGAGGAGGGCTCGTCATCCTGAGCCAATTCGTCTGTGGGGGCTGGGAGGGAAGCGGAAAAGGAGTCCCTGAGTTGGTGGGCGTGGAAATGTAGGGAGGTAGGGACTAGGAATGAGAACTCGAGGGAGCCATGGGAGAGGATGAGAGGACGGAGAGATTGGGAGGATCGCGGAGTATTGATGCCCGTCTGGGGTCCCGTAGAAGTGCCGTACATGATGTTGATAGACAGAGGCACACTATGGACAAGCTGGTCAATCTGGGAGTTTTTTTTTTTTTTTGTCTTTCTTTTTTTGTATATTGCGGAAGGAGAAGTATGGTTGGTGGTTTGTCCCTTACCTGTTGGTTATATGAACGGCAGTTTTAAATTAAACAGGAATAGCGACAGTCCCCCAGCTTCACACGAGGAGGAAGTTTCAAGAAGAGACGATGGGGGGGGAGGATGTTGGGAGGAGAGGATAGCACTGCGGGCACGTAGCGGCATTCAATTCATAAGCAGCCGTCAAAAAAGAACGAGACGAAGCAAGTGTTGAATGATGTTGAACACTCCTATCCTTTTGTCCGGACCAGGATAGCAACAGCAACAGCGACAAAAGCGAACGGAGTACGGAGCACAGAGTATACGGGGGGAGGAGAGAAGAGAGGAGGAAGAGAACGTCGAGCGGCGGAATTGAACGACGTTGTTGAGTGTTGTCCGCATTGGGAAAATTTGAAGGTGCGGTAATCAGGACCGATAAAATACCGATAAACAGTACCTAATACCGACCAATACCGCGGCTCAGCAAGGCGTTGAACCCAGACAGCTCGCATCGGGTTTAGCGTGGAACGGGATCCGCCCCAAAAACGCAAAAGGGTTGGGCTTAGTCATGGCCGTAGCGCTCCCAGCCCGCCGGGTTGGACGGTACGGTACGCGCCAGTACGGGCCGATACACCGCAATACAGCCAGGGGCGATGGCCAAGGATGCAGAGTCTGAAGCTCCCCAACAAGCGGTGGCCAATATTAAATATGGAGACAGACCATAATAGTCGATTCAATTGATAATAATAAATCTTGATCTGGGAGTGTTTAATGTTGGCAACCTGGTGCTAGAGCCTTGGCCTGCGTATAGACCATGATAGTGATAAAACCTGTTTGCCTGGTCTGATTGATATCTCTGCGCATTATCAACTGGAATTTTTAATTTTTTAATATTTAATTTTTTTTATAGTTACTGTCCGTACCGTACCTCGTTCGTCGTATCGCAATACGGCGCCGTATCCGCACCCGTACCGTACTCGGCGATACGGCCGTGACAATACGCGCGGGCCCATTTGCCGCGCCAGACCCGCTTCGAGCTCTCGGATCGGTGTTCCAGCCCCGTAACGATACCCACCAGGCCCGGGATTAGCTGCAGTCCCAACCAGGCACCGTACGGGGTATTGTCACGCAGATACGGTATCAACAGTCTCAACTCCCCAACAACAACGTCCAAAACTTCTCCTGGCGTCATTTTTTCGCCGGTTGCTGGCTTCATTTTTTTTTTTCATCCTCACCTCACCACACCTCACCTCTCCTCTCCTCCGCCATCCAACTTCCCACCCCGGACCTGTCTGTCTCTCACTCACTGTTTGACTGACTGACTGATTGACTGACTGGAGTGATTCTTCTCCTGGCTCATTCTTTGCTGGTCGGAGAGGATCTGTTGTCCGTCGCTTCTTCTCGTCCTCTCTTCCTTATCTATCTCGACATGCCCGTGGAGTTTTGCTCTTTGGTCCTACCTTAGTTTTTTTCTTCTTCTTTTCAACTTCCCACATCTCTCTGCCCCTCCAATTGCTGCGCCTATATACTCAGTAATATTTCTTCCCTCACAATCACCACCAGCAATCAACATGCGCCCCGAAGTCGAGCAAGAGCTCGCCCACACCCTCCTCGTCGAGCTTCTCGCATACCAATTTGCCTCCCCGGTCAGATGGATCGAAACCCAAGATGTCATCCTCCAGGAGAAACGGACAGAGCGCATCGTCGAAATAGGCCCCGCTGACACCCTGGGTGGAATGGCCAGACGCACCATCGCCTCCAAGTACGAAGCTTACGATGCAGCCACTTCAGTTCAACGCCAGATTCTGTGTTATAACAAAGATGCAAAAGAAATTTATTATGATGTCGATCCCGTGGAGGATGTCCCAGAGCCTGCGGCTGCTGCTGCTGCTCCTTCTACTGCTCCAGCTGCAGCTGCTGGCTCTGCTCCCGCTCCTGTAGCCGTTCCAGTTGCAGCTCCGGCTGCATCGGCTGGCCCAGCAGCAGCGGTTGAGGATGCGCCTGTTACAGCTCTAGATATAGTTCGAGTGCTTGTCGCGCAGAAATTGAAGAAGCCATTGGCAGATATACCGCTATCAAAAGCTATTAAGGATCTTGTTGGAGGTGGGTGTTTTCTATGTTATCTTAATTTTTTTTTCCCTTTCCCTTCCCCCCTTCTCTCATCGACCCCTTGGGTCTCAATTTGACATTTTTAAACTAATATCAATCTCGTATAGGCAAATCAACCCTTCAAAATGAAATTTTGGGCGATCTCGGAAAAGAATTCGGTTCAACCCCAGAGAAACCAGAAGATACCCCGTTGGATGAGCTGGGTGCTGCCATACAACCTACTTTTAATGGCCAGCTTGGCAAACAATCCTCATCGCTCGTTGCCAGACTCGTTTCTTCCAAAATGCCTGGTGGCTTCAATATTACTGCGGTGAGAAAATATCTGGAAACAAGATGGGGACTGCAATCGGGACGACAAGACGGTCTTCTTCTCCTGGCTTTAACTATGGAGCCTGCTTCGCGATTGGGCTCGGAAGCAGAAGCCAAAGCATACTTGGATGATGTTGCCAATAAATATGCTGCAAATGCGGGTATCAACCTTTCTACTACTCCCGCTGGTGGCGATGGAAACAGTGGAGGTGGTGGCATGATGATGGACCCAGCCGCCCTTGACGCCCTAACCAAGGATCAACGCGCATTCTTCAAGCAACAACTCGAGCTCACTGCACGATACCTTAAGAAAGACCTTCGCGCAGGCGATAAAGCTTTCCTGGCATCCCAGGAGACCCAGGCTGCTCTCCAGGCACAACTGGATCTATGGCATGTCGAGCATGGCGACGTATACGCTTCTGGTATACTCCCGTCCTTCGACCCTCTCAAGGCTCGTGTGTATGACTCATCCTGGAACTGGGCAAGACAGGATGCGCTCAACATGTATTACGATATCATTTTTGGCCGGCTCAAGGTTGTGGATCGCGAAATTGTCAGCCAATGTATCCGTCTGATGAATCGATCGAACCCTCTACTTTTGGACTTCATGCAATACCATATCGACAACTGTCCCACTGAACGTGGCGAAACATATAAACTCGCAAAGGAACTTGGCCAGCAGCTCATCGAAAATTGTAAGGAGGTGCTCAATGAGAAGCCTGTCTACAAGGATGTTGCGATACCCACCGGCCCTCAAACGGTCATTGACGCCCGCGGGAACGTCAAATACACAGAAATTCCACGAGGCAGCGCCCGGAAGCTTGAACATTACGTCAAGGCCATGGCCGAGGGCGGACCCATTTCCGAATACAGCAATCGCACCAAAGTACAAAACGACTTAAAGAGTGTCTATAAGCTCATTCGCAAGCAACACAAACTCTCGAAGTCGTCACAGCTGCAATTCAATGCTCTTTATCGCGAGGTTCTGCGTGCGCTGTCCATGAACGAGAACCAGATCATGCCGCAAGAGAACGGCCATGCGAAGAAGGGCAGCCGGAATAGCTCGAGATCCCGCATGAACGGTAATGCCGCCAACGGGAATGGAAGCGTCAACGGACACGGAAACGGACGCACAGGAAAAGTGGAGACCATCCCCTTCCTTCATCTCAAGAAGAAGCACGCGAATGGCTGGGACTACAGCAAGAAACTCACCGGCATCTACCTCGATGGCCTGGAATCCGCTGCTCGCTCCGGCGTCACGTTCCATGGTAAAAATGCATTGATGACGGGTGCGGGCGCGGGATCAATTGGCGCTGCTGTCTTGCAGGGTATGATCAGCGGCGGCGCCAAGGTTGTTGTCACGACCAGCCGATTCTCTCGGGAAGTCACAGAGTACTACCAAACCATGTACACCCGCTACGGCGCCAAGGGTTCTCAGCTTGTCGTCGTCCCCTTCAATCAGGGTAGCAAGCAGGATATCGAAGCGCTCGTGGAGTACATTTATGACCCCAAGAATGGACTCGGCTGGGATCTGGATTACATCGTGCCATTCGCTGCTATCTCGGAGAATGGACGGGAGATCGATGGCATTGACTCAAAATCCGAACTTGCACACAGACTCATGTTGACCAACATCTACCGCCTTCTTGGCTGTGTCAAGACCCAGAAGCACGAGCGCGGTTTCGAAACTCGTCCTGCCCAGGTTATCTTGCCCCTCTCGCCCAACCACGGCACTTTCGGTAATGATGGTCTCTACTCTGAGTCCAAGCTCGGATTGGAAACGCTTTTCAACCGTTGGTACTCCGAGAGCTGGGCGAATTATCTCACTATTTGCGGTGCTGTCATCGGCTGGACGCGTTGTACCGGTCTCATGAACGCTAACGATGTGATTGCCGAAGGTGTTGAAAAACTTGGCGTGCGCACATTCTCACAGCCGGAGATGGCATTCAACCTGCTCGGTCTCATGGCACCTGCCATTGTCAACCTGTGCCAGAGCCAGCCCGTCTTTGCTGACCTCAACGGTGGCCTCCAATTCCTCCCCGACCTCAATCTGCTGATGAAGAGACTTCATAGCGAAGTGAAAGAGACCAGCACAGTCCGACAAGCCGTCACTAAGGAGACAGCGCTGGAGAACAAGGTGGTCAATGGCGAGAAAAGCGAGGCATTGTACAAGAAGGTCACCACAGAGCCCCGCGCGAACATCAAGTTTGAATTCCCGAAGCTGCCTGACTGGAAAGAAGACATCGAGCCGCTCAACGCCAATCTTAAGGGCATGGTGAACTTGGATAAGGTGGTCGTCGTCACAGGTTTTGCTGAGATTGGGCCCTGGGGTAACTCTCGCACCCGGTGGGAGATGGAAGCCTACGGAAAGTTCTCACTCGAAGGCTGCATTGAGATGGCGTGGTTGATGGGACTTATCAAGAACCATAACGGCTTCATCAAGGGTAAACCATATTCCGGCTGGGTCGATGCGAAGACCGGCGAGCCTGTCAATGATAAAGACGTCAAGGCGAAGTACGAGAAACATATCCTGGAACATTCCGGTATCCGCCTTATTGAGCCGGAGCTTTTCAACGGGTATGATCCGAAGAAGAAACAGCTGCTGCAGGAGATTGTGTTGCAGGAAGATCTGGATTCGTTTGAGGCATCCAAGGAAACCGCGGAGGAGTTCAGACGCGAACATGGTGATAAAGTCGAGATCTTTGAGATTCCGGATTCTGGGGAGTACACCGTTCGCTTGCTTAAGGGAGCTACCCTCATGGTTCCCAAGGCTCTCAAGTTTGATCGCTTGGTTGCTGGTCAAATTCCCACGGGCTGGAATCCCAAGCACTATGGTATTCCAGATGATATTATTAGCCAAGTGGATCCTGTTACTCTCTATGTCCTCGTCTGCACTGTTGAGTCTCTACTTGCCGCTGGTATCACCGACCCCTATGAATTCTACAAATACGTCCATATCTCAGAGGTTGGTAACTGTGTCGGCTCCGGTATCGGTGGATCGCATGCTCTACGAGGTATGTACAAGGATCGCTACCTCGATAGGCCGGTGCAAAAGGATATCCTCCAGGAATCCTTCATCAACACCATGAGTGCATGGGTGAACATGCTTCTGCTCTCCTCCACGGGTCCCGTCAAAACACCCGTTGGCGCTTGTGCCACCGCCGTCGAATCCATCGACATCGGCTACGAGACTATCGTTGAGGGTAAAGCGCGCGTGTGCTTCGTGGGTGGTTTCGACGACTTCCAAGAAGAAGGGTCGTATGAGTTTGCGAACATGCAGGCTACCAGCAACGCCGAGAAGGAATTCGCGCATGGCCGAACCCCCCAAGAGATGTCCCGCCCAACCACCACGACACGTAGTGGCTTCATGGAGTCGCAAGGCTGCGGCATGCAGCTAATCATGAGCGCGCAACTTGCCTTGGATATGGGTGTGCCCATCTATGGTATCATTGGTCTGACCACTACTGCCACGGATAAGATTGGTAGATCCGTCCCGGCTCCTGGAAAGGGTGTCCTGACAACCGCCCGCGAGAACGCTGGCAAATTCCCCTCGCCACTTCTGGATATCAATTACCGTCGTCGCCAGCTCGAGCTCCGCAAATCCCAAATCAAACAATGGCAGGAATCTGAGCTTCTCTATCTGAACGAGGAAGTCGAAGCGATGAAGGCTCAAGCTACCGAACCCTTCAATGTCGACGAATACATGCAGGAGCGTATCGAGCACATCAAGCGTGAAGCAGTCCGCCAGGAGAAAGACGCCGCCTTCAGCCTTGGCAACAACTTCTGGAGACAAGACTCGCGCATCGCACCACTCCGAGGCGCCTTGGCTACATGGGGCTTGACCGTCGACGATCTCGACGTTGCGTCCTTCCACGGCACATCCACCGTCGCCAACGACAAGAACGAGTGCGACGTTGTCTGCCAGCAGATGAGGCACCTGGGTCGCCAGAAGGGCAATGCGATGATGGGTATCTTCCAGAAGTACCTCACAGGCCATCCCAAGGGTGCCGCAGGTGGCTTCATGTTCAACGGTGCCTTGCAGGTGTTGAATTCGGGTCTTGTGCCCGGCAACCGCAACGCGGATAACATCGATAAGGTCATGGAGAAGTTCGAATATATCGTCTATCCCAGCCGGAGTTTGCAGACGGATGGCATCAAGGCATTCTCAGTGACGTCGTTCGGGTTCGGTCAGAAGGGGACACAGGCCATCGGCATTCACCCCAAGTACCTGTTCGCAACTCTTGATAGAGCGACGTTTGATGGGTATAAGAGGAAAGTAGAAGCGAGGCAGAAGAAGGCGTACCGGTATTTCCATAACGGTTTCATTAATAACAGTCTGTTCGTGGCCAAGGACAAGCCGCCGTATGTCGATGAGATGGAGACGGAAGTATTCCTTAATCCCGACATCCGGGTTGCTCTTAATGAGAAGACCAATACCCTGGTCTATGCCTCCACTCCCACCCACGGCAAAAAAGCCCCCAACGTCAAGACCACCGCCGCCAACAGCAAGCAAAACACATCTGCACCACCCTCACCATCCGACGACAGCCCACAAACACTCCAAACGCGCCAGATGGTCGAGTCCCTCGCCAAAGCAACCGCGACCGAAAACTCCAAAGTCGGCGTCGACGTCGAGAGCATCGACGCCATCAACATCGAAAACGAAACGTTCGTCGAGCGCAATTTCACCGAGGAGGAGCGGCGGTATTGTCGCTCCACGCCATCGCCGCAGGCATCGTTTGCCGGCCGCTGGAGTGCCAAGGAGGCTGTCTTTAAGAGTCTGGGGGTTGTGGGGAAGGGGGCTGGAGCGGCGTTGAGGGATATTGAGATTTTGAGCGGGAAGGGTGGGGCGCCGGTTGTTGTTGTAAGTTCCCTTTCTTCTATCCCTTTGATTTATTAACAACGCGGTTGTTTTATGTGTTTAGAAAAAGATATGGTTTAGTTTACTGACTTTGGTGCCACTCTTAGTTACACGGCGATGCTGCTGCTGCTGCGAAGCAGGCGGGTGTTAAGGAGGTTAGTGTTAGCATCAGCCATAGTGATACGCAGGCTATTGCGATTGCGATGTCGAAGTTTTAAGGGGTTTGTTTGTCTTGCTCTAGGATTCATTCGAGATAATGATGTTGTAGACCTACCTAGACGTGATGATGGTAAAATAGAGCAGAAGGAGAGGGGGGAGTGACTCTGATTCAGTAGTCTTCTTTTGCTTTGGGCGATACATGTTTTCTGTTGTTCCTTTTCTTATCTACTTTTAATATGCATGTATAGTGGGAATGGTAATGATTGTTGGAGATAATGTCCCTGTTTCCCGTTTTATTTTTTTCTGTTTCTGCTTCCTTTTTTTTCTTCCTGATTTTAAAATTGGTTAAGTTCTTTTACATGATGGGCAGTTCGAAATGATATTCAATATTATGGTTTTATTTGCATCAAATATCATTTGAAGAGCTTCTAGATGATAGTTATCCTTGTGTCATACCATATTATATTCCTTCTCCCTAGCAGGAGAGCCTGTCAGCACAAGCAAAATAGCTTCCATCAAGAATATTTTCTCCATTCCGAATTTCTTTCCCTTTTCTTTGAATCCTGACTGACTCCTTTCGAGAAAAACCTCGAGAAATGTAGTTAGTCACGTGCTGTAACTATCTGACTTGAAAAAAAAAACTTCCGCTTCACAAGAACGTTACAGCCCAGCAACACCCACAGCCATACGCTTTAAGCCTGCTATGGAACGTCAATGCACCAGTGCCTCTTCCCAAGAAGCGCAGGCACACGTATACGCATAAGTTTCGGATTTTTGCTATGTGGGGCGACTGATTCTGCGCTTACAACGTCCACAACGCTCCGTTGTCGACTTCCGCCGCTCCTCCGCAACACACCCCACAATAATAGCAATAAGAGCTTCTCTACAGCGTTTCCGTCCCTCCACAGAGAGGAGAAGCTCCGTCCTGGCCTTGCGCTGCGATTGCCTATTTTTTCGGGCAAACGAACATTCACGTGCTCCAGTGATAGCTCGACAGCTGCTGCCGCCGCCATGCCACCGATCACTGTCCAAAACTCTAGCTCGCCCGCCGCGGCCGTGGAATCGGGCGCGGAATTGAGTGCGGGGCAGATTATACAGCATGAGGGGAAGGAGTATTCGGCGGTGAAGGAGGGGTTGGCGTATATCCTTATACCGCGATCGCAAAGGGCATCCCAAGTGCGGGATGCGACGGCGGCTCAGGGGGGAGTGGGCTTGGAGGAGGAGAAGGTGACGGCCGCTGAGGTAGATGCGGAGTCGCAGCGGGGGAAGAAACAGCAGGGAAAACAACAGCAGCAGCAGCAGCAGCAGCAGCAGCAGCAAGAGGCTCAGTCTGTTTTCTACAACCCGATTCAACAGTTCAATCGCGATTTGAGTGTTTTAGCGATCCGGGCGTATGGGGAGCATGCGATCCTGGTGAAAAGGGAGAAGATGGAGAAGGCGGCGCTGCATAAGAAGGCGTTAAAAGGGAAGAAGAGGAAGAGAGGAGTTGCGGATGTTGGGGGGAGAGAAGTCGAAGAGGAGGGTAAAGCGGGAGGTGAGGGGGAGGGGGAGGGCGATGCTCTCGCGAATGGCGTCCAGGCGGGTCAGCAAGATACAACTACAACTACAACTACAGCTACAGCTACAGAGCAAAATAAAGTCCCCTCGTTTTCCATCCTCGACGCTCTCTCCGCAACCGGTCTCCGCGCCCTCCGCTACGCCAAAGAAATCCCTTTCACAACCCGCATCGTCGCCAACGACCTCTCCCCCGACGCGATCGAATCCATGAAGTTGAACATTAAGCACAATGGCGTGGGAGATATTGTCGTGCCCAACACCGGCGATGCCTGTGCGTACATGTATAGCATCATCCGTGGTGGACCCAGGCCCAAGGACAGCAACAACTTTGGAAGATTTGACGTCGTCGATCTTGATCCCTACGGTACCGCGGCGCCCTTCATGGACGCTGCCATCCAGGCCATCTCCGATGGCGGTCTGCTGTGCGTAACATGCACAGATGCAAGCGTGTTTGCCTCCAACGGCTATCCCGAGAAAACCTATGCACTGTATGGCGGCGTACCATTCAAAGGCCCGCAGTCGCACGAAGCAGGCCTACGGCTCATCCTACACGCAATCGCAAGCTCAGGCGCCAAATATGGCCTAGCCATTGAACCCCTCCTTTCCCTCTCTATCGACTTCTATGCAAGGGTCTTCGTCCGTGTCCACCGCTCGCCGGCGGAGGTGAAGTTCACTGCTGGGAAGTCTATGGTTGTATATAACTGCGATAACGGCTGCGGGGCTTGGAAGACGCAGCCTCTCGCTGTGAATAAATGCAGGACTGACAGGAAGGGAAACCCCTTCTATCACTATGGTTTCTCGCAGGGACCAACTACGACACCGACATGTGAGCACTGCGGGTTTAAGACTCATCTTGCTGGTCCTATGTGGGCAGGTCCGTTACATAACAACGTCTTTATCCAGCGGATTTTGGACCTACTTCCCGGCGCGGATAAGGAGACATATCCCACCGTGGGGAGAATCGAGGGTATGCTTTCGACTGCATTAGAAGAGGATCTGGAGATGGGAGGATCCTCATGCGAAACTACGCCTGCTCCTGATTCTACTGCTCCTACTACAGAGACTACAACAAACGAGAAAGAAAAAGACGCCCCATCTCTCATAATCCCCCGCACTGACCCGGCCAAACTCGACCCACACCCCTTTTTCTTCATGCCCAGTTACGTCTGCAAAGTCGTGCATACCCAAACAATCTCCGAAGACTGTCTGCGCGGCGCTCTGCATCACCTAGGATATAGATCTAGTCGCAGCCATACCAAGGCCGGCTCGGTGCGAACGGACGCGCCTTGGAATGTGATTTGGGAGATTATACGTGAGTGGGTGAGACAGAAGTGCCCTGTTAAGGAGGGCAAAATTCGGGAGGGAACGGCGGGGATGGGAATCATGAGGCGGAAGCGAGATGTTGAGAGTGATGGCGAGAGTCGTGTGGATGACGATGCGGGAGCGAAGCTGAGAGGGCTGAAGCGGGATGTACTATCGGCGGTAGACGGGTCGAAGGAGGTTTCCGATCTGATCATGAGGATTGAGGCTGCCTTGTATCGTGCTGGTTCCGGACCGAAAAGAGCCGATGACAAGAGCAAAAGTGGCGCTGGGCGTGACGGTACTCCTCCCAAGAGTGAAAATGCCACTCCGGAAAACCAACAACCTCAACGACGTGCTTCACCCCGAAGAAGAAGCCCCCGAAGGTCACGTTCTCCGTCCCCCAGAAGTCCGGATCCAAGCACCTTGAAAATCGTGTTTGATGAGGCTCTGGGTAGGACCGTGCTGGCGGCGCATCGGAGCAAGAGGCTGACGCGGTATCAAATGAATCCGAGAGCTAATTGGGGGCCGATGAATCGGGCGTCGAGGGGCGGGAAGTGAAAAAATCTTACGTCACTTTAGTTGACTTTGTGTATCGTTCAATACACGCCCAGGCCCTTGGATTTCTAGAGGGAAGGGACAATATGCTTCTGATATCAGATAAATAATGCATTTCCATGCCTATGACAATCCCTTCATAAATTAATTCAATCTATACATGCAACATACTCCCTCTATGCCTTAAGAATAACCAAACATTTTAACGAAGACTTAAACAAAAACCCCATTCCCGCTTATCTCCCAATGTCAGGAAATACAAGCAGATCACGACAATCTACATCCTACGAACTGCCGTTCTTCTTGATAAATTCGACAATCGCGTCTCCAACCTCCGCCGTCTTTGCCTTCCCACCCAAATCCGGCGTGCGGATCCCAGACTCCAGCACGGCCGACACAGCCTGCTCGATCAACTGAGCCTCGGCCTCCAAATGGAACGAATAGCGGAACATCATCGCCACGCACAGGATCATGGCGACGGGGTTCGCCTTGCTTTGACCTGCGATGCTATATTTTGAGAAAATATGGGATTAGCATCCATCCTCTTTTTTTCACCTCTCCCTTCTCCCTCCCGTTTTTACACAGGTTTAACCAACAATCAAGGGAGGAAACAAAAGAAGGAATACATACTCCGGTGCCGAGCCATGCGTCGGCTCATACAACCCCTTCAGACCCTCCTTCCCGTCCTCCCCAGGCACCCCACTCAAGCTCGCACTGGGCAACACGCCCAAGCTACCCACAATCGAACCGGCCTGGTCCGACAGCATGTCGCCAAAGGTATTGTCCGCCAGCAGCACGCCGTTCAGCACGCGCGGCTTGGTCGCCATGAGCAGCGAGGCGCTGTCGGCGAGTTGGTGGGTGAGTTTGAGCTGGGGGAATTCGGTGGTGATGGTTTCGGTGACGACGCGGCGCCAGAGGCGTGATGAGGCGAGGACGTTGGCTTTGTCGAGGGAGATTATGGGGAGTGGGTTGTTGCCAAAAATTGGGCTTTTGTGGTGCAGGGCCAGATAGGCGGCTAGGCGTGCGATGCGGGATACTTCGGGGGTGCTGTAGCCCCATTCGTCCATTGCTGGGGTGGATTAGTATATATATACATAACCAAACAGGGGGGATATAAAATATAATATATACTTACCATAATCCTTCTCCTCCACCTTCTTCCCAAAATACGCCCCGCCACAATTCTCCCGCAGCACCAAATACTCCACCCCGTCCACGACATCCTCCTTGAACGAACTAAACTCCCTCGTCACCGCCTTGCACGGCGATATACACGGCCGCAGGTTCCCGTATACATTCATCGCCTTGCGCAGCTGCAGCAGGCCTCCCTCAGGACCCTCCAGGCCGCGGCGGACACCGTCCCATTTTGGCCCGCCGACGGAAGCGAACAGGACCGCATCGGAGTCTAGGGCGGCTTGGATGACGGCTTCTGTTACGGGGGTGCCGTGGGCGTCGATGCTGCAGCCGCCTATTAGCTCGGTGCGGAGGGTGAAGGTGTGTGTTTGGGAGGAGAAGGCGGAGAGGACTTTGACGGCTTCGGCAGTGATTTCGGGGCCGATGCCGTCGCCGGGGAGGACGAGGATTTTGTGGGTGGTCATATCTGTGTTGGTTTGTAGGGTATATTATATATAATGATATATTTATAGGTGAAATACTTTAGGAATGGGTATGACAAAGGGGAGTGGCGTGAAATAAGAGAAAAGAAAGCTTTTGAAATTGGTTATTCTCTCGGCCAGAAGCGGACTTCGCCGTTCCTTTTATTCGCTATTTCTATTCCTCCAGAGCAGATATTCGGCGGGGTTAGATTTTTCTGATTGCGGGGCCGGCGCTTATGGAGGATTATCTGCAGTTCGGCATTGACTCTGCCGTGTTTATTCGGCATCCCGCTCGGCAATAAGTGTGATGTACTCTCACCGGTGGTTGGCAGCCACTGGGGTGTGTATATTGTAAACAGGAGCTACTTCGCATCATGAACTGGTGTTAATTCTCCTGTTTTATCTCCTTTTCATCCTGTTCTGTTTGTTCAACTCTTGCGATCTGATTGCCGGCGTTGGATGTTTCCGCCCGGTTAAGTTTCGGCGAAACAAACAACGCTCCGATATCGCATCCTGGCGAAAGCCGAGCCCGCGGGAGTTTGGGAGGATAGGAGAATAAATAGTATGCGAGATTCATGTTGAGGAATTTACAGAAGTGATTTATATGGTTGACTTTTTTGATCTCAAGTGTATGTTAGTTTCCTGGAAATCCTTCTACTGAAAACGTCTAGTTACTAGTCAAGTAGCTCTCAAAAATTCTAGACATAGATTTATCGATATGAAATGCAGACATGAAATGCCAAAAATCATATCCCATCCCCAATCTCATTTCAACCCCATAACCCACCCTAACAACGGCACCTCTCTATATATCTTATCCCATCCCTTCGCCTCCCACCCCATTCCCAGTCCCCCCCGACCCAAGACCCCCAATCCACCAGCTAACCACAACCCGGCTCCAGCCACCGAAACCCCAATAACAACCCATCTAACTCTCCTCGACCTCTTCCTCCACTCCAATGACCCCAAAAACCCCCCATTGGACCCTGTACTCTGCCCTTTCCCTTTCCCCTTCCCCGCCTCCGTGATCTCCTGCCTATAACCCATCCACCACGCCCATCCCCCGACAACATGCCACACACCCACCCCAACCAACGCCGCATACCACCCGCGCATAACCCACGGCGCCCGCGCGATCCCATGCGCCACAAACCCCAGCCCAACCCCAGAACTACCCCCGTCCACCACCGCCGGCACAACCCGATTCGCCAGCACGTGCGACGCGAGCAGCGGCAGCAGCAGATAGCCCAGCCGGGCCTGGACGCTGGGCCGTCGCCAGTTGCCCGAGGCGCGGAATTCGTGGCGCTGGGCGCGTGTTTCGGCGCCGTAGAGGCGGGCGCGGCGGCGGGCGCGGAGGATGCGGAGGGCGACTCCCGAGGCGAGGTGGGTGAGGATGGGTAGCGTGAGGATGAGGGGTTCGAGGGCGGGGGATTGGTAGAAGGGCCTTGTGAGGAGGAGGTAGGGTTCGGAGGCTGGGATGGAGTTGGTGAGGAGGGGGATCAGGGAGGTGTTTGTGAGGTGCAGGGTTAGGAAGAGGGTGGGCGGATAGGTGGATGTGCGTTGAAGGGTTGAGACTAGTAGTAATTTGGTTTTTGTTAGATCGTTTCTTCTTCATTTCTCCGGCATTTGAGTGGTGATACAGGGGTAGAGAGGAGGAAGCGTACGCCAGTATTCCCAACCCTTTCCACTTAGCCCTACATGTCTGATAGGGGCATGTCTGTGTTCGCTTTCGCCTTCGTAGCTGGGTGTTTCTGATGGTTTGGCGCCGGCGGAGGAGGTGCTGGGAGAGTATTCGCCCTGCTCCAGGTCCGGCGTCCAGTCGAGAGGTGACGGATCGAGTTCCTGCAGAGGGTCTATGAACGAATCTTCATTTTCAGACGGGCGTCGTCGTGGCCCGGATGTTTGGCGTTGTCCAGCCATGGGGCGCTGAGTGTGATTGGTATGTTATGACATGGGATGAATGGTTGGCAATAAATAGTAGATTGACCAATATCTGCAAGTAGCTTTATCTGGCGTAAATAAGCCAGTGTGTATCAGGTTGTCTCTGAAATAGAACAATTGAACAGTTGAATATCAGAATCCAGAAAATGAAGCTGGCTTGATGCCGGAGATAACTGGATGTTCACCGCCTTTGTGCCGTCAGCGGCAGAATATCCATTCGATTTCCACAGCTCAAGAACTACAGAGTTGACACAATAGCTATCTACTTCGCAATAACAGCACCCAGTTGAAGATCCAAATCACACACTACATCATGCCATCCTAACCTCCACAAACACCAAACAAGCCAAGAATAGCAAAAAAAATATAAGAAACCACCCCAAAAATGCCACCAGTCCGTCCCCCCCCAAAACCATCCCCATAACACAAAAGCACAACCACTAACCCCCCCTGCCCAAACAGCGCGGCTTCACCAACCCAGCCCCGAAAACCGAATCCGCCCGCAACGCCCTAACCGCCTTCACCTGCACCCTCTGCAGCAAATCCTACTCGCGCCACCCGGAATATGAAGCGCACATCGGCTCCTACGACCACCAGCACCGCAAGCGGCTGCGCGAGCTGAAGCAGCTGTCGCGCGACCCGCTGGCGGCGGAGAGGGCGCGCAGGGAGGAGAGGAGGCGGGATGAGGAGGCGGGGATTGTGAGGGTGGAGGTTTCGGGGGGTTCTGGTGGTGCTGGTGGTGCTGGTGGTGGTGCGGGGATAGGGATGGGGACGGGGGGAGCGGGGGGAGGAGGGTTTAAGAAGGGCGGGTTTAAGAGTTCGTTTACGGCTGTTGGGGGTGGGGCGGGGAAAGGGGTTGGGAAGAAGAATCCGCTCGGGGAAGAGGAGGAGGAGGAGGAAGGGGAGAAGGAGAGGGAGCGGAGTGAAGCGGGAGTGAGAGGCCGGAGTACTACTGCTGCTATTGGGGGGCGAGGGAATGCGGATGCGGATGCGGAGAGTGAGACGGATGAGGAGGTGGAGGGCGGCGGGTATTATGACCCACGGAGGCCCACGGGGTGTTTTGCGGGATGCGCTGGGGCGGGGATTGTTCCGGCTGTATGAAAAATGTGGGATATGGGTATGGATGTGGTGTTTTCGGATTTTCATGCGTTTTTTTTTTTTTTTTTTT
>PDNC01000146.1:0-63478 GCA_002572885.1 Blastomyces parvus | reverse complement strand
GGTGTGGTTGGTGCAGTTGGCGCGGGAGGCTGGGGTAGGGGGGATAGTGGGGGTGTGTGGGAGCGGGAACGTGGAGATGGTGCGGGAGTTGGGGGCGACGGAGGTGATTGATTATACGAAGATGAGTGTGAAGGAGTGGGCGGACAGTAAGGGGGAGGGCAAGGGGGAGGGCGGGAAGGTGGATTTGGTGATTGATTGTAAAGGGGGGGAGTCGTTGGCGCAGTGCTGGAGTGCTGTGAAGGATGGCGGGGTGCTGCTTTCAATCTGTGAGCCGCCGGAGGGGAAGAAGCCGGAGGGATGTGCGGCGAAGGATGTTAGGAATGAGTTTTTCATCATGGAGCCCCGGGGGGATGATCTGCTGGAGGTTGGCCGGCTGTTTGAGGAGGGCAAGGTGCGGGCTGTGGTGGACAGTGTCTGGAAGCTGGAGGACTATAAACAGGCGTTTGACAAGTTGGACACGGGCCATTCGAGGGGGAAAATCCTTCTGACACTGTGATAGCACATATATGTACATATCTCACATCCGGGAATTGACGAAATTGACGAAATTGACGAAATTGACACTGTTGAACAACAATGCCGTATACAAATCGGGGTTAAACTCCCACGATGCGTTATCTCCGGGAATATATCACATACATACATGTTCTGTATCATCCATTTTTCTCCATCCGGGCTTGTGATGACGAATATAGGAATTCTGCATGATCCAATATCATCATCATCATCTTCTCCCCAACGACATAGATCGAGAAGGGAAATGGTAAAAGACAGCATAAGCAACTCGCCACAAAGTCCGAGGATGCACGCGTCCCATGAGGCTGTGCACATCGCACACATTCCTCATCATCGCGATCCAGCCAGACCTGGAGGCGATTGGATATTGGAAAATAAAGTGCATGCAGCTAGTTTGATAGCTGGACCATTCTCTCCCCCGACACCCTCTCCCCCGCAGGAGAACAAGCGGCGAAACATCCTTCGCCAACTGGCTGGCTAGTTATCGTCCACACGCTGCAGAAACCCTGAAAGGCGAGAGAATCAACACATCTCTGAAGACATCAACCCTCCCTTCTGCCCCCCTCCCACAGCGATCAAGGTATGGTATAAGGTCATCTGATAGTTCAAGGCTGCGGAGGCCGCGAGTTCCCATGTAACGATTGTGTACTCATTGCCCGCTTGGCGCTGTTCTGCCGTTCCAGTTGGAGAGACGGACTGATTGAGGATTGATAGTATTGAGCTTTGGACGCGTCAACATCTTGAACCATTGCTTCACCGCTGACACTTTTCAAATCGTATGGGGGGTTTCTGTTGGTAGGCTGTTTAGAGGCATCTGCGGGAAACTGAGAAAGCGGGAGATCTTGTGTCAGTGTGAATTATATCCACGCGGCATAAACAAGTAAATATGAATATAAATATCCAGGAGCTGGAGGTGCTCTGCCTCAGACTCGGGGTTGACAAAGGAAGTTCTGTTGATGATGGCGAGTCAAGCCTGGTTGGAAGAAGAGATATAAGTTAACTATATATGTATAAGTGATTGAATTGAACCTTGGATGAAGAAAGCTAGTTCTGCGCTGGATCTCGGGACACACCAGGCACAGTCCAGGTTTATGTATGACGGACAGTATCAGGAATCAATTCCAGTGTCCTATTAATAACTATCCTCATCTGGCCGCGTGGCGTGTAGATATATATATACAGATCTCAGGGATGAAAAATAAACCATCTGGCGTCAGCTTCATCATCGCTGTATATTTAAGATTGCCATTTGTCACCCTCATATCTCTCCCTCTTTATCCCTTTTATCCCTTCTATCTCTTTATCTCTTCTCATCACCGCTCTTTGTTCCCAAGGTTCAAGCGCTGTCCACCCTCATTTCCGCTAGTTAGCGCTGCGGCATCCAACCGCGCTACAGCCTGACTCCAGTGATACCGCTTCATCTCCGACGCTGCAACCTCCTATATCATTCACATCGCCGTCTGGCTGCGGAAATTTCTGCCTCCAGCCCTCTCTCACTTCTGTTGCCGTTTGATCGCCATTGGTTCGTCTCTGGCTGCCCATCGCGGATCCCCAGCGCTGCCTCCGCGCATTCTTCTCTGCTCACCATGAAGCGGTTCGTGGGGACTATAAATAAACATACCTGTGAGCCCTTGCAATTCATCCCCCCCAATCCCCCCCATCCGTCGCGAGGAGATTTACATTCTTTTGTACACACACATCCCCCGCCCGCCGTTTCTTTACACCAGCGTTGGTTCATCATGACATCCATACTGACGCGTTTGCGACGCCTGTCTCGTCCAGCCCAATCTGCCTCTCGAACTTCCCACCCTCCAGACTCGCCAGAGGCCATCGTGTTGGCCGAACTGGTACGTGCTTTGTGGTCGCAGGAGCAGGAAATATATGGGGGAAAACATATATATCGGAATAATAGAACAGATCCACTAATAATATTATAATGATCTCAATTATAGAACGCCTTTTGTGAGTCGGGAGGTCCAAACAATACTGTATGTACGCTTCTTTCGTCCATCTCTCTCCTCTTGTACTCAACCCCCCCACCAAGCTTTATCGATTTATCTGCTTCCGCCGCTAACAGCCCTATTTCTCGTATTCTGTTGCGACCTAGGGAGATGAATACCTTCACTTGCCCGCCATCGTTGAGGCCGCCGAATCATGCCCGACCGCCGCAAAGGCAGCCGCAGAAGCCATCCGCCGAGTGCTCTCCAACCCAAACAGTAAAAAGGGCTACAAGCAGTACAATGCCATCATGCTCGTCCGCATCCTGGTCGATAACCCAGGACCGACCTTCACGCGCAACTTCGATGCCAAGTTCGTCTCCATCATTAAAGATATGCTGCGCGAAGGTCGCGATATGAGTGTACAGCAGATCCTGCGGGAGACGCTTGAGTTCCTCGCTGTGCAGAAGAGCCATGACACCAATCTGGCCCCGTTGGCGGAAATGTGGAAGAAGGAGAAGGCGAAGTTTGAGAAGGCAATGGGTGTGAGCGCGGTAAGGATATTTCAACCTAAAAATTACCTGATGCAAAAATTGCTCCATTGATATATATATATACTAAATGGCAGGTCGACAGGGACCGTGGGTGCAGCCATTCAACCCAGGCCAGCGAGACGACTACTTCGCGCGCCAGCACCGGCCCAGAGGCCTCCCCTCGCTCGAAGAACTCACCGCCAGAATAGCAGAAGCCAACACCTCCGCCTCCCTCCTTCTCCAGCTCGTCCAGTCAACACCCACAGCCGAGTTCTACTCCAACGATCTCCTGCGGGAATTCTCCGCGCGCTGCCAGGCGGCCTCCAGGTCGATCCAGGGATACATCAACGCGACGAATCCCGCGCCGGACGAAGACACCATGCTCACGCTGATAGAGACGAATGATAAGCTCTCCGTTGCTTTCTCGAAATACCAGCGCGCCGCTGTCATCGCCAGGAGGAACGTGAGTAGGACAAACTCCGAGCAGGCGGTTCCACCAGTTTCGCAGCAGCAGCCGCCTCTACATCCGCCCGAACAGGGACAACCGAACTACGAAGTACCAACGGGGAAACGCTCCGTCCCGATCCTCTCCATCCCACGCAAAGCCCTGAGCAAATTCCGCTCTGACAAGCCACAGCAGCCAGTCGACGCACCATCACACCAATACCAGTACCAACACACTGGGCCCCGTCCCCAAACACCCCCGGGACACACCACCACCGCCACCACCGCAGGCGGGACCGTCCGAACCCCACCCCCCAACTCGGCCATCTCCCCCTTAGCCACGACTCCACCCCGCCTCCTCTCCATGAACAACCACCACCCCAACACCACCGCCTTACCCAGCGATGGAACCCACCCCACCACCACCAACAACACATCCTCCCCATACCACTACAACTCCAGCGAATTCCAAGTCGACAACCCCTTCGCAGACACATACAGCACCTCCACGTCGCTGTTCGATCACACCAACACCAACACCAACACCAATACCATGCCCACGACCACGACGACACGGGCGCCCGCACGCCTAGAGCGAGATGCGAATGCAGATGCAGACACCGAGCCCATGACTAGCAGCACGTACTATCCCGACGCGCGCAATGTGATGGTTGACGGGAACATGCCCGGGGCGGGCGGGGCGGTTGGGGGTAGATAGAGGGTTGAGTTGACGGGGAGGGGGGGCTTTATTTATACGATGGATGGATGGATTTGGTGTGATGACGGGTGGGGATCGGTCGGGCTTTTCTATTTTATTTATTTATTTATTTATTTATTTATTTCTTTCCTCCTTTGTGCTGCTACTCATGATATTTATTTCCCCTTTTTTCCTAATGAACGAAACTACCCCCTCCCCCCACTGTCCGCATCTACTTCTGTATCCGCTCTTCATGAACCGGCTCATCTCACTCTTTGCCTTTCTTTTTCTTTTTGGCGTTACTTTTCTCTTTTTTTCCTATCTATATCTATATATCCCCTTTGCCAACTCTATCATGTCATGTCATGTCTTCCCACTCTGCCTTGCCTTGCCTTGCCTTATCCTTCTTCTTGTGATCTCCCCCATGCGTTCCCAATTTTCCACCACGGTGTGCCTATAGTGTGTAAGTGTTTTTTAATGATATCTGATTCTTTTTTTGTTGATTGTTGATGGGATTGCTTGTGGGTGTTGTGTATATGTGAGAGGTAGGTAGGTAGATAGGTAGGAGTGATAGTATGGTTGGAATATGATTCTCTCTCTTTTTTTATATGTTCTATATATGCATAGCTATTATTTATAAGTTGCTTTTTTGAAGATTATGTGGGTATGTAGTTTTCTATCTCCATCGTATTCATATAAAATTCATATAGAGTATATATATTCCCCGGCTGAGCAGTGTGCACCGGTTGAGCGTAGAATACACATCATGAGACTGACTAGGGAGACTAACAAAAGTTATAGATAGGATCGTGAATTTTCCATGTTGAGCACAAGCTAACTAACTTAACAGATTGAACACTGATCTTTATCAAGCTCAGGGCACACGTCCTGAGGCTGTATTCTTTATGCTCCCCATTTTCCAGTCTTTTCCCTAGTCACTTTACTTTCCACGGCTCATCAAACATGGTTCATTAAATTAGATACACTCTTCAATTTACTGTATATGGGTGGAGCGGAGAGCATCAGCCAGCTGGTGACAGGATATCTGAAAAAAGAAAAAAAAAATCCTAGACACACACTGCTCAGGCTGTAGATGTGTTTGTTTAATTTAGAGGTTGATAGTCAAAAAGCGTGTCTACAAAACAAAATCCTCAAGTTTTCCGGGGGTGGAAGAGAGGTGTATGAGGGCTGTATGCAATATCAGAGAAACGACCACCATCCGTGTAAACTTTTCAAAGCAGGGAAAATGTCTCTAACATCAGGGGCGTCGGCAATATCGCTCAGCAAAGGGAAATCAAGGAGATGCATAGCGAGGTGCTCAAAATGATAGAAATACTTAAGGAAATGTCTGTGATACTTGAGATAATTGCAATGGGGGGTAAAGAATAATATGATGCCGATCTGAAAGAAGATCGGAATGCAGCGTGTAATTACACATGAGCACCGGTAAGCATTATTTCCATAACTATTCAGCAAGATTAATTCCCTTTTCTTTCCCGCTAAACTCCTTCATTAGACTCGAACCAGAGATTCATTCACCCACCGAGGGGGGATATCCAGCAATAATCCTGATTTCAAAACCAATTTTCATCTTGTCATTCCTTGATTTTCCTCCCGCCGCACGCAGTATCTGCATAAGCCCAAAGAATGAACAACAAATAGTTATAGCAAAATCAACCCCTTTAAATTGTCTAATTATGTACTATATGTGTATATGTTATCTATGTCCATGGATGGGTAAATTGCATGTATGTATGCAGGTAGTATGTACGCACGAAAGGAAGAAAGAAAAAAGAAGAAGAAGAAGCGCCACCTGACTCGGCTGACACAAAAGAGAAGATTTGAGGGATCCAACGGAGATTTTGAGATTGAAAAGAGATGGAGGATGGAGAGAGGAATGGAAAGGAATACGAAAAGATATAGAAAATGAAAAAATGAAAAATGTGAAAAATGAGGTGTGGTAGGTGCATTGTAGTGGCTGTTTAGGGATGTGCTGGGAAATGCCCAGGTGTGTTGAGGGTATCTCCCTCCATCCGTATGTGGTTAGGAGGGAAGATTTCGGGAAGGGGACCAGAGTATCTTTCGATCTCGAGCTATAGCGATGCAGTACATGGAAAATCTTTTGAGAAAAGGTAGGGAATGGCTAATGGCAGGAGAAGTGTCAAAGGAGGGAGGTCAACGGAAGAGAGTGAGGAGAGAGAGAGAGGGGGGGCAAGTTGAAGTCCCGGTAGATGATTCCGTAGTATGTATGGAAAATCCAATGAGAAAAAGGCAAAAAGAAAACGCCCCCTTCTATCAAGGAAAGGAAAAAAGGAGACAACTCTGCAAAAAGAGAGTAACGTGGATGTGTATGCCCGTAAGTTATGTTTCCACCCGTATAATTCGATAGGATCCGATCCGACTCCCCCATCACGCTATGCAATATGCATGTTCAAAAAAAAAGGGGCGGGGGTAAGAAATCACCACGTAAACGCCTCCTCCACAAAATCAATCACAGGCCCACTGCCCACCCGTTTCCGCACAGACGCGCGCACCTCATCGGCAAACGCCCCCGGCCCGCACACAGACACGGCCGTCGCACCCACCTGATTTTCCATGGCTTGCTCAATGATGACATCCGGCCGACACCGCCCTTCAAACATCAGCAGCGTCCCGCTGGGACTCTTGATATCCTTGTGGCTGCGCGGTTTGCTGATGAACAGCTTCGTCACCAGCAGCTCTCGCCGCATGGGCAGCCGGAGGATATAGTCCATGAAGCCGCTGACCCACATGAGTTGCTCGGTGGTCCGCACGGACCAGATGAGATGGATGCGGCGCGTGGCGATGGTGCCGGCTTGGGCGGCCTCGAGCAGCTCGCGCACCTGCATGAGGTGGTGGGTTATGCCGGCGCCGCCGGAGAACAGGACGACGGTGCCGTAGCTGCCGAAGAAAGTGGACGGGTGGGAACGGTAGGGGCCCTCGATGAAGCCGGTCGTGTAGAGGATGCGGTTCGGGGAGGCGAAGGCTTTTTCGTAGAGTTTTCGGGTCATGCCTGTGCGTGCGGCCATGACTAGGGTTACGTTGGTTGGGTGTGTGCGGTAGTTAGTTGCGTCGTCGAGGTCGGGTTCGTGTTTTTGGAATGACGGGAGGTTGCGTGGGGATGAGCCGCTTGAACTTGTCCCTGGCTTGAGGTACTTGCCATTTTCTGTCCATGCGACGGAGAAAGGGTGCGACATCCAGAGGGAGATTCGGGGGAGGTAAGCGTAGACGTGGCTGCCAGGGTGTATGTGAGTGTTTCGGGGGAGGAAGAAAGTTACTCGACTGGCCTCTCCGGGGAGGGCCTCGACCATGACCCGAGTGAGGCCGTGGCGGCGAGAAACATTCAGAAAAACCAGCCGTAGGAAGCGAACCAATCTCTCCGTTACCCAGAAGGCCATGATGAACTGCAACCACGGAAGTTGCGGTAGCCCATCAATTTGAAGATGCATATAAATTCCCGCAATAGCCAAGAAAACCAGCAGTATGTGTATATGCAAGAACGTTTCGTAGAAGGCATGTCTGATCGGGGACGGCGAGTGAAGCAACAATAATACCATGGCTATGGTCCCGATCAGACCTGCTGTGAAAAATCTAGTGGATCCCAAGTCATGGAATGTTTTTGACCATCCGCTGGCGGTAACGGCGTTCGTCATCCAAGCAAGAGTGTGGATGACGCTGTGGATGATGACTATGCGCCCTATCCATCGGTGTAGGAGATTGTACGTGTCAAAGCTGACGTGTAGGATTCGAATGAGAGGGTTATTTCGGCCCGCGAGTATAACCAGGGGGATCATGTTGAGTAGGGCGAGGACACCAGATCTGCCCCTCAGTTCTGCAATCAATGCAGCCTTTTCGTTCACATTGTAGTCGAGGATCGTGAGATACGCTACTTGGCTCAAGAAATATGAACCGAGCAGGATGGTGTGCAAGCGCGACGGTAAGGTTCCCACGTTTACAGCATCTGAGAGCTTAAATTCTCGATTGTGTCGCTTCCTCCCTAGCGGCGCATATACCAGGTGTTTCTTGATATCAGCCCACAGTGCCGACTCCGCTGTGGCCCAGTACCGTTGTTGCCTGGGGGTTGCATGCGCCGAAGTAATTCGACGCAGATAGGCATTCAGCATCTGGCCAAACCTTGTTGCCAAAACGGCGACACATGCTAATCCAAGAGTGCCGCATATTATCTGTGTGAGCAGGTTATCCAGTTGGACATTGACCCCCAACAAGCCTCGAGTGTACTGCACGACATAGCTGGTGTTTCCAGAATTGGGGTAATCATACCCTTCGGTGATCGCCATCGAAATCGCAGCAAGAAAGAGTGTATTGAGAGGGCTACACGGGGTAGCAGCGTTAGGAGTAATCTGTAATAAGTATGTTAGAGAGAGAGTGTGTGTGGTTTGTCACGCAGCTATCCGGAGCATGCGAGATAGCCCAAATCCTTCCAGGGATGTTATCGACCGGGTTGTCAGTGGGTAATGAAGGCTTATATGGACGCGAGATATCGGTGAACGGCGTTGTTCAAGCTAAGGTTCCGCTAGAGGACCAGCTTGTGCCTCCTAATAATTTAATATTTGCCCCTGGTGTCGAGGGAGACGGGGGAATCGAGAGAGCCGGTCGAGGCGGGATCGCGGAGAATAAACGGGGGATAGCCAGGCGCGTTTCAAAGCAGAACGTCGAGGAAGCGCGAGACAAGCTGCGAGACACTTCTACCAGAGTATCCGCTCTTCTATCGTCAAGATAGCTTCCGTCTCAGCAAACAAGAGTCTCTTGTCGGGATATATGGCGGGCGTCAAGCTCGATGTGTCAAGTTCTTCGAGGGAATCAACAGTTCCATGAAGCAGACAGTAGTCAACGGAAACCAGTAGAAACGCAATAGAACGGAGCCTTTATTACAGAGGCTTGCTAGCTGTGTTATTGGCAAAGGGAATAACTGTTAGTCATTTTTGCTTGCATCTATTTGAATCACATCGCGCATCCATATAACACCATGAAGAGCCATGGGGATTCACTTACCAGGATGGAGAGAGAACATTATGTATACAGGCTCAATGAACAGCAAAGGAAAAAAGACACCAGCAAATGAGAAAGGAGCAATGAGTGTGAATGAAGCCCTCAACTGTCAAAGAGAAGCAGACAGAAAGAAGAAAAAAGGAAAAAGAATTGCAAAGCTGTGTGCGGCGGAGTGAATGTCGCGATAGTTCGTTCTCGGCTGCGGGAAGATTGTTCGCACCACAACAACGTCAACAACGTCAACACCGTATTTCAGGAAGCAGTCAGAACTAATTAATTATTATTGTGGAGAAGATGCCGCCCACGCTGAAGATAACAAGATAAGAGAAAGTCACTGTTGCAGACTGAAGGGGTCCGACGAGCAGGATGGAGACGAAGACGAAGGACGTTGGAAATGTCACTCCGGTTGGGGATCGAGGGCTGGAGTTACATGGGTGAGCCCCTAATACAGCCTCAATGCCACCAGAGCGGAGTATCGAGAACACCCCCTTGTCCTGCATTTAGTATTCGGTGCTAACAGCACAGCAGCGCATCTCCCTTGGTCTCGCCGGCTTTCTGCACGCACCGCAGCCTGTTCCTGGGAAAGGCCGGACAGCGCGGACACAAAACCTGGACTCCGTTGTTTCTTCCAGCATTCCAGGATTCCAGGTCCCACCGACTCTGATCGGAAACAGCCGAACAGCTCCCTGGCGTCTTCCGGGCGCTACTGGGACCGGCCCCCCTTGTCGCTTGGCGGCGAGGGGGTCTCGCCAGTCAGACTCACCGCAGCCTCGCGAGCGGATGCGGCTGTGGTGGGGAATGCGGCCCAGCCAGTCGATTATCAGCTTTCGTGCGAGGATGACACGATCGCAGACCGGGGGACACAGGGCCAGCTTGTCTGTACCCAGGTTCCCCCTAACTTCTACAGGGCGCTGGCATGAAAATTGCTGGCAAAGTTCTGTACGACATCTCTCACTGGCCAGAGAGCCGTTTGAGCGCGCCTGGAACAAGGCCCCCGCCAAAAGCAATGGATTGGAGTGGCAGAGCGCCCCATTCTCGCGAGTCTGTTTGAAACACTGCTCCTTGCGCTGCTTCTACTGGTCCTCAATGCTCTGCCTTCTTGAGTTTTCTTTTTATCGCCGCCAGCTGACAGCAACACCGGCGTTTCAGGTATTTCAACCCAAGCTCTGTGGCCTCTATGGCTTTGCCACAAGTTACAACCCTTTGAGATACTTGAGGAAGAAGCCATGTTGAGTGGATATCCTTTCATAACAGGAATTGGATGTCTCACCGCAATCATTATTATTATTTCTCCGAAGATTCAACGGCGGACCCTTCGCTGGATGGGTTTTTCCCGTTTTTTCTCTCCAATTTGAATTTGAGCTCTCTGGAACTTATTATTACATTGGATACGGATTAATATTTCCGAAAACATTCGAACTCTTGGTCCCAGATTCCACTCTCAGGTCTCGATCACTAGATCTTAGTGCCCAAAAGCACCACTCGCCGTTGCAACTTGAGGGAAACACACTTTGCTGGTGATCCAATCACTACCAAGGACGAGGGAGCTGTTCCAAACCGCAGCTAGTCTAGTATAATTTTCAGAAAACTTTCATTCGAAATAAATTCCCAGCAAACTTTCAAAACAAAGAACAGTTTCTCAGATATGCTGTTCTTACGCATTGTGAGAAATGTTTGTTGTTACTCGAGAGCATTGTTCGTGGATTAACTATGCGTCTTTTTCTTTTTCTTTTTCTTTTTCTTTTATGCAATAAGTTAAAAATCATACGAGGGAAAATCCCGCCTGACCGAAAAAATGGCCCCCCAAGCTCTTTTCGCAATTCAAAGAGCCCCGCCTTGAATCTCAGCAAACATTAACTAACGAGGCTACTTCTTCTGAGCCCATGAACTTGAAACCGCCAGTCAAAAATTCTTCGTGGTCTGGCAAAGCCAATTTTTTTTTTTTCCCTTGCTGCCGCCGCCTCCCTGCCTCCCTAGTTGCTCAGCGGGACGGGCACAATGAACTCTCCCCTAGCGCCCCATCCAACCGCCATCAGCGCAGATGATTTCTCCAGATACATAACTGCTAGCTTCACTGGCCAAAAATACCACCACGCCCTTAAAGTCATCAGGTGTGCCCCACCTGCCGGCGGGAATCCGGGAAAGGATGGCGCTGCTCCGCTCTGGGTTATTCATCAATGCGGTGTTCATCTCCGTATCGATGTATCCCGGTGCAATGGCGTTGACTGAAATTCCCTTGGACATCCATTCGTTCGACAACGCCTTGGTTAGCTGTGCTACCCCGCCTTTCGACGATGCGTAGGCTGGCACCGTGATGCCGCCTTGGAATGAAAGGAGGGATGCCACGTTGATAATCGTTCCTCTCCGGGCGGACTGGAAGCTGGACGCATCACGAGACAAGAGATATGCACCGAATTCTCGGCAGAGGGTAAAAACAGACGTTAAGTTAACTTGAAGAACCTAATCGCCAGTCAGCCTCAGTCAGGGTCTTGTGAACGCAAATTAGCACTGACAGCATAGGTAAGACGCGGGAGGAAGACGATGGTAGGGTAGCTTGTAACATCCGGGTGCAGGAAGGGTCCGATGGCAGGCTATTTTGCAACATATGATCTGCGCAACGATGCCAGCGGGAGTCAAACCACTTCACCGGACGGCCATCCCAGGATATATGTGCCCGAACATATAGATAAAAAGGGCCGTCCTGACAGCAGAAAATTACAAACGACAAACAAATAATACGGCAGCAACTGCTGCTGCTGCGGCTGAAAACAAACAAACACCCAACCAAAACTAAGAACGCATATGATATCAACTCACCTCATCCCAATCGTGATCAGGGAAGCTCTCGCTTGGATGCCTTCTCTGGACCCCAGCACAGTTCAACAGGATATCCAAATCTCTCCCTTTCTCCACGACAGCGGGGATTATATCCTTGACGGAGTCCCGTTCGGCGAGGTCTGCAACATGGATTGACACATTTCTTCCTGTCCGGCTCACGATCTCATCGCGAGTGCGGGTGTTTTTTTCGTCTCGCTAAAGAGGAGGGGTAAAATAAGTGATGCAAGTTAGCCAGGAGGGGGTTAACTTCAGGTGATCACTTGCTATATCTCCTTCGAGCGTGTGATAGATGGAGTGGGGGGTGGGGGGAGAAAGTGGATGATGAGGCAAAAGGCAAAGCTGCAGCCATTCCATTGATTTTCCCCAGGGCTCCGTTCTCCGTCTTCCTCCGCGAACATATAATGAAAGCAGATCCCGTCCTGCGTCTGGAGAGAGGACGGGACGTAGAAGCAGCAACAAAGAGGCGTAAGAGGGAGAAGGAGACAAGCAACCAGCATTTCGCTGTCCTGCTTTTCCTTCACCTTCCTTCACTCTTTTCTCTCACGCCCTCTTTCTCTCTTGCTGGAAAATTGGCAGAAAAATATAGACTCAAGGATTCAGGTGGCTGCGCACCTCTTCCCGTGGCCATTTCAAAAAAAAAGAAGCAGCGCAACTGCTGGTAAGGGTTGTTTTCAAATCAAGCATTTGTCAACGAATATAACCCTCCCGTCTGAAACGGGAACAGGTAAATCAAGTAGGCAACAATAGAACAGTAAGTGTTCACGATGGATAAAATGGGAACGGCGATGATGCATAGATATCATAGCACTCAACGTATTGTCTCACACTGACATTGGAGCATCAACACTCCCGTCGTCTAGTTCATCATGACAATACAAATCCAGTAACATCATATAACCAGCAACCTCATCGAGAAAAAATAAAATAAAATAACAAGACAAAAGAGAAGAATCCGTAAAGAAAACGAATAAAAATAACAACCAAAAGAGTTTCTCGCTCACCTGCACAAGAATAATATCCGCCCCGGCCTCCGCCAACGCCAACGCCATCGCACATCCCAGGCCGCCAGTGCCACCAGTCACCATGGCGGTCTTCCCAGCCAGCGAGAAAAGCGAGAACACCGCGCCGGCTGAGGGGAGAGACGGGCGAGACGGGGATGTGTCTGACTGTTGCTGCTGCTGCTGGGCCGGGCCCGGGGTGGAGGAGGGTGTCATGATCAGTCAGTCAGGATTTGGCGGTTCGATTGGAGGAAAACCTTGCTATTATTGATTAGGTTTGATACGTGGATCGAGCTGATCTTTCTCGGGGATGGTGCCAGGTGGTGGTGGTGGTGGATGTATGTACTGCGCAGTACTGACAGGTGTAGCGAGTTACCTTTGTGGAGGATGGGCGGTTGATGATGATAACAACAAGGTATGATAGCTTAGTTATAAAGGGTTTTCAATTCCTGGGGTTTCTTGTGTTTTTTTAAAAAGTCCTCCCATGAAGAAAGATTGAGGAATTGAGGAATTTGGAATTTGGAATCTGTTTTTCAAAGGCAGATCCGGGATTTAATAAGACTGCTCGCTAGTTGTCGCTGTCGCCGTCGGGGTTTGGTTCGAGCTGCTTTGGTTTGTTTTCGTGGACGGCTTGGGCATTGTATTGTCCTAGTAAATGGGCAATAGGGAACTGGCCTGGGACACATCCATGGTTTCACCGGCTTTGGAGCTGTGGGCTTTGTCGTGTCGCTGCCGGAGGGGTTATTTGTCTTTTCTTCTGCTTCTTCTTCCTCTTCTTCTTCTTCTTGTTCCCGTTCCAACGGCTGGAAGTCGGCTAGCTAACTAGTTATTGTTCTGTGTTTGCTTTTATGGTGTTTTTGATTGCGCAAAACCCCGGCTCTTCAGCATCAAAAGCCACCATACGTGTTTTTTAAGGGACAATCAACTCGTTAGTTAAGTTAGTTAACTATCTAGTTACGTGGACTTTGGTTGTCTCTCCCCACGAATTCTACGGCGCAATCTGGCACATGTAGGGGTCCAAGCTCAAGAACAATCAAAGTACTATATCGAAACGGCCTGGAGGGTAAACGGTGGGGATTATGATGCAGAGTGCGCGGAAGAGCACGGAAATATAGAGGGAAGCGGTTGTCAATCTGGAAAACGTCGATTTTGTTTCCTAGCAAACATTTGTACATGTGCATACATTGCATGCCCTGTCCACCCGGGAAATACTTGGAGATGAAACACCATTCCTACAGATTACAGAGCGGTTGTTGATCCCCCTAGCTTCATGAAGCACAACCACTTGAACAACACTCTCAGCTGGCAAGAGAGAGCACGGCCAGAAACAGACGAACAGGTAGGGAATGTGTACTTTAACATGCCATTATTGATCCCGTAGAATTGGCATGCATGCTGTTTTGCCGGGCCTCTAGAACACCCACCCACCATTGATCAGCTCTCTGATGGAATTCTTAGCCCATGTTTTACAGGCACCCTGAACCTGTCTTTCCCACATAGCGAGTGCCATCTCAGGCTTGAAAGAAAGTGGTTCAAGAGGAAGAGGCACTTCACCGCGAGGCCCACAATATCTGCCGCTCTTCCATTTTCGTTCCCGCGGTGATTTTTGATACACGAGTTCTGGTGACTGCACACGGAGCACTCGCCTCATCCGACGAGACCAGGAGTAGCCGTATTCTCTTCATTGCTAGTATGCTGGGAACCGGATTCTTCGAGGTTGAGGACGAGAACTTTTAGTCTCTTGCATGAGGGCGTGGTTGTGCCGGTTCCACTCCCCTAGCCGATGAGTGGGCGTAGGATAGCAGGGCCTGTTACGGAGTAGAAGAACCCTGGGTCAAAATGAAGGCGATCTTTTGGAGTATGCTCTCGAAGGATTGAACACCCCACACCTGCAGGCTATAGGTTTAGCTGGGAACAGCTTCGTTTAAAATTTTGCCTTAGTAGGAGGCCTGTTGACCCCTTCTTCATTCCGTAGCCGTAGAAGATAATCCGAGTTGAATTCGAACCGCTTGAAGTTCAACCACCATCATCGAGTGGGATTCTGCTCCTTATCATGCAGCGTGTGGCCTCCGGAGTGTTTGGTCCAGCTGTGAAGCTTGATGTCACGAGTTTAAAAATATTAAGTCGACGACTTAACAAGACACATATTCAAGATACAAACATGTGATTCGTCAGACATCGAAGAAGGTGGTTCTCATCAATTGAATTTGGAATGACTGGAATCACCAAACCCACCTGTAGGGTGAAATAATTCAGTGCTTAGCATGAGCGCCGGCGCTCTCCGTCCCACTGACTAGCATCAAGAAAAGCGAAATAATTCCCATACACGCAAAATGTAACCGCTATATGAAAGGGTCGCAAAGTATGCCACCTTTGAGATTTCTGCTTGACCTTCTTTGAGTAAATCCCAAATCAATCATGGTTGGCGGAAGAAATCGCCAGATATTCGCTCAGATCTCCAGGCCCCACCTGCCGCGGCTTAGCGCCGTAGTTAAGCGCCGCCACATTGTTGGTTGACTAGCGCGCGTTCGCCGGATTCAGCAGTCAATAACCAACTTGGAACCTTTTTGAGTCTTGAGAAACCATCAGGGGAGCACTTTGAACAGAATAAAGTATGTTCTTCGGATGAGAAAACCCCCTCAGGATTCCCAGATGAGTACTCTGTATACGAATGATTAGCCCGATTTTCATTCTTATACTAATGCATTTTCCAGTCAGGCGAAAAACGTAGGCAATTTATTCATGCAAACATGGAAACCCCCCGGGCTGCTCCAAGCAACACCACGAGATATCCAAATCAAAATCTCACGGTGTCGGGTTTTTATCCAATTATTCCTTGCTGAAAATTCTCAAAGGCTGCGTTAATCCTCCGCCAAACCTTCATTCCCAAGGAACTCACCCTATTCCGAAGACAACAACACCCTTGAATCGAAGTTAAAAAAAGATCAAAAGGTTTTTCTCCACCGACTTTTGTCCTTCCTATAAGCTAGAAAAACTATGAGGAATCAAAGAAACAACAAAGGAGAACGCCGTTGACGACATCAACCCAAGCGGTGAGGCCCCTCTGCCCTCAGCTTTCCACTACCCTATTCTGCATCCACGCCTACATACTCCGTACGTACAGGACGCATGTGGGATGTACTGTACATGTACATGCACGTAGGCGTTACGTCAATTTATACGGAGTATAGACAGCCACTTCCTCGCGCAGCCCCTGATTTTTCTTCTTTCCTCCTCTCGCCCTGTCTTCTACCTGCAGAAGTCCAATCCACTCCGACATTGTGAGTCTAGTCGTGTCATCCCCGCGTTATCCTTCGCGCCTTGCATAGGGACATATACATAATCCATGCCGCAGATCAGCCCTAGCAGGCGCTGACGACAACGAAATGAAAAACACGGACATAAAAAAAAAAGAAACAATGAAAAACAAAACCAACGTGGGTATGGAATATGCGGTATCGCATGCAAGCTCACCACCCAATTCGCAACATCCAGAGAGGGCGAACGCGGCAGCGACCAGATAGTTTGGTACCGGGTTCAATCAAGGATACTGGCTTAATTTTTCCATCTCAAGCGGGCCCCGGCAGAGATGAGATAACTGTTCGAAGGAAAATTTACACATGTACGGAATGGACAGGATACTACCACTCCTACCGACTTAGCCCTTATCCACCACGCAGCGATGTGCCGAAGCCCTGAGAACAGTCAAGAGTGTAAAAAGAAATGCCACAAGCGCGCGGCCCTGTCAGGTTGAACCGCTCTCTGTCTACCCGGCCCTCCGGTGGTCATCCGCACGCGCATAATTGGTTAAGAATCGGGAGCAGGTTTGGCGGGTGTCCTTTTCTATTTTCATGCCTGAACCCCTAGCTATTCTCGATGCTTAGCCTTGGGAACTGGCTGGGCACGTGCAGTGCCTTTTCCTTTCTTCTGTCATCCATTCCCAACGGGTTTCGGAAACGGAGTTTCCACAGGGTATGGGAGAAAGCCGGACACGATTTTTTTTTCGAACTCGAGAACTATACTCTCAATGGAGCAGGAGAAGGATAGTTCCACCAACCTACCTTTTGTTCCTGAGCTGCGAGTACTGGCACTTGCGCACGATCACGGAGAAGATGTTCTGTACTGCGGATGTATGTTCATGTACAGCACATTCGAGTCAAGCGTGCATGCAACATATTCTCCGCCGGACACGCAGTCGGCTAGAGGCTAGAGAGGGGAGCCGACGTTCAATCTACAAACGCGAAAGTCAGCTATCTATACTATACCCCTTCCCTCGATGGATGATGGGCGTTCAATTAAAAACGATAGCCTACAGGCAACCCGGCTGAAATCATCAGGGTTCCCGCACAGCAAAACCTTCCTTGAGATTTATAACTAACTTACTAACCTATGACCGCGATATTAGCTAATCCTCCTCAGAAGTCCCGTGAAGAACTCCCGCCCGGCAAATGCGGGCCGTACAGCTATTAATATCCCATCGTCGGCCTTTGAAAAGGAGGGGGGGGGGGGAGGGAGAGACCTCCCTCCGCCCGTGCTTTTCTCGCAGCAACTCCCGGGTATTGAAAAAACGCTTTCATATTTAGGAACAGTCATCAGGGTTTTCAGCCGCATCGTATCCCGAATCTCTCCATCTTGCCTTCGTCTTCGCTTCGTCTTCTACACGTTCCCGACCACCAGCTGCCGTCCTTGTTCATACATACACCTGGCTTCTATTTATATAAACGCCTTTTTTTTCACTAACTTTTATTTTCCATGCAAAATCTGCATGTTTGATAAGGTTCGAATGCGAATAACCCATGCGCGTATGTGTGTATGTGGGTATGTGGGTTAGCGGGCCAGGAACTGGGTCATACCGCATATACACTTACAGCTACGGACTACTGACTACTTACATTACGGCGGGCAGGAGGAGGAGGTTGTTTAAGAATACCTTTCCGTTAGGTAGGGAGATCAGGTTGTGTGAGTCGAATCTGGGACGAGACTGAATATTTTTCTTCTTTCTTCCTCTAAAGCTGTCCGGGGAAATACCTAAGAGGGGGGGAGAGAAGAGGGGGTGCAAGCTGGCGGCAGGCTGAGAGAGCAAAGGAAAAAAAATTAAAAATAGGAAAATCATAACCCAAGAAGATACTTAGGTACTCTGCATGGTACGAGAAAAATGTGATTGGACCCCCAATTGGGGCGACAATCGTCGCGCTTTTTGGCAAGCCTTGCTTGGCTGAGGAAAGAAAAAGAGTTTTCTGGCTCAACGAATAAAGAGCATGATTGGAGATATGCTGTCTAAATCCATATTCTACTTTGAGTAAAGAATTGGTAAATCGTTTTCGATGTCTATTTCATACTTCCTACTTTGCGGGGAGAGGAGAGGGGGGAGATGGGAAGGGAATGTGAATAGGGATCTTCGTTTAGTTTTCACCAGGCTTTGAGAGCCAATGTTCGAGTGCGATATTACACTGCTGTTGGCCCAAAAATAAAAATAACAATAACAATAAAAATCAACCCGTCATCTTTGAAATGAGTACAGAAAGTCTCCTGTCCAATGCTGCTGCCGTTGATATTTCCTTTTGAACGATTTCAAGTAGGTTCCCCGACTGTTTGTTCAGGCGCTACGTTTTCGTACGATCGAATCCAACCACAGCAGTGCAACATACCTTTGCGCACAGCTTGTTGGATTCCAGGGTGTAACCGCTTATGTGTAGATGGTGTATACAGTTATATATACATATATAGATACACATTGCGTATAAACCTTAGAACTGGGAAACAAGAAACAGCACCAAACAAATAAAAGAGATTCTTCAGGACCCTCACGTGTGTGGGGGTTGGTGTCTTGAAAGCAGGGTGAGCTCGGCTCGTGTGACCAGCCCGGACCGTTATCTTCTGTGCCGCATTGCATATCACACTCCTTTTCTCCTCCGTAGGGGGGAACGCTAAAAGGGGGTGAGGTAGGTGGGGTATTGGGGGGGAGGGCAGGAGAGGGGCTCATCAGGGAGGGAAACGTTTGTGTTAGGTTGCCCTACCCCGACTTGCGCCGTTTTGTGTGTACAAGCAACGGTTGGGAAGAGTTTAGCGGTTGGTGATGGGAAGGACAGAGGCTCCTTTTAGATTGTTTTTTCTTTTCTTTCCACTGGGTGCACGTTGAACAGCCGCCAAGTGTAACTCACATCTGGCTGGGGGATTGCAACGATGAGAATCCAGGGAGCAGGAAGAGGAGCTCGAGCCAGAGCAGCAAGCCAGAGCAACCAACCAAGGCGGGTATGTTAATTCCTAATTCCTTTTTGACGCTTATTATTTGCGCCTTGATTACCTGGGTTCTCGTCAGGGGCGCTTCAATGGTATCGTGGCGCCAGCCCACTGGGCTTCAGAAAATGAAAATATAGGCGAGGTGAGATAATCCTGGCTGGCTTGAAAGTAGAAAAAAAAGAAGAAAAAAAAAAAGGGCTCGAACCATCTATGGCACAGAGTAAAATTTCCATGGATTCGTAGATTTTCTGCAGACCAACAATGACTCAAGCCAAACCCACCAAAGTCACGGGAGTGGCTGGATTATTTGCAGAGTGACTTGACCCTTGAGGAGCGCTCTAAACTCCCGCGTTTGCCAAATGGACTGAGAGGGTGTAGTAGATTCTGAAATTCTTTTTTGTTTGCATGTATCCTGTGGAGTTTCTGCGGCGTGTCCCGCAAGTGGTGCATTGACCTCGGAATGGATGCATCAGATGTACTTCGTCGTGTACAAAACGGGGCCAGTTCGCCGTCTTTGCTGACGACAAAAAGAGGTGCTCGAATACACGACGGTATTGGCCACGGAGCAAGGTATTATCATGACACAAACAATAGTCATTGGTGGGTAGTAGTGACATCAACCGTTGGAATCACTAGCATATCGTAAAAAGGAAAATGGAAAAAGGAAAAAGAAAAAGGAAGAGTTGCTCCCTTGCACACCACCGATCTGTTGTGGATGTTCCATTCGGAGCTCCCCTCCCCACTCTCTTGCGATACACGAGTATCGTGAGAATCCCGAGGGAAGGAAGCACGGCATAATCGTACATAGTTGAGCCGTTTTTCGATGCTCTTGAATAAAAGCTTGACTTGGAGCCGCTGCCGTCCCTTTTCTCATGCTTTTTGATCAGGGATAGCCAGAAACCCGTTGAAATCCGGAAGAGGCGCACCTCGGGGGAGCATGGAGAACGGCCAGTCTGCGCGCTAGTTCATCCATTATTTCCCCCGCCATATATGTGATCGAATCGAAGTCCTCGGCCCTAAATAGGAAAGCTGATTCTGAAAAATATGGCTTTTTGAAGCTGCGTCGTTATGGCGCCAGCACGAGAACCTTATTATTATTCTGAACCAGTCGATGGCATGAAGTTTAAAGGAACACTAAAAATTCCATTCAAACGCATCCCACAGCCTGTCTGGCGTCAGCCAGCAAGTAACTTAACGCAGTGCGCTCCGCTCACTTTGCTCCGGATCGAGATCTGGAATTCCATTTTCTTTTCCATTCAACGCTCGAGTGCTTGCCGGACATCTCATCCGACGCGCCAATACTCAGGCATTTCCTGCATCTGAAATGCCACAGGAAAAAAGCAAAGAAACAACGACAGGTCAGTGCAACACCGAACAGTTGACTTGGTTCTCCATGGATGCCATTATTATTCAGCAATATTTTGGGTCCTCTGACCACGGGTATTTGCGTGTGGCTTGTTGGGCAGGACTTGGGTCCAGATGAAAGGGGATGGAGATGGTGGTGCGGGAACTATCTTCTTTTGACGGCTGAATCTTAGATTGAGCGGGCACATTTCTTATTCTTCTTCTGCCAAAGTACTCGATCCATGCAGTCTGATGCAGATACATTCAGCGGTACCGGACTGTGCAGATTTCCCTTACGGATCGTATGTTGGCGTGGGTTCCAGCCTGCGTAGAAAAAGGAATATGCCCTTGAGGGTGCGAGGCAATGCTGTATAACCCACCTCCCCTTGGGCTATCCGTAAATCGGGGAGACAGTAGATGGAAAAAATAGAAAATAAAAATCTGGACACGAAGGGCGTTGACGTTGAGCTTGGAGAAAGAGATTGTGAGCACCTGTTCATTTCGTGACGCCCTTCAATAACAAATGTAAGAGGAGGTGACGAGCAAGAAAGTGGATGGTCCGGATGGTGGTTGGTCTGTTTAGGGTTTTTGGGTTGGGGCGAGCTGCGGTTAGGCTGGGGTTAGCCTGGGTTGAGCCCGCCCACTAGGGCCAATTTAGTGGCGAGTTAGTGGCTGGCTAGGGGGCTAGTAGCTTAGAATGCGCTGAAGAGTATGCTTGGCTGGCTGCCAAAATAGTGTCCGGCTCGGGCCTCCAGCAGCCCCACCCCAGCGCCGAGGGCAGCCTACGACAGAACTCCAGGGCAGCCAACCGCCAACTCCCGGGGCGAGTCATTGCCCACTGCCCGGCACCCCCTGCCGCTGTCGCCAGATGTCACTCCGATAGTT
This sequence comes from Blastomyces parvus, assembly GCA_002572885.1. Taxonomy (NCBI): domain Eukaryota; kingdom Fungi; phylum Ascomycota; class Eurotiomycetes; order Onygenales; family Ajellomycetaceae; genus Blastomyces; species Blastomyces parvus. The sequence goes on along the minus strand of PDNC01000146.1, from coordinate 42,018 downwards.
GCTGGGCCTGCGCCGCCGCCGCTGCAGCGTGAGATCCTAGCGGCCAAGTCCCCGGGTAGGGCTCCCCACTTGGGGCTAGTGTGGGGAAGAGGGACATATTGACATATTCCCCATCTACAGAGTACGAGGACGATTGATTCCGCTCGTTGCCAATGGCCCGCCACCGCCGCCCACTCGACTTGGCTCTCAAATTCTAGCTCCTGTCGTTATCACGGCTGCATCCCATATCGGACCAGCATTCTCCTTGCTGACCCGGGACTGCTGATCGTGCGACTCTGCCTCCCCAGCACTTGATGCGCAACCGTCCTGCACTGCACAGCGCAGCAAGGGAACTAACTCCCGTCCAATGCCAAGGCGGTTCACTGCATCCCCAGCAAAGAGGCGACGGCGAAGGAAAAGGCCAAATGCTGGCTTAATGCCTGTGGTTCGCAGCTCGAGTTGAGAAAGAGAGACGACTTGTTCTGTGCTTTTCTCCTCCTTCAGCAGTCATGCTCACCACAGCTGTCCGCAATGGCGTAACCAAAACGGTTACAAAACCCAAGTTGAAGACCCATTCCGAACACCTCATGAAGCGCGTCTCAAGAGCTTGTTTGCACTGCCGCCAGCGCAAATCTAGATGCGACTTGTAAGTGGGATGGGAGTTTTCCCTGGAGTTCCTGTCGGATGGGCATCATCTGTTTCTTCGCCATTCGCATCACAAAACTCTCCCTCCTCCCCCCCGCCTGCCTCCCCTTCCCGAAAGATCAAGCAGATATTCGGCCCAGGGAGCTTGTTTTTCTTTTTTGAGAACCCGACCCAGCCGCTGACTGACTGATCTTTGGCATATAGGGATAGTAGTGGAAGCCCGGGAACTCCGCCTTGTCAGCGGTGTCTGCGAGACCGTCGTGAATGCGTTCTTGGTAGCTCTAACAGAGGAGGCCGGCGTATCCGCAAACCAAAAACTGCTAATCTTGAGATGAATTCCAATTCTTCCCCCACCAAAGTGCTGCAACTGGCTCCGAGCGGCGTCTCTGGTCCCCCAGAGCCCCATTCGTTCCCGCAGCCTTATCCGCCAGATCACTATGGACGTTCAGATCCACCCACCACCTCCACCGTCAATATCGACGACGACGACGACGACGACGATGATGATTCCGCTTCAACTACAGACAGCGCAATCGGATCCGTCCCACGGAACCCGTCTGACGCATGGCAGTGTCTGACAAATGTTGCCAAGCGAGGCGCAGAGAGCGCAAACCTCGAAAAGGCCGGGGATCATTATTCAGAGTCGAAAAGACGTGTTAGACTAACCGGTGCTAAAGATGAGGAGCAAGAGCCGGGAATCAAGGAGTATCGCCTTATCAAGAACAGGTCCCTCACCCGTGAAACCGTTTCCCAGCTGGTGACGCGTTACGCGGAAAATTTCCATCCTTATCTTCCCCTTGTTCCACGAAAATACTTCGACCCAGCTGCTCTAGAATCATTTGCGTCACAGGAAAAGCATCTGCTCACCGCCGTCCTTACCATCGCCTCAAAGGACCTTGTCGAAACCCCTCAGGTTCATGAGGTTTGCTCCAAGTATATGCATGAGCTAATATCTGGCATTGCTGCGGGAATAGATTGCGATGTCGAGGCGGTTGAAGCGTTGCTGATCCTCGCTGAATGGGAGCCACAAGGCCTACGGCCGAAAATTGAACGTGTGGGACGAGGAGAGGAAGATAGGGCAGCGTGGATGCATGTGGGATTGGCTCTACGCTCAGGGTATTTCCTTGGGCTTGATCGGACTTCTTTCAGGAGTGATCCCGCCAACGACGCGCAAATCGACGGGCGGAAGCGACTGGCTTGGACGAGCTGCTATATTTCGGATCGATTGATATCCGTTCGCATTGGACGAGCGTTTTGGTCTCGCGGTCCCGGCCCAATGACGGGACTTGATAGCGAAGACTTTCCGTCCCTACAACCTCTCACCTCAGATGATGAAAACTACGCGAAGATCTTCCAAGCGCTTCTGGACCTCACACAGCTGTACGGAAACGTTCACGATGTCCTCTACTCAGGAATGCGCACGAGCAGTCAGATGATGTTAATGGGAGATTATGTGAAATACGTTGATGACTTTCGAATTGCACTTGACCGCTGGAATCGGAAATGGGGCATATTGCCTTGTATGTCTGCCATTTCATGCCCTCCTAGCGGATCCCTTGCTTTTTCTTTAGCCCGGAAATATGCTGATACAGAAATATACACAGGCTCTCAACACATCAAAGTGACTCTGCAGATGTCTTACGAATATTTGAGGCTGTACACAAACGCTTTTGCCTTCCAAGCGGCAATTTCACAGGCACTCACCTCCAAACCCAAGGGGGATGCTTCAAGTCACAGAGATCACCTACGCGCAGCATTTAGCAACGTTGCATCTATGCAGGATGCCCGTTTTATATATGCATCCGTTGATGCCGCGAAATCATACCTCACAATTTTGAATAACTATGTTGATCCCGAGAAACATTTACATTTCATGCCGCTAAGATATTATCTGTAAGTTCACCCTTGTCCATCAATGGGTTCCTTAGGTAGCTATCTCCTGACACCATTTCGAATAACAGATATAGCATCTATGCCGCAGTATTCCTATACAAGGTAATAATGGCCTCCACCAACTCTGCCGCCTTAGCTCTGGTTCGTTAACGTGTCTCCATTAGGCCCGCTCGTTTGGAGTAATGAATGCTCCCGAGGAGCAAGCTGTGCGGCATTTGATAAACCTTACGACAGACAGACTCCATAGAGCGAGTGCGGGGCCCGATGACATCGGTTCCCGCTATGCTCGGCTGCTCGAGCTTCTCTGGAAGCCCAAGTCATCATCCTCAGCGTCATCTAACACTCAAGAGACGCTGCGCAAGGACGAAAGTATCCCGACAGGAACGGTCCCAAATAGACTTCCAGAGCAGACATATATGCAATATTCGCCAATGAACGATTTCTCCTGGTTGGATCTAGAAGCTGTCGGTGACTATGTCTCTGGATATCCCATCGGGAACCCGAACCTTCTCGGCATGAATTCATTTCCACATCATAATCCATACCCGGTAACCTCAGAGGCGATTTGGCCGGTTCAAAATTGGCCGGTTGATCTTAACGGCAACTTATTATTTTGAGCTATAGCTATTTTTTATTTTATTTTCTGTTCTGTAATCGGGAGGCATTTTGCCCGAGACTGCTTATGCCAAAATAAATTGAGTTGGTTATACATACAGCCACAGCCTTGCGCCCGGCTGAGTTTCCTCTTTGGGAACGTTGCGGGGTCGGCAACTCTGTACCGACGTTCGTGCGTCATGATAGCCGGGACATCACCACCACACAGTTTATTGCGGCCGAACCATGATGTGACGTGCTGCGATTTGTTTGCCATGCATATCTCTTCCTACCAAACATTTGCAAACACCAAATAAGTGGGTAAATAGTCCCATCTCTCGGCCGCCCAATCAACACTCGAAATAATGGCTTCCCTTAATGAAGTTGAAGGGCGCCTGGCACTCATCACTGGAGCTTCTTCGGGGTTAGTAGATTCCTAGCTGAGCTCCAAGCGCTATCCACGACAACCGTTATATTGACGAGGCAGCATTCCTTCGGCTTCAGAATCGGCGCAGCATGTGCTCGCAGACTTGCCACAAGGGGAGTGCATCTCGCCCTCACCTACTCCAAAAACCTCGACGGCATGCGCGCCGTGCATGGCTCCATCAAACAGCAAGGGCTCCAATCAGCAGGATCGCCCCTACGCATTTCCATACACCAAGTTGACGTTGCCGTCCCCGAACAGATCAGCCGCATGTTTCAGGAGATTGAGCAGGAGCACAAACAACTCCCGGACATCTTGGTGTCGAATGCCGGGTACGGCAAACGCATTCCGCACATATGGGATATTTCGTTGGAAGAGTTTGATTACACGATCAACGTAAACTTACGGGCGTCGTTTATTTTGGTGAAGGGGGTCGTGGAGCGGATGAAGGAGCAGCGATGGGGGCGGATTGTGTTCATGTCTTCCATAGCTGGGTATGGAGGGGGCATTAACGGGTGCCGTATGTTTGCCCCTAGCTGTACCAACCCCGATTGTGTTTGTTTCGTTCTAAGAGTGTTTTCCGAATGAGGGCTTCTGGTTCTTGTTCTCTGACTATTTCACAACGAAATATAACAGACTACGCAGCCTCCAAGGGTGGCATGACAGGTATGATGAAGAACCTCTCCACCCGTCTTGCTGAATATAATATCAGCGTCAACGACGTTGCACCCGCAATGATTGGTGAAACGGGAATGATACCCAATGCCCAGGCCATTCCGGAGGTTGCAGCCGGGATCCCGCTGGGCCGATTGGGAACGCCAGAGGAGGTTGCGAATGTGGTGGAGATGTGTGTGGTGACGGGTTATTTGACGGGGCAGAGTGTGCTGTTGGCTGGGGGGCTGAAGTGAAAGCTTTTGTAGAGTTGTGTAAGAAAAATTTGTCTCAAATCTTTTTTTCACGTTTATCATAGCATTTACCATTTTAGTGCGAGCGAATGGATCCAATGATTGGGGATATACGTTCATTCGTGGGAGACTATTAGCATTTGATACTTTATTTTCGTCTTATTTCGTTGCCCACGCAGAACCAACCGCATTCAATGGAACATTAGAAGAAGAAACCACTTACAGCGAGCACAATACCATTCCATTGCCGTGTCCATATACTCACTAGTTTAGACAACATTTCAAATCAAAAAATGCTAAAAAAAAGACTTTCCGTCCAGTTGCATGTAACCCGTAATTCATAAATTCATAACCCACAAGTAATGCGCCCATCCATCAAAAGAACTTCCTATCCAGCTAGTTACCTCCCACAGCCCTCCTCCCCTCCTCCCCTTCCTCCTCCTCCTGCTGCCCAGAAACCACGATAACCTTAACAACCGGCTTCCCCCCCTCATCCACCCCCTTCGCCGCTAACTCAAATGCCCGAACCCCATCTTCCAACCGCACAAAATGCGTCGCCACCTTCTCCGCTACCCCCTGAAATTTATCACTGCCCATCATCTCCACCGCCTCCGGATATGCCCGGTCACCATACCGGAACACACCAATGAGATCAACCTCCCGCAATGCAGCTGCAGCCAGGGGTATGCTAGGCTGCTGCTCCCCGCCCATGCCAATTTGCACAACCGCGCCGCCAGGGGCCGAAGCATAGATGCCCATGCGTATGCAACTCGCGGCGCCCGTGCAGTCATATGTGCGGCTGAAACCATCGGGGAGAGAGAAGGTGGATAGGATCTGCTGCGCAATCTCATCTTCCGGTTGTGGTGGTGTAGGGGGCGTGGTCGAGGACGGCTTTGGGAGTAGATGTGTGCGTATCTTCACGTCACCGCAGTGGAGGGACGAGGCGTTTTGAAGCCTTGCTTCGTCGATGTCCGCGACGACGATAGTACTGAAATGCTCCCTCACGGCAAGGGCGGCGGTGAGGAGGAGCCCGATGGCACCCGCACCGAAGATCAGTGCAGCTGTCTCCTGTGGGTTCTCAACTGCGTATCGCCACCGGCTCGTTAACTTCGCACTCGGGGGGTTTGAACGGCGGATCGCATGCATGCATACTGCCAGCGGCTCAATCAACGCGCCCTGCACGTCGCTGATGTCCGTAGGTAGCTTATGACATTTGCTGGCGGGATGATTTGTCACTTCCATCAGGGTGCCGTCGAGGTGCGGGAAGGTCTTTGCCGAGCTCCTAAAGCGAAGACTACGGCAGATATTGTAGCGGCCCTGCTGGCAGAGGGAGCAATATTCGCAGGGTAAACCGACTTCAAGGGCTATGCGGTCGCCGATCTGGAAGTCATCCACGCCCAAACCGACGGCGGTGACAATGCCGGCTGATTCGTGGCCTAGACAGAGCGGGGCTTTCACGATGAAGTTTCCATTCCGCCCATGTTGGTAGTAATGCAGATCTGAGCCACACAGGCCTGTTGCACGGATGGCGATTTGGAGTTCACCCGGCTGAGGAGGTGGGGTGTGGCGGGTTTCCTGAGGTGAAAGTTAGCGCATATGGTTTGCTCTTGTTTGTATGTGTGTGAAAGTGTATGTGTGTGTGGTTTAAAGGGAGGTTGGTATCAAAGGCCGCAGCCAGTGGGAGTACGACGGAAGTACTCATATGAAACGACGTACTAATCGGAGGTCTTTCTCTCCGTGGAGCACAAGGGCATGGGAGAGGTTGGAGTTGGCGGGGGTGGGCATCGTGAGTATTTTCTGATGGCCAGGAACTCTCTTGACTGCGTCTTTGTCTCCTGAATATTCAGCAGGTGAACAAATGAGGCACTTCAAGCTAGTGATTCAGTGACATGAGTGAACTCTTGCCTCCTTATAGTATGCTTCAACCGTGCGGTGACACCCGCGAGGAGGTTTCGGCCTGTTTAAATGTACTCAATCGCAGGATCAAGAAGCCTGTCACCGAAAAAACAAATAGCAAATGTAAGACTTACTTCCTTCAATTAGCCGACCATCATTCCCTAAACTATATGGATGAGAGGCTTACTTTTCCTGAATTCCGCTGGGTCTGTTCAGGGTGAAGTGTTGTTTCATGAGCCTTGTAGTACAAAAACGTAGTTACATGTACGTGCTAGAACCTGCCAACGAGAAATGGTGCAACAAAGAACGCGCGGGGTGCAGCTAATAAGCCTCCAGTGCTAGTCCTACCTAGCAAGCTAGATAGCTAACTGACGTATAATTAAGACTAATGAAAGAGCAGAAACGAACCAAGGCGACAAGCAGATTAACTCTTTATTACAGTGTTTTGCGGCGTCGACTCCAAAACAAGAATAATGAATTAGGGCTGCAGGCCCATTCGAGACTAGCGCTCGGCTAGTTATGTAATTGCCGGGTTCTATTCAGGGGGCGAAGAGGTTTTCATTATCCGACCTCCAGATAGCAGCCAGACACAGGAGCAAAAAGGAGGTAAAAAGGGCCAAATAGCACGGCTCACCGTAGGGTTGTTGGTGCCGGATAATGCTCTCTATCTGGCTGTTTCCCGCCCTCCTATTCCAGTCCTACCACGCCTCCGCCCGCATCCCCTTGTCGGTTCGATATTGCTACTAACCTTCCACCCAAGGCCCAAACCAACAATGACGTTCCCCAGTTTCAAGAAGCCAAATCTTGATTTTTTTTTTTTTGTTCATGTTCAGTTGCCGTTCCCCTTGGTAGCTAGCTATTGAACACTGGCTAGTTGTTCCGCCGTTGGTCCGGGGCTGTCTTTTTCGCCCCCTACAACCCACTCTACCGCACACAGCTGAGCGGCGAACGCGCAATCAATACTTGCTGCTCGTTTCGTCCTCGTATGTTCTTCTCATCCACAAACCAAAGTTTCCCCTTTGCGTCAGATCGCGGATATATCAAAGCAATAGCAAAGGAAAAAGCCGGGCATGATGCTGCCACATTGGCTTTTTGGACCCAATTTCCAGGGTTGCTCCAGCCCCCTTCCCCCCTTCTGGAAAGGATCTGGAAAGGATATAAATACGAGCTGAAGAGCGCAACAGAATTGATATCATGTCCATTATTATTCCTCCTTTACGCATTCTTGCTTAACAGCCTGTTCTACGGTCTATCTCATTGCGCTTTCGGTTTCTCTCCATTGCGAGCCTTCCGATTTCATCTTTATTCGTGCCTGTTATCCAGTTATATATTATCCGTCTCTGCGCTGTTTGTCAACAGTCCAGGATTCTCCTGGTTGAGTGAACGGAGGGCTTCACGGTAAGGCTTTCCTGACCATGCATGCAGTCTGAATGAAGCTTGATGGATGTTTCAATATTTGAGTTATATTGTCCTCAAGAAGCGAACTACCAACTGATGTTACCGGAGGTTTCAGGAACCCCGAAAGAATTGTTCAGTCACTTGTATAGACTATAATCTTCCAATTGATCCAATTCTCAAACCACAATGGCTTCAACACTCCTTCTGATAGGAAAGATTGACCACTGCAGGGCGGAGTGGCTGAAATTTTCCGAGATTGCTAGGCTGCAAGTATGTATACTCTTTTCCTTCCCCGCTTTTCCCCTGGTCTCAATCCCTTCTCCTCAAGCCTTTTTAATTTACACGAAACTTCATCACGACCATGGTGAAAAAGGAAAAGAAAAGTGGGCCATTTGAATCAAGAAGTAGCACTACCAGGACCTCGCAGATGCCATTAGGCATTTATCGCCCATCCTGATTCGTTTCACCTTTGCCAGTGTGCGGTCTTCAATTTTTCCTCCCCTTTTTCATACTTATTCCCTATGCCCTTTGTGCCTTTGACACGGACAAAAAATTGCGCGCATTTATTCTCGCATGAGCCAAACCAAAAAGGGATGAACAATCAGTGGCATGTCCACGGGTGGCGTCTACGGAAATCCAAAGAAGTAGCGACCTTAGATGAACAAGGATACGCTTGACATCCAAATAGCGTTGCATTTGTTCAGCCGCGCGAAAAGAAACAACAGTGCATCGAGATTCCCATCTCGACTAGCTCTTTTCAATTTGCTCACGCAGATTGTGGCGCGGGATTTCAGTTCCATACCCAGGTTCCTAGCCCAGAAAGGCAATGATCTGGTGGATATCATGTTTCCCTGATGTTTCCAAAATTTCATTCTTTGTTGGTCACATGTCTCGCGTCTTTGTGTGACATGCAACGAGCGGACCGATCAAGGAACAGGAAAATCGAATAGAAAGGGGGTAAAGAGAATATGCTGACAGATTGCAGGAATACGGCACAGGAAATCGAGAGGAGTTTATTGCCAAATGCAAGGGCGGGGAGTATGATAATGTCTTCGCCATATATCGGTCCAACGAGTCGGTCAAGGTAAGCTCAAGTCCAGTGGATTCTTCCAATACATTTCCCGAACGATCAAAAAATGCCATGGAAACCGTTTTGGTCGGAGGTTCGGGGAAAGAGAGCGTTCTTTGTAGTAGTTCATGCATTTAAACAGCTTCCCCGCTCTGATAATGTATGTTACACACGCTATACAGGTAACCGGTCCTTTCGATACCGAGCTTCTCGATGTTCTCCCGAAAACGCTTAAGTTCATCTGTCATAACGGTGCTGGATATGACAATATCGACATCGCAACATGCACCAAAAAACGTAAGTTTTCCACTGGCGTTCATACCCCCTGCCATTAAAAAGTTGTTGAAAGATTCATCGCTTAAATAACTGAGATAGAAATTCGTGTTTCCAGCACACCCGGAGCGGTTGCTCCTGCAACTGCAGACATTGCCATTTTCCTGATGATCGGCGCGTTAAGACAGGCATGGCCTCTATTAGATGCCGTTCGGGCTGGTGAGCTTATATCTCTTCATACTTCTTTCGCTGTGCCTACGTCACAAAGCCAAGAGCTGACCATCCCTTAGGACGTTGGCGAGGCGAATCGGGGCTGGGGCATGACCCCCAAGGGAAAGTGTTAGGGATCCTAGGCATGGGAGGAATCGGAACAGTTTAGTTTACCCCATCCTAATTTGTTGCGTATGTTACCAAAAATGAATCTGCTAACGGGCTAAACTCGTCGTTGTCACCGCACAGGAAGTTGCCCGTCGCGCCAAGGCGTTCGGAATGGAGATCATCTATCATAATCGAGCGAGAGCCAACCCAGAACCTGAGGGAACCAAATATGTCACCTTCGATGAACTCCTTTCGCAATCCGACGTCATTAGCCTCAATTGTACCTTGACGGATCAGACTAGACATATCATCGGGAAGCGTGAGTTCATGAAGATGAAAGAAGGCGTGGTTATTGTCAACACCGCGCGTGGGGCAGTGATCGATGAGAAAGCGCTTGTGGAAGCTCTAGAAACTAATAAGGTAAGCAACTATCGGCGCAAAAAAAGCTGGGATATCCAAATCATGGTAGTCCTGGAAAGCCCTCAACCAGTCGATTCTGATACAGTTATTAATAGGTTGCCTCTGTCGGTCTTGACGTCTACGAGGACGAGCCCAAGATCCCGCGGGCTCTGCGGGAACATCCGAGGGCCTTCTTGCTCCCACACATTGGGACTTTCACGTGCGAAACCCAAAAGAAAATGGAGGAACTTGTACTCCGTAATCTCAAGTCCTGTTGGGACACGGACGAGTTGGTCACCATGGTTCCCGAACAGAAGGGTATTTTTCTTTGACACGCACGCATACTAACGAATCCCCACCGCGATGTTCCTTGGAGGACGTCTTGAAGGATATCGGTATTGGCTCAATGAAGATTGGAGCGTCTCCATTATATTTTATTTGATTTTATCTGTTTTGAATAGAGTGTGTTGAAAAATGCGATTATCATACCTCAGCTGGTTTCTGCAAATGTTGAGGCATTGGAGTTAAAACAAGTCCTTGGTAAATATAGTTTCCAAAAGTAAGGCATTTCGATGGGCGGCATCTGTGTAGTAATTAGCTACAGACCAGTGCTCTTGAAAGAAACATTGTCGTTTGTCCTTGATAGATCCTTTTAACTTCCTTCAAGCCGATAATTTGATATCTGATAGGTAAATGCCAAGACTCCTCACACTAGCGCCAAAACAACCTAGTGTTAGGGCTGGCAGCCACCGCGCCTTTCCCAATTAGGACTCGCTTAGCAACGCGCCTCGCAACGCTGCGGCTGGGCGGGAAAAGCGCAGGCCACACACGCTGACCACCAGCCAAAGCTCCACCGGGTTCGACATTCTCAACGACCAACCTCTTCATCTTAACCACCAACCCCGACCACGAGGACCATCTTTCAGCACGACAACTCCATCAAGATGGTGAGTCTCCCTGCTTCCATGCCCCTTGCTGCCTCGCGATGGCTACTATTGCTCAATTTCCCCGGTCGAATCTCATCCCGCGAATCGCTCGTTGGAAACGTTCCTCTGGCACAATATAAAATATCCTCGCAGCACCAGGATGGCATAAAACCAGTTATACTGACGGAATTTTCAAAAACTTTCAGGTCCGCTACGCAGCCCAATCGATCCCCAGCGCGAAGAGCGCCCGCTCCCGCGGCTCCTATCTGCGTGTCAGCTTCAAGAACACCCGCGAAACCGCACAGGCGATCAACGGATTGAAACTGCAGCGCGCTGTTGCTTATCTGGAGAATGTGAAGGCTCACAAGGAGGCTGTGCCTTTCCGAAGATTCGCTGGTGACGTTGGCCGTTCTGCGCAGGGTGAGTTCTTTTTGCGATTTTAGTTTGGTTTGATTTTTTTATCGCTGGGGTGGGGTCTAAAGGTGTGAGGGAATATGGAAAGGAAGGATGGAATGAGATGTTTCCGGAAGCAAGACAGACTGGATGGCAGGGAATGTTGGAGGAAGATATGAAAACGCTATCCGTTGCGAAGGAGGGGATGGATATCTTTTTTATTGACGGAATACTTGCGGTGGATTCGAAGAATTATTCTTGGGTTGTTCGCTGTTGTTGCGGGCAGTGGATTGAAAGCCAGAAACGGCAACAATGATGGAAAAACTCAACAACTGCAAAAGGATAACTAACAATGCTAACTAATTCTCCTTGAACAATACAGGCAAGCAATTTGGTTCCGTCAAGGCCCGCTGGCCCGTCAAGTCTGCCGAATTCCTCCTCTCCCTCCTCAAGAACGCCGAGGCCAATGCCGATACCAAGGGTCTTGACACTGGCAATCTCATCGTCCAGCACATTCAGGTCAACCAGGCTCCCAAGCAGCGACGACGCACTTACCGTGCCCACGGCCGTGTATGTTTCTCACCATCCTCTGCGCCCCCCTCCATGGCAACAGCTCCTTTCATCTACAATGCGTTTAAAAACTAATTCGTGATACCATTTTTAGATTAACCCTTACATGTCCAGCCCATGTCATATTGAGCTCATCCTCACGGAAGGTACCGAAGATGTACAGAAGGCCTCTACTGCCGTCAAGGGTAGACTTTCGTCGAGACAACGGGGCGCTCAGCTCCGACGGGCCATTACTGCAGCATAGGTGAAATAAATCAAAACAAGCAAACAAAGGGAATTCAAAAAAGCGGCGCATTTGTGTGGAATTGTAGCTACTTCTTTTTGTTTGTTTCTCTTTTTATAACGGTCGATATAAAGACATAAAAAGACAACAAACCTTATCATGCTGTTTTATTTAATGGTAGCGAGTTCTTTTTTTCTCTATCTCTTGTTCTTCTAATTTCATGCATCCCCGTGTCATTGTGACATATAACTTCTCCGACCTCGATTCTCGCCTGGGTTTCCTCCCTCATGTGCCTTCCCCTTTCTTCTAGCCCCGCCCCCCTTCATGGTTGATGATCTGGGATTAAATGGAATTATCTCGTCTTTCACCTCTCTCACCCTCCAAAAAAGTAACTTGGATTTGCGCGTAAACACGTGAAATGAACAGCAGCATGAGCATGGGACATTTCGCGATGGCACTTCGACGAACGGGTCCGGGTACTAACCACATGTTTGTATATCAACTCATCATCATTGGGGAGCCCTTAAGTAGTGGAGGTGAGACAACAAGAGAGTTGGCTCGGCCCAATTTCGACCGAATCTAGCAATTGGCCATCTTGGATGTTTATCCCTGATTATAGCGTAAGATGGTACAATATCCTGCTTCATATCAACGAATATATATAGCTGAAGAAAGTTGGTGAGCGCATCTTTAAGGTCCCTGTTGAACTACAACGCAGCAAGTTGACCAGGTAGGTGCACATTTCGACCATTTTGCGATAATCCTTGCCGCTGTACGGAGTATATGGACCTCAATATGTAAATTTGTGTATATGTTCGCTCGATGCCTCCGTAGAATTAACTACCGATAAAGGCAACATCTATCACATACACGAAAGCCACCCTAGAACCTTTAAATACATAAACTCTACACTCCAGTGGTGATGACCAAGCCACTCTTACTAACAGTAACAGAACAGCTTTAATACGGAGAGGAGGATGTCACTGCCTTCAAAGTCAATAGAATCCACCAACCAACCAGTGCCGAATTTCCTTTGAGCCTACTCTGCTTTGATATCCATGGATATCTAATCCCCCACATCCACTGGGAATTGCCAACCCCAGAATCTGGGGCTCGTTTTCAGTTTCGGTTACCCCGACCGTAACACATTCGCGAAGGGACCTATGGGCAAAATAGAGATGTAGAAAACGATCATGGCTTTGTGACTAGGATATATGCGCCAAGACGAGAGATATTGTATTATAGCAAGAGGGGCGTGCAGGCAAACGAATTGGCGGTCGTTATATTAGGGGATTGGAAAATTTTGGTGGGAGCGCTCAAGGAAGCCCTAATATGTATATTTTTTGCTGTAGAGAGACGCTTCGTTCTTTCCCCCGGATACATACTTTATCTAAGGCTGGGGAGTTAGTCATTTGTACATCGGGGTCTGAATATATTATTTTCTTCTCAGTCTTCACACAAGGGATCAGGCAGAGGTAGTAATTCTAGTAGAAAACCGTGTCTGGATGAAGTTGGTTTGATGCAATAGTATAGAGTAGTTTGGATAAATTTCACCAGTTACTGGGATGAGACATGAGATTGCCGACCATTGATTAGGCGACAGTCGCTTGATTTGCGTGTAGCACAAACAGTACACCTTGTACAACCGGTACATCACTCCTCAAATGGCGGAGATATGCGATATTCAAAGGATGTCCTGCCTAAAATGCACCAGTTTGAGAGTCTCAGTAGATGATGTCATGCGATAAGGCAGGAACCTAAAATAAGCTTAAAAACGCCAAGACACTAGCACGAATATGGAAGGGGATAATATTTCCCTCCTACCGCGGCTTGCAACACATTTTGACACAGCCAGGATGACCGGGGACGACGGACGGTCATTTGTGCAGAAATCATGGAAGAGCTTCAAGGCATCAAGGCATTCGGGGCAGCTGTTCAAGTGTTGACACGTTCTCCTCGTGGTCTCAGCGATTTTCTGCTACCTTGGTCCACCGTCCTACAAGCGTTGGCGCTTGAAGACCAATGAGGAGGAAAACAAATCAGGATCCAGTCGTTTACCCTCAGACTGGCCAATCCTCACCATTGGGTGCAACACTTTTGTTCTATTCATGCAGAAATTAGATGGTAAGTACAATTCGAGGACAATAGCCCGAATTTTCCAATCCTGTGGGATGATGATCACGAGTGAGTCCAAGAAACGGCGACAGCCAGCCAGCCCACAGCATCCCTACGGATCCCAGCGGATGCGTTTAGCCATGGATAACCAGATTTCCTACTGATATGTTATTCCAAAGGTGTGTACGGCGTAGAATCGCGCTGGATGATTGCTGAGCCTTCTAGGAGAATCCTGCTGCTATTGTGGACTCGGACTATTGAACTTTAAGCCGCTGGAACTCCAGCACGCCGTACAACTAGAACTTTCGGATCCATCTAAAGCACTTCCGCTTAACAATAATCCTGTCCCCTCGTGTGTCCTCAGCTTTGAGCCTAATTGTGGGCATAGTTGTCTTGGCTCAGAAGAAACCAGAAGCAGGATTTTTACTTTTCTCCAGAGTTAGACTTGAGATCTTACCGCGACTATGGGCCAATGCGATATGGCACTTTTGACTTCGGATTGGCCATTTGCCGCTCAACGCTTGGTAGGCAACCCGGTATCGCTCTCTGTGTTACCTGAGCCTTTCTTTGTCGACTCAAACCATTCAACATCCCCGGAAATTTGGCCAGCTAAAATTTCCCATTGGATCCCCTGGGATGTTGTATTCCCCTTCCCCCATCACCCCCCACGACCTTGCTCTGGTCGTTTTTCAGGACTGCAATAATAATTGTTCCTGGAATTTGTTTCATGTCAGATTACTTTTTCCTTGGGGTACCCCATAAATGCCAGGGGACGTGGGGGTGCCTCTGCCAAATCTCTGCGGGGTAAACAACTGGGGAATTTCACCCATTGGCCAAAAGATTCATGAGTTACATACAACGACAGACGAGCAGGAAGAGTTCCATCAGACCCGCAGATCCTACTTCCTGCCAGTGTGACCTGGATGCTACCTATCCGCGTTTTACCCCAGATGGCTGGGACTACCCCCACGCCCGGGGCAGTTCCGCTAGCCACTTAGCTGCATCGCGCTAGTTACCTGATCCCGTAGCTTTTGCTTTCTTCGCCGTGCTACATTGCGTTGAGATCAAGCGCGAAGCTCTGGGCGCTCGACCATTCTCAAATGGCCTCGATTATAAAAGGCCAGCATTGCCTATGGGATTCGATGTAAACCCAAGCAACAGCTGCCATCGCATTACTTTGGCTTCTCTCCGTGCGCAGAAGCAATGATGCGTCTTCTACTTCCCTTGCTTGTCACTGCTGCCTCGGCGCTACAAACCCTCCCGCCTGTGGAATGGCCTGGTAGTGAGGGCATCGCCGGTTCTGGGTTCTCCATTTCCGAAGCCCCCAAGACGATCTATATCGATGAGAAGTTTTCGGAACGAAGGGATGAGAATGGATTGACTCTTATCCCGCCCTCCGGTTATGAATTCGCCGAAACATTTCTCTCAGATCTTCAAGAGATTACCGGCGAAAAATGGTCCCTTGAGCGCATCAAGGAAATCCCAGACGGTGCCAAAGGTATTATCCTAGGCGGTTTCAGAAAGGATGCTGGCGCATTGACTTACGAGGATGGAACAAAGACGGAGGAGGGTTACGAGCTTGAGATTAAGGATGGCCAAGTGTATGTCGGAGGCACTGGCTCCCGTGGAATGTACTGGGGCACCCATACACTCCTACAATTGCTGCTTGTACACGGCGACAAGGAGATTCCCGCTGGTCGCATTGAGGATGCTCCTTCTTATGCAACCCGTGGCTACCTACTTGACGCGGGACGGAAGTGGTACTCACCAGCTTTCCTGAAGGAGCTCTGCACGTACGCATCGTTCTTCAAGTTGTCTGAATTCCAATACCACAACAGCGACAACTACCCCCTCAATCGCGGACGAAATGAAACATGGACTGAAGTATACTCGCAATTCGCGCTACACCCCGAAAACGAGGAACTGCACGGCATTGTCCAGCGCGCGAATGAGACTCTCAACCGAGCGGACTTCGAAGATATGCAGCAGCATTGCGCTCGCCGTGGTGTCACCATCATTCCAGAGATCGAAGCACCAGGCCATTGTCTATTCCTTACCAAATGGAAGCCAGAGCTTGCATTGGAAAAGAAAGATTTGCTGAACCTAACTCACCCCGATTCGATCCCCCTTGTTAAGTCTATCTGGGAAGAATTCCTCCCCTGGTTCCAGGTTAAGGAAGTGCATGTCGGTGCTGATGAATACGATCATACCCTCGCGGACGACTACATTCAGTTCGTGAACGAAATGCAGAAATTCATCAAGGAGAAATCCGGAAAGGACATCCGTATTTGGGGAACGTATGAGCCATCGGAGAACTACACCATTAACAAAGACATCATTATCCAGCACTGGCAATATGGCCAATCCGACCCCCTTCAATTGGACAGAGAGGGATACCCATACATCAACTCAGAAGATTGGTGGGGATATATGTCTCTGAAGAGTGACCACACCCCTATCTTCCCGGCTACCTACCCGCAGTTTTTCAACAACACGCGGACATTGAACTTCGCCAACAAGCCAGACTGGCAATGGGAACCGTCGCTTTTCAACCCCGTCAACGTGACCGAGCAGGTCAAGCCGGGCGCGAAGGGCAACAAGGGTGCTATCATTGCAGCCTGGAACGACAACGGACCCGATGCTAGTACGCAGCTCGAAGCATACTACGCGATGAGAGATGGAATTCCCGTCGTTGGCGCCAGAATGTGGGCCGGTGCGCGAGGCAATCTTCTCGATGCCAAAGCATTGCCCGGAACCATTGAGCTCCTGACGAACCGTGCCCCAGGCCAGAACCTTGATCGACGCCTGCCTTCTGAGAAGGGTGATGAAAAGGCCGGCAACACGCTCTTGACCTGGAGCAGCGACAAGGGCTCGAAGGATCTGGGCCAAGGTAGCAAGGGAATGAACTACACCCTGATCCTCGACATTACTGGCCCATTCAAACTCTCGTCCGATGATACCTCTCTCTCCCTCGATGAGGAGGGGAACCTCATCTTCAACTCCGACAACTATATCTACCCGCTCCGTTCCGTCGGAGAGGATGACGGCTACGATCCAGGCCACCCCGGCCGAATCTGGACCAATGTCACCAGCTCCACGCACGAACCTGTTACTGTCCCCCTGACTTCACAAGTGACGATCAAGACCGACGTGATCGGAGGCAGCAGAGTATGGATTGATGGGAAATTCAGCGGACGATTTGAAGTGTACGTTTTCGGCGGAAGGAATACGGTGTTCTCGTGGAACCAGATGGCACTCGTGGCCCCACTTGATAAGATTGAAGGCGATGGATTGAAGAGCTTGACGGTCAAGAATGGCATCGGGGAGGCGCCAGGCAACGGCGGCGATGATGACGATGATGACTCCCACTCAGCCGGCAACCAGATTGGTTCTGCTGGCCTTTGGGCTTGCGGGCTTGCTCTGCTGGGCATGTCTCTCCTACTGTAAGCATGATGGAAGCATTGATTGCTAAGACAAAAGAATAATCACAACCTCAAATGAACGATTTTATTTTATATTCTTTGGGCACGGCCCTTTTTGCAAGTGGTGGTGGCTTTGTATAGTTAACTAGCTCGCTTTTCCAAGGAATAATTGTTGAGATATCTAACGGGACATTTTCACCCCTATTTCCCAATATTGTGCTGGCACATATACATATATCTGGCCGTCTTCTGCAAACCTTTGATTGAAACCTAAGCAATTGCTAAGAGCTTCCTTCCATGGAAGAGAATTTTGACCTGCGATGAGCGTAGTGGTCAACGGGAGCAATTTTTCATTTTGCTTTACTCCAAGCAATGCCATTGACCAATTCCAAGCCGAGGCTGGTCAAAATTTTTCAGTCAAGTAAAAAAAGATGCGTCAGAAAGTAATAAGTCCACAACATAGCTGGGTAAGCTCCCTGGATAGTTGTACCGATCACAGTGTGCGCACTGGCCGAGCTCAAGGCCCTGGATACAGTCCTCGACTCCGCGAAAATCAGACCAGCGGGTTCGATGAGCAAACCAGCGAGGGAGCCGGGCTCGAACAGGACGAGAGCCCTCGCCCCGAAGGAGTGATTTTATTAGTCTGGTTCATTAGCGTGTGTAACTCCGCAACAAAAGGCAGCGTTACAGAGCTTTCTCTCCTCCGCAAAACTGCCGCACTCGACGCAACACTGCTAAGCAAGAAAGAGAGTTGATACCACCGTACCTCCTTTGAGCCGACAACGGCGCTCGAAAGCGCGGCATGATAACTAGAGCAGCCAAGGCCAGTATCATGCTAAACCGAGTCGTAAGTTACCCGTCGTATATTGAGTTCAGCTTCTGATTTGTGAGAGTTAGAAAGTTATCGTTTGGATCAGCGCAACGTGGGCCAACGCAGGCGAGTGAGCTGTCGACCTGGAGAATCGTTATTTTTGCAGGAAACTCCTTGTTGTTCAAGCTATCCAAAATTCCCCTGTCCATCGGCACATAGGTCGTTCTGCAGCATCATAGATTCATAGGCTCAAGCTCCAAAACATGCAGGATCGCGCCGAGCCAGTAGCTACAGTGCTAACTTAACGCTTCAGCCTTCTACTGTTGTGAAGATCCCCCACGCTACAAAACCCACGCGACAATTGTGGCTGGACATCGGCCTTCACGAAACGCCAACGGATGGGCGGCGGCCGATAGTTGTATCTCCAGCTTCTGGCTCAGTGGACGCCAGTGGGCTGCATTTCTAGGCGCTTTCCTGCACAGCATACGGAGTATATTACGCACTTGTGGATTCAGAAGCAAGCCCACTACTCAGTGCCCAGTCGTACTTATGCTGATGTCAATAATGTGTCCCATCCCACGCCGTGTGTAGAGGCTTCCTCCCAATGCGCCCAGAAATGGAGTTGCACTCGGTTCACAACTCAATGACACTCTGTGTGTTTGAAGATATGATATAGAAGGTGGAAGAAAAGCGACGAAAGATGACGGAATAGATATCTTCCATACACCCCATGTCCACGGAATTTCTTCCGACAGAGTGAGGGCAAATATATGAACCTGGAGAGAAGGCTAAGGTTTTGAAGTCTGAATAACATATGGCTGTTCCCCTTTGTTCCATGCGAAACATATTTTTGCCTGGTCGTCATGTCAGACCCTTGCGCTATTATCCACGAGCCTGGCTAACTGCCACAAACAATAGCCCATTTGCACCGCATCCGGCCAGTTTCGTAGGCTCCCGGCTTGCGAACGTTAAATATGGGGGAGTAGGCAGTCCAGCCTGGCTGCGCGCGGTTTCGCCCTGGCCGCATCGGACGCACCGTTCAAATTCCCCTGGAATTAAAGAATGACGCAAACGGCAGGGTACATGGAGCTTAGCACTGAGACGAAGACATCCACGGATGACGTTTAGCCGTTTTCGCTTGGGGAACTTGGCCGCAAGTGCTTACTTTGGCTTGCCAGAGCCCTGGACAAAGACAACGACATCCATGAAAAGTTATCCAGAGGCGCTGCCCGGCAGCAGTTTTTCCCTCCCCGTTTTGCGCGACACAAACCCATTGCATTAAGAGTTCACCAACTTAGCTCGTGGAATGCCTGTTTCAACTGAAAACCTCGCTATCCCGCGCGGTTCTCTCGTCCTCGTCACCGGCGCCAACGGTTACATTGCCAGCCATGTCATCGACCAGCTCCTCAAAGCCAACTTCCGTGTGCGCGGCACCGTCCGCAACCTCGCCAGAAACCTCTGGCTAAACGACCACTTCACGCCCAAATATGGGCCCGGCAAATTCGAACTTGTCGAAGTGCCCGACATGGCCG
The DNA here is from genome assembly GCA_002572885.1 of Blastomyces parvus. Classification (NCBI taxonomy): domain Eukaryota; kingdom Fungi; phylum Ascomycota; class Eurotiomycetes; order Onygenales; family Ajellomycetaceae; genus Blastomyces; species Blastomyces parvus. The sequence goes on along the minus strand of PDNC01000146.1, from coordinate 22,233 downwards.
TCGCGCACGCCTACGATGAAGCCGTCAAGGGCGCCTCGGGGCTCATCCACATCGCAACCCCTGTCCTGGTCACCTATGACCCCAACGAAGGCATCCCCATGGTCACCAACGGGACCATTAACACGCTAGAGTCCGCGCGGAGGGAACCGTTGATGAAAAGGGTGGTGCTGACATCCTCGTCCACGGCGGCTGCGAGCCCGCAGCCAAATGTTGAATTCACCATGGATAAGGGAACGTGGAATGATGATATCGTGCGCGCTGCGTGGGCACCGCCGCCGTACGAGGGGTGGCAGCGGCGACATAACGTTTACGCGGCCAGCAAGACGGAGGGCGAGAGGGTGGCCTGGAAATGGATGCAGGAGAACCGGCCGGGCTTCGTGCTCAACGCGGTCCTGCCCAATGCGAATTTTGGCGAGGTGCTTAGCCCGCAGCATCAGGGGTTCCCGTCGACAGCGGGCTGGGTGAGGGCTGTCTGGGAAGGGTTTAAGGGCAAGTATGCGGATGAGGTATCTAATAAACCGCAGTATTATGTCAATGTGCGCGATAATGCGCTGGTGCATGTTGCTGCGTTGATATATCCGGATGTACAGGCCGAGCGGTTATTCGCGTTTGCGCAACCGTATAATTGGAATGACATCCTGGCGGTGATGAGGAAATTGTATCCGGATAGAGAGTTTATTGATGACATTCCGGACATAGGGAGGGATTTAAGCAAGGTTACGAACCAAAGGGCGGAGGACCTGTTGAAGAGGATATCAGGGAAGGGTTGGACGGGGTTTGAGCAGACGATCAAGGAGGCGACGGAGGGTTTTCTTTAATTTTAGATTTTTTATTTATTTTTTATTTCGTGATTCACCATTTTAACGTGCGGGAAAGAGGCTGTGTTTTACTGTTTCTAGCTTGTGCTTTTTATTCCCGAAATGACGAGTTTAAATGGAGTGCATGCTTTTACATGTTACGCGGCGAGTTCTGTGGGTTACAAGAAACAAGCACAGAGTTGATTTGGGGAATGATTTAAGATAATGATGTAACCTAAAACAACTATGGAGATGATACCGGCTTGCAAATTGGTATGCAGAATCAACCAGCACGAAAAGAAAGTAGAGGAACCCAACTCTCTATTCCATAAGAGAAAAAAGAAAGAATGTGCGGATGAATGGAATCGCAGAATAAACAGAAATCCCAAATTAATTCAGACGTCGAATCATTAATACTCTAGTCTTTTATTAGAAGCTCGGGACCGGCTCGGAAGCTGGTTCAACAATATCATCACCATCTTCCTCATCCTCCTCATCATCATCCTCGATGGTTTCAACTAATAGATTACCTCCCCTGCCGATTTTTTCCCCAACAGAGCCATCAGCCTCTATTTCGTACACTACTCGAGGCATCGGCGAAACAAGGCGGAAGCCGTATTTATGCTCAAAGTCTTCAGGAGGTTGGGGATCTCCCGACGCCGAGGCTTCTCCCTCTCCCGTGCCAGCTTGTAATAGGTCATAACATTCAACAAAAGCATACAATTCCTCAATACTCGCGGACCCTGAAAATCGTCGAATCACTCTGTCGCCTGATGGCAGCCGGATACTAAGGCGAACTGCCTGCTTATCACCTGCAGAAGGCTCATCCGGTATCGACTGCGCCCGCCATCGTTTCCATTGCAGTAGATCTCTCGCAAACTTTTCAGCTGCAGCCTGTTTTTCCTGAGCCTCCAGCTCCGCACGCTGGCGCGCAGCTTCCGCCTCTCGCCGCTGTCGAGCGCGCTCTCTGTCCTGCGCAAGTGACCGTTCGTATGCGGAATCCTGCTCCTGGCGGATCGTCCGCGAAGCTTGCTGTTCGGCTCTAGTAGCGCGCACACGATCGAGTGGGGCTTTGCTCTGATTAATCGCCGAACGAAGCTTGTCGGTAACTTCAGATGGGGTGCTCGGGCCGGGGACCTTTGCTATTAGGGACATCGCGGATGGAGACACACTCGGATCGTGTACAATGAGCCCGTAAAACGGGAATTTGGTACATCCAAGGCTGCTGGCAACTTGATATGCCTCGGAGTCTCGGACATTACCAGCCCAAACTACAATCTGATTGGCTGGATCGTTGATGAAGTTCACAACCTCTGTGGACAAGAGGGTGTCTCGAACCCAACTGCTTGTAAGGTCATGTTCTGAAGACAGCAGGACCACAAATAAGTATTTCAGTTCTCGGTGGGCCTTTTCCAAGGCCATGTTATATCCATTTTCAAGAAATGGAATGGAGTGACTGCCATATTCTTCTTCGAATTCTCGGATGAACCGGAGCGCAGTGTCCTTTGGGCCCAATGGCCGGCGGCCCCCTGTATCTCGTCTTGCTCCCTGCAACCCATTCAGTAGCCGAGGTAAGAACGGGAAGAGTGTCCCAAAAAGCCCGAAGGAGCTGGAGAGCAGTTTGTAAAGCAGGCTGAAAGGCGTGAAAAGTATGGCAAGTAAAAACGGAGGGCGATAGGTAGGTTGGTCTGCAGGTTGTGTTGTTATTCGCGGAGCCAGTTCAACTGGGCGCCTTGTGGAAAGAGTTCGGAGAGGTATATCGTCATCGCCGTTCATTAGGTTCTGGGGGGTTCGTGGCGGGCGTGCGGGTGGGCTATTATTCAGGGCAGCTTGCGCCTCTGCGAGAGGGTCTGGGCCTTCACCATCGAAAAATTTAGTGACCGCAATCTATTATAAACTGTCAGAGACTCCATTCTAATCTGTGATAATAATAGATCTCAAAAAAATTGAAATTACCTGGGTATTCCATTCTGACCGTTGAAGAAGCGGGATCGCAGCGGATTCTTCCGCACCCGTAACGGCGACAAAGGTTTGCAGGGCACTTTGCTGGCTCGAAGATAGCTGAGAAACATCTACCTCTTCGTTGGGCATTATTGCGACTGACTCCCAAGCTCCGTACAATCCTTTCAATGATCGGTGTATATGAGCGTGTTTAACCAGGTCTATATGTCGTCATGCCATGGAATGAGTAGCTCGGGAACGTAGCTAAAAGTGGAGTCAATTTGATCAAAAACAACAGTCGGAGTAATGACGAGACAACTCCATTAAATATACAACTCGTAAGAAGAGGAAGAAGACGCAGCAAATGCCAAAGAGGGAATTGGATCTCTCTACAGTTAACAGTCCACGAAGCTGAAGTCGAGTGGAGGCTGAAACTGCCGATAGCTCGTTGTTTGCCTGGGCACGGATTACCTAAGCATCTCTGGTCCTGGTTTTAATACGGCGAGGTATGGAATTGTAATCCTGCACATTAGAGCCGCAACTTGGTATGCAAAACTGCTGTCTCGTGTTGTCACGTATCATTGGGCCAGTCCAGGCTGCCTGACTAAGCCGAAGTCAGGTGACCGTCCTGCTCGAGGACATATCGCTATCAGGCGCAAAAAGCTCGCCGCATCTTCATTTCGCATCTATCACCGACATCATCGTGCGGCTGATCCCGCTGTGACAGGCGTTTCCCGTCATCTCGAACCCTCCAGTGCCGCTGTGCACCCTTCGTCCTGGTTTCCGATCCTCAAATTCTATCCTCGACGACTGGAATCTACCGCCGCGTCATGGATATGCAGTGATTCGCCGACCCCCCTCCCCCACACAAGTGACGCCGTAGTTGAAATGCGACTGATTGCCGCTGCTTCTCAACATTCCGATTTGTTGGATTCTTTTTCCCTCGTGTCAATGGAGCCTGTTTGGTGCTGAACTGTGCTGGATCTGCGGTTATGGCTTCGGCAACAACCAAGGCCAACTTGGACGACTCCAGACGAAGTACCGGATCGCCGAAGCTGAAAGGTCGCGGTATGTATCGGGAACTTGCATCTATATACACTCTCTGTATCTGCTCTTTATGAGTTGTTGTCTGCAAACATGAATGTGATTGTTAGGCGGCATGCACATTTGCAGATCTTTGTGCTGACTGTTTTCGTAACTCCAGAGAATGCGAAAGATACCCTGTGTCGTAACGTGACAATCTACGGTCGATGTCGGTACGAAGATAAAGGTGCCAGGAACTGCATTTGAATATATTGAATTTTTATTTTGTTTTGTTTTTTGGTTCGGGACGTCATTGACTCGTTTGTTTTGAAGGTTGCGCATTTAACCATGACCCGCACAGGGGAAACCCCCTGCATAGCACGGAAAGGTTCGCTCGACTCTATTTTCCTGCCGCTTTTGATGCTGAAGGCCCATCCGGTTTGCTGATACTTGCAACAGCAAGAAACGGCTCAATGTTGATTCCCCTAGCTTCACCCCTTCCCTCCTGAATGGCTCTGGCGCCAAAAAGTCCGCAGTCACAACTACCATTTCGCCAAAGGCTGCCAGCGCAGCTCCGTTTCTTCCCAAAGGCATAATTTCACGTGCGATGCCACCTCCCTAGAGCAAGCAATTGTAACGCACTTTAATTGACAGCGAGCTTCAGGATCGAATGCATCTACACCTCCTATTCGCCAAGATACGTCTACTCCGGAATGGATTGTTGCGGATATTCCAGACTTTGTCCCGCAAGGCTTCGATCTAGGACAAGTGGTGAGAATGCCCCTCGCCTTATTCGTCATGTTTCCTCCATATCGCATCTGTAGGACGCAGTACATTGGAGTGTCATAACTTTCTCCAACTACAATATCACACTTATTCTTATTATCCCTTTATGTCCTTGAATATATGAACTCCTATTTTTAGATGTCCTACATTCGCTTCTTGACTATGTGTCACAAAATCACCGGAGATTAACACTTTATAGGACAGTTTACAGGGCAACGGGAATGGAGGAATACCCCCAGGCGCTTATGATCCCTTCATCGGACCCTCCGCCACACCCTTAACAACTCCCGGTGCAGTGGGGCCTCAAGTTACTCCAAACCCATATGTTCACGATCCCTCCGCTTTGGGTGCAGCAGCGTACTTCGGTCCTCAAAGCACTTTCCAACAACCAGTATGTCTGCCTACTTTCGGTCTGTGGAGTTACCGGCAAAGTTAACCTATAATAGGTTCAATACCACCTCTACGCACCCATCGGACCACATAACGCGAACATATTAGGCTACCAAAGAAATGTCCATGATTTGTTCCTTCCAAATGATTTTCGGGAGGAATTACAGAAGAAGGCAGCGGCCACACTGCAGACTCTTCCCAGTATGTCTTGCTGTCGTGCAGTCAATTCTTACTGTTAATACGTGACGTCGTTGCTAACTCCTCTGAAAGACTCTCAACTTCCCGCGCAGATAGACCATTTTCACTCTCTGGTGCCACTCGATCTTTCCCACCAGAAGAATGCGGCGATTTTCGGCTATCCTAGCTGGGTATACAAAGCTCAATCAAGTAAGGATGGAAACTTTTACGCTCTTAGGCGTCTGGAAGGTTTGTCCCAACAAAACATCTTTTGCCTATAGAGTCTCAACTTACAATATTGTAAACAGGTTTCCGCTTGACCAGCGAAAAGGCCATCCGATCAGTCCAAAATTGGAAACGCGTATGCAACGGCAGCGTTGTCACGGTCCATGACGCATTTACCACCCGCTGTTTCCAAGACAGCTCCCTAATATTTGTCACTGACTACCATCCTTTGTCCAAAACGCTGGCCGAACACCACCTTGGTGGCCCTGGCCGATATCAGGCTCGTCAAGCGGGGACGCATATCCCGGAACAAATCCTCTGGAGCTATGTCACTCAAATTGCATCTGCTTTAAAGGCAATCCACAGTGTAGGATTGGCAGCACGAGTAATCGATCCTAGCAAGGTTTTACTCACAGGTAAAAATCGCATTCGACTAAACGCATGTGCAATTCTAGACGTGGTACAGCATGACTCCCAACGATCAATCACAGAGCTCCAGAGTCAAGACTTAGTAAACTTTGGCCAACTGATCGTCACCTTGGGCGCAAATTCGCCTTCCGTCGTGCACAATCCCACAAAAGCCATGGAGCATTTTACCCGGGCGTACACCCCCCAGTTAAAGAACTCCATCTTCTGGCTGCTGGGGGCACTCCAAAAGGACCAGGAACGCAACATCGACCTCTTCGTCACGGGCATCTCCTCCCAGCTCATCTCCACCTTCGACTCTGCCCTCCACCTCGACGACGAACTCACCTCCGATCTCAGCCGGGAACTCGAAAATGGCCGCCTCGTCCGCCTCCTCACGAAACTAAATTTCATAAACGAACGCCCCGAATACGAACATGACCCCCAGTGGGCAGAGAACGGCGAGCGTTACGTCCTCAAACTATTTCGCGACTACGTATTTCACCAAGTGGATGCTCAAAATGCGCCCGTCGTCGACTTGGGGCATGTGCTTACGTGCCTGAACAAGTTGGATGCGGGGACTGAAGAAAAAGTCACGCTGATCAGTCGAGATGAGCAGAGCTGTTTTATTGTTAGTTATAAGGAGTTGAAGAAGGCGGTGGAATCATCATTTCAGGCGTTGACGAAGCATCCGAGGAGGGCTTAAAAGGTTATCGGTGAATATTGGCTTTTCGTTTTTATCCCCATTTTAAGCCTGTTGGTGCGATTGGTTGGTTTGGACCGTGGTGTCGGCTTCGCTTTGTGCAATTTTACTTCTTTTACTTCTTTTTTTGCCCTCCTTTTTCGTTATTCTATATCCCCCGTTTCATTTGCGTTGGGGCGATGGGATGGGATAGGATGGGGGGAGAGGGGTTCGGATCTCTGGAAACTTGGAAATTGGTTGGGTGTGTTGGATTAGACGTCCGTTTGGAGTCTGGATTTAGGGCGCGGCCGGCAGGATAGGACATGACGAGGATGGAGAGGCAAGGGCAAAGTGAAAAAGAAACGCCGAGGAGAAAGGGAAATATCTAATTATCGAGTCTTTCTGTGTTATGTTCTGCGATGTTTTGTTTCGACCTGGGATTGGGTTTATCTACATAGCGATGTTAGGTACAGATAGGCAAATGTTTTATACGGTGGGAGGTAGTTATAAGCATTCAACACGCAAATAGTTAACTAATGCAAATGAGATTGTTTTGTCTAATAATGATAATGCAGAGAAGGCAGCTAGCTAGTTATCTTTATTTCGTCTTAGAAATTCCATTGCTCTATGCCATGTGAAGTATCTTTGATACCAAAACGATTTGGCTGCTGTCATATTAATTCCACAAAGGGAATATCAAATCATAACATAGCATGACGTTGCATTTCCGCGTTATTGTGTCCTCGAGATATAAAAGATTCGAAATGCTGTAATAATACATCAAAACCCAGCACAGCACAGCACAGCGCAGCACGCAGCACCGATGCAGGCAACGCCATCACAGAAAACCAAGAAAAGTTGCTGGACTGGAAAATAATGGGGGGGGAAAAAAATTGTAAGTAAAAACTCAAAACTGAATAAGGAAGAGAAAAGAAACGAGCAAAATTGCGGGGATTGGGAGGGAAGACGGGTGAGGAAGGCATTCTTTTTTCTTTTCAACCAACCCGATACCGTACAGCTCACCATTGCATCCCACGCACCGGCACCCCTTTGGCATCCATCTCCCACCCTCAAAAGCGCAAATTTGAAAATCGCAAACAGACATAGCGCACAATAATCACTCGTCTTCCGCCTGCAAGAACGGATTGGCAATCTCCTCGCTGCCATCAACGGGCGAAATGAGCACAAGCAATGTGCCGCGGGCAACGATGAGGCCGAGGGAGCGGGTTGTTTGGTTACCCTCGTCGTCTGCACAAGGGTCCAGGGGTGGGGGATATAGTTAGTTCGTTCTTGGATGCCTACATCTATGTAGACTGGGTTGTGTGACAGATGGATGTGCATGTGCTTACCGCGCATAACTTCTTTTACGTCATCGAGGACGAGGTTCATGAGCTGGTCGTAGCCCTTGAGAGTACCGGTTACTGAAAAGGGGGGGGTAAACTTGGTTAGCTGGGGCTTCTTCCCATGAGGCGGCAGGAAATACAACGGAAATAATGCATGGGAAGCGTGAAATTGAGGATGCTAGTCGAGCTGGTTTGAGAGGTGTATGTATGGCCATAAGCCCCAGAACATGTTTCGAAGATAGCTGCATGGCTCCATGTTCACGGGGAAGACGACATACTACACCAAACGAACGATGTGCAGCGTTTGAGACATGAGAGAAATTGATACTGCGTGAGTACATTTCTCTGTGGACCTTCTGTGCATGGGTGGGAATATAGCCTGGCTACTCCCCAGCAGATTTTCAAGCCCAGAACCCTCGTATCAAAGAATATCAAAAAATATCAAAAAATATCAAAAAACCACAACCCCCTCCCACCAGGCAGATTTTTATTTAATTCATTTAGGCAAAGGAAAGTCCGCCAACAAAAGGCCAGAGCAAAAGAAAGAAAGTGAAAAAGAAAAAGAAAAGAAAAAAACCACTAACCTTCCCTGCCCCCGTTAAACTTGACACAAACCTCCTTCTCCATATACTTCGTGAGATCCAGGATATTCTCCTTCTTCGGCTTCTCCTGCTGCTGCTGTCCTCCCTGCCCGCCTTGCCCGCCTTGTCCTCCGCCGCCAGACTGCTGCTGCTGCTGTTGATACGATGCACCGCCACCCGCACCGCCACCGCGCTGGCTCCGGTAGCCGTAGCCGCCTGCGCCGCCGCCGCCCGCTCGACCTCCGCCGCGTCCACCACCGCCCCGGGACCCGCCCCGGAACGAGCTGCGTTCAGACATGGTCGGGAGTGGCTTATTTGATGTTTGGGTAGGTGGCGGTATGTAAGAATGGTCCTTTTATGGGGCCTGGAGGAAGCAAAGAGGGGGGAAGTGTGGAGGGATGTGGAAAAAGGGGCTGTGATAGGAGGGGGGATGTATGTTGTGAGAGTTGATGTTGGTTGGATGTTGGGTTGAATTTTTGGTTGGTTGGAGGAGGATGGCTGTGGAAGTATGTGGAAGTGCGTGGCTGTTGTGGTTCTTATTCTTCCGCCAAACAGCTGTACAGGCTCTGCTTTCCACCTACCCCCTTTCTTTCGCCATTTCTGAGTAAGACTAAGTGGGCGCATAAGAGACACAGGGGGGATATTTTGAAAAATTTATAATATTACGAAAAAGAAAACTGTCCTATATCCTCGCGAGCTTTCTTGGTTCACTGGGGTTTTGGAGCAAATCAGCCACAGTGTGGCTGGAGCTGTGTTGGTTCTTATTATGATCTCAAGGAGTGACTTGTTTAGCTCTACGGAGTACTGGGATGAGGATATTGTATTTCCGAAACATCGACTATGGGCATCTCAATTGAGCCAGTGATTTATTTTGTGTGTGGAAATAGCCGCGGAGTACTAATGGGTAGGAAGGAAAAACCTCTTGGAATTATTAACTTCTCCAACTTGGGGATATATTTAACGAGAAAGAAAGTGCAACTGCAGCCCCGTCCTGTTCATCCACTCCCGCAACACATACTCTAATCATACAACTCTGTCGGTTTCGTATGATCCCGTTTCAGACTGTGCGGAGCGGTAACCTTAATCCCGCTCTCGATCCGCGACAGCGTCATATCATACCCCTTATAATCGCACCAGGACTTGGCCATCTTCGCCGCATTTTTGATCTCTCGCCCATTCAGCTGCCACATGGACAACTCCTTCAAGTCTTCGTCCATAATCTCTTTCATCGCGCTTCGTACTTCTTGCTCTCCGCCCGCTTCCACTTCGGCAGGGCGCGGCGCCATGGGCGGCATCCTTTCCAGGAATTTCCGCCAGACGACTTCGCGCGTTTCTGGCGTGAGGGGGCTGAAGAGGAGGTGCAGATTGAGGCGTGATCGGAAGGCCGTGTCGATGGTTTCGTACAGGTTGGTCGTCAGGAACATGATGCCTCTGTAGTATTCGATTTCGCGCAGGAAGATCGAGACGAGCTCGTTGCGGGCGATGTCATTGGGGTGGCGTTCGGACATGAACACGTCGGCTTCGTCGAGTAGGATTACGGCGTCCCATTCAATTGCCATTTCGAAGACTGCCTTGATGTTCGCGCCAAGCTCGCTGGCCATGATTCCCAAGTCCTCAGCTTGTAGATAGAATAGGGGTCGGCGGCATCTGTCGGCAACTGGTTGTACGCACAAAGAAAGGGTTCAGTTAGCGGCTGCATGTACTACCTGTTCAGGGGAGAGCTAAAAATATATATATATATATATTTAAGACATTGTACTCACCTGCTTCCGCAGTCAGCGTTTTCCCAGTGCCAGGAGGCCCGCTCAGGAGAATATTCAACCCCTGGCCTAAGGAATTGGTCAGTCAGTATGAGTCTCTGTTCACCAAACTGGGATTCCCAACCAACCTTTCCCTGCGATAACGTCATCCTCCTGGCGTTGTGCGCCATGGTGATTCTCAACAAAGGATAGAACGAGATCTTTCTGCTGCTGGTCGTACACCAGATGGTCGTAGGCCTCGTCGTTCCATTCCACAGGCTTGAGCTCGTCAACGTAAAACATCACTGTACATAGGCTCAGCTAATGTTTACTACTAGTTCTTTTTCTAGTGGAAAACTTACGCCATTTTTTGTTTCTCAGCGCATATCCTTGAACTATATGTTGCAGGAGAGCCAAGTCATCGCCAATCTTGAGCATTCCTTCCTTGTTCTTCTGCTGTGCTTCCTCTGAAAGATATACACTAGTATTGGGTGACGAGGTCTTCTCGTGGAGCGTCCCTTGGCTAGAGGCGGGATCGTTGCGATCCACATCTTCGACGGGCGTGGAGACAGGTTTTAGGACTAATTTCTTTCGATACTCAGGGTCCTTCATTTCTCTAGGAGGCTCTTTCAATTGGTACTTGTTGAATCCCCTAGTGTCGACGAGGACTCTGCTGTCAACCTGAACAAAGACGTCAGCAGGGGCTTTTCCAAAAGCGATGTTCAGATATCTTAGAAGCATACATTGTGTCTTTTCCCTTTAGTATCCATAGCGATGTCAGCGTAAGTCCTGTAACGAAGGCCTTGTAGGTCAAGAACGTCTGTAGCTCTAGCTTTCAACCTGGCAATGACGGCTTCTGGGCTTTCATGGAACCGCAAGGGGTAATGAGGCAGATCGGTAATGGGCAGATTTCCAGCAAAACCGGGCATCTCCAAAGTCACTTCTTCCCAGACAAAATTCTCGCCGTCGAAGATTACGATCTTGCACTTGATTAAAAGCGCCCGCTTATACCCTTGCTTTTCATACTTCGTTTCCACAACTTTAGTCAGAACCTCGCGATTGTTTTCCCAACTGTACACGTAGGCGCCCTTGGGAAAATAGGCCCATGCAAGCTTCCACGACACGAGACCGCTATCTTGCAATCGTTTAACGCGGAGTTTGGTTTCGGTAAACATGTCGCCCAAGAGTTTCACCAGAAGTTCAAGATGAACTTTGAGAGTACTGCCTTGTTCTGCACTCCTGTACTTCTCAGTGATATCGTCCGATCGGAAATATAGGGCACTGAATGGTTCCTCGAACTTCGCGGTTTCAGTCTCTTCGAGATAGATTTCATCTTCTTTTAGGATATCCTTGAGCGCTGAGACAAGAATTGGGCTTTGGATGTCGATGGAGTGGTATTTCAGGCTAAAGCGACCAGATATTACCGGTTTGGAAGTATCTTTGACTTTGTAAACGACGATTGCCACGCGGTCGTTATCCTTGGCAGCCTTTTTGCTCAGTTGTTGTCGTGGTGGATAGTCCTGCCAGTCATAATAGGTACTGGTGCTATGTTTACCCTCGTACAGTGTCTTCACAACAGCAGACGATCCCGGCTCTCCCTCCTTTTCGGGCGCAGCAGGAGTCTTGTGAGTTCTGGAAGAAACGCCGGAAACGCTGAGCTTTGACGTCTCATTTTGCCCAGCGCCTGTCACCTTGCATCTCCACTTCCAGAGGGTTTCGGAAACATCCACTTTCATTTTGGAGGGAGCGAGTACGCAAGAGCTGGAGAACTTAATAGGGATCCAAGTCAACGGGGTAACTATCGCACAGATTAGCAATTGGGAGGCTTGCCATAGAGAAGAAGTCATGGTTACTGTCTATGACAGCTATACGTACCAAGTGGCCGACAGCAGCTAGATAGATCGCCCACAAAATAACTTAGAAGTATAACTTTACCCACGGTAGAGAAAGAAAGTAGGCGGTCACTGAAAAAAAGAGAGGGAGATGGCGAGACTTTATCTTGCCAACCTGGCCCGGAGGACTGCACAGAGCCCGTACCTCACTGGCGCATTGTGAACGCGGGGTCTGCGAAGGATTCGCTGTTTTTTGCAGGCCAGTAGTAAACCGCCCAGGGAAGCATTCAAAGCTGCTTGAGCCGGGATGCGCCCAGCACAGCCGTCATTGGATGACGGGAGGCATCACAAATAAGTGCGAGGCAGGATGCTGTTGCCTCGCAGATCGCCGTTGTGTGCAGCTTCTGCGCTATCCATGTCTCGAGTGGTTGATATTGCAGAGCGAAAGCGAGAACCAAGCTCGCAGCGAGAGATCACAACACGAAGGGCGTCTTCTCGGGTTGAATTGAGCTTGTGACAAGAAAGTTGCAAGCGAGAGCCTCCAGGCTGTCGCTTTTTGCAGCAATGAGGCTCTGGACCTCTGGTGTAGCGACGGCCTTGCTGTGGCTTTTGTGGATGAAGCTTCTGTCTCACCGTGTTAGCCCTGACCCCACAGGTGCTTTTCGAGCTGTGAAATGGCTTGCTGCAAGCTCCGACAGCCTCGCACCCGAGCAGCCTAGACGCTTGGCTACATAAGTGGTTGGCTGTAGCCCGAGCTATATACGTTAGCGATATCCGTGAGACAGGGAGTGAGCCGAATCCTTGGTGCCTGGGAAAGAGGTCGGGAATTTCACACTTGACGAGGCTTGAGAAATTTGCTGAGACGCTTTTCCTTCTGATGTCGCGCATCCAAGGGAAGCGGGTGGCCTCTAATTTTGAGACAAGTTCAGCCAGCAGCTCTTCCGCTGGATGCTCCATTCCGAGCCTTATCTCGCGAATATATTGAACAACGATGTTGCGGGGGATCCGCTCAAGCTGATCATCTTAAGCAGCTCTGCAGACTGCGCGGGGGCTAGCGCATTCTCATGCCGCGATAGATTCACAGGATCTGTCCAGACCGTCTTACAGAAACCTCCGTTTTATCTGTCTGCCTATCCGAAGAGAAAATCTCCGCCGGGTTGTCGATGGTGGAGCGGCATTTTGTTCAACTCCCTTCCCTGTTGATTCTTATGGTGCATTAAACAACGTGCGATTCTCATGCCATAAACGATAGCTATGTACTGTACAATCAACCTAACCCTCTACACTCTAACCCTCTTGATACGAATAAACAGCCTAGAGCAAGGATAACAAAGGAAGCAAAAGCAAATAAAATAAGTAAGAGAATTGAGAACACAAGAAATGCTAAGGATTACTCCGCACAAGGAAAAGAAATATCCTCTTCTCCCAGTCATGGTATTTGTAGCATATGCATCGCTCTGTGAAGATAGCCGTCAACTGGCCGACCGTGTAGAGCATATATATATAGGATGGATGAATTGGCCTTTGATGATTCGGTATGCTGCATCAGAGCTCCAAGGAAGATATGAATTTGAGGAATGCCCGCCCACCGACTAGATATGAAGCAAGACAGGAGTATGTTAACTTTAACGATAGAGCCATAACCCTTCCGAACAAAAATATGCCTAAAAATATAAAAAAAAGCCAATGGAACCGTTAGGCTAATGGAAGGAACCCGCCCATCAAGAGGATCAATGCTCTGTGGTATAGCTGGTCCGAAGTGATTCGGCGCCCTCTAACCATCAGCGCACTGATGGTGACTGGGCTCTTTTTGCCCAACTTATGTAGCCTGGTTCGATCGTGATTATCAATTTTCCGCGTCTTCTATGGTCAGTTAGTAGCGGCATACCATAGCCAGCAACCGCCCGTGTCTGATTCTCATCTATGTCCACAGGAATGCTCAGCGTCTTTCCACAAATTGCTTTTATGTGTCTATAGCCAGCTACTATGTGCGTCCTCAGGTCATCATCAACGCGTGTAAATACCGGGTGCTTCTTCTCAACGATGGTGAATTCGCAGCACTGAATGGGATAATGCCATATTGCCGATTTGGAACTTGTAATTGATATTTTTGATCCTTCTTTCATTCCAGGCTTAATTTCAAGGTAGACGGTCGTATGAACTGCTTTCCACCCCCTGCCGGACGGTGAAAAAATTGGCTACCAACCCGTGTATGGCTTCCGCCCGCCTGTGAAAAGGTCCTCAAGGTCGACAGGAAAGGTAATTTCACGAGATGGAGGCATGCCATCAACTTCCGAAGGAGGAAAAGTATTAGGTTTGTCATAGCTTTCTAGCGACGTACTCCTATTAGATGTATTTGCAGGGATTGGTAATGCGGACACTTCGCTTCCCAATGAGTCACGAGGCTCGAGACCACTCCCATTCGACGGCGGGTAAAGGGATACGTTGTTGGATTTTGAATTGTGGGTTTGAACAGATCCATCATCAGTTCTTGAGTGTTCCGAGCCTTGCAGTCGTAGGTCCTCCTCTCGGCTTCTAGTTGATTCTTAAAGAATTGGTTGGATTCTTATTCATATAGGGTACACCTCAGGTGTTTGGTAGAGTAGATGATTGCTTGGCTGTAGTGGATGATGATTTGATCGCATATGTAGAAGGAGATTGAGCTTTGACGAATATGTTGTGCCTGCCGTGAAGTGCTTTCCATAGCATTATTGAGGGCTTCCAATGCCTCACCGTGAGGACTTTTGTTGATCTTCGTACATGAATTCTAGACGTTTGCTAACCATTCTGTCAAATCCTCATTGTTGTCCACTGTCGTAAGAGACTCGCAGAACCAACCCATAGGTTTTAGCGAGAATGTAATTGATGCATCCCGCTAACAACCTTTAATAAGAGGTTCTCCAAAGTCATTCCGCAACATCAGACCGGATCATGTGGTGGCGCGCAAGGTTAAACTTCGCCGTGAGTTTTCTTTCGGCTCCCATTCCAGATTCTCGATAAGCCGACTTGTCAGCGGCAAAGTCGATGATGCAAACAGAAGCAGGCTGAAATTATCTCCAACATAAACATGACCAGGCAGTCAATGGGAGAATTGTGCAAAACATGGTGTCAAGCAAGCGAAGGAACCACGAGGCCCGACATATATCCCAAAACCGGTTGTCCCTTACTGATAGTAGGCTCCCTGGTCCAGCGCCAGTGGCGCTCCCTCGGGCCACAGCTTCTGTAGTCCAGCCTTAGCCGCCGTGACTTCTTGAGGATTGGTCACGACCTGATTTTCCTTAAGCAAATCTAATAGTTCGCTCATCCACCATCGACATCCAACTCCGTCACGATCAAACTCGTACATATGTCAGCCATTCTGGAGGAGAATATTATACACATCGGCGACGGTAAGTTGCTGCCGGACGGCGGGATCGAATATTTTGATAGCACTACCAGAGGCTGCGGATGGCAGTCGGGAAATCACAACGTATCCCTTAGAACCGCCGGGTAAGACGGTGCTCGGGACATCATAGCTCGGGGTACAGTCGATTCCGACGGACGTACCGGGGCCCGTGCTAAGGTAACTTACAAACGCCAGTGGTTGGTATTTGCGTTCGGCTCATGTCCAACTGCGCGAATCAGCTGGACTGGCAGGGCCAATAGAGCTTCCTTTCCACTGGCAGGGGTAAGGTGGGCGGGATCGAAAGACATGTTGGCTCGTCAGCGTAGGTGAAGTCGGTGATCTGGATCCGTTAACCAGCTGCTCCCACAGTCGGTGGAGGGTTTTATATGCCTTTAGCAAATTAAATTTTGTCACACCCAAGGGTCCCAGGGGGCCAGTGTTCACATATGCTCCACTGTAGCATTCGCACTGAGGTTCGCAAAGGGATGTGATCCGGCGGTAATCTGGGTTAAGCAACGTAGGAGGTTATCCAAGCCTGTAGTAGCTCAGGGGCCTGGATCACGTTGTCACGCGTCATTATGTAACCTTCACTCGGATATCTCAAACACTCCAGTTCCATATTCGCGATAACTTGTCAACCGTCAAGCGATCTGACGCAAATCTAACCCATCGCGCGTCTGGAAGTCCAATGTCCACCCTGGATGAAAATGTCCCCTCACGAACACCGGATAGACCTGAGGACCCGGCTTTCACCCCAACTATTGATGTAAGTATCCTGCACTCTAGTAAGGTCTTTTGATGCTAATACTTTTGATAGGCTCAGAGCAAAGATAGTACAAATGTGTTCCCCTTAGATGGGGTCAGCATCGACAGTGTCTCAGATGAGCATTGATACTTCTTGAGAACACTGCTTCTATTCTCTACCAGATTGGTTTGGACAAAGTTGTACGAATTTCACACGGCCTGGGACTGAAGTGTGGGCCCTCAGTACTTCCCAGAGAGGTCAAGGGACTCGATTTAGTCCGATCAAAGACAGCCATCAGAGTTCCTCACGTCTACCGCTCATTCCAGGTTGATGACCCTAATGAGTACTATGGAACAAGAGGCTACCTGGTCATGGACTGCATTGAAGGCCGCGATATAGAGATTGCTGGAGACAACTTGCTGCAGAGAATAAAGATGATGTGATCTCTCAGGCAGCAGCAATAATAACCCAACTTCAGAGTACACTCCTTCCAACACCCGGCCCCATAGGCGGGGGTCCTTGTCGAGGTAAACTCTTCACAGACTACGGTGCAGGTCCATTCAACTCTGGAACTGAGATGGAGGCTTGGTTTAATTGCAAACTCAAAATATGCAAACGATTTAATCAAGCCCCTCAGGATATCCCTCCATTCAAGTTCAGCAAGTTTGTACTGGTGCATCAAGACATAAGTCCTCGAAATATGATCTTGGATGCTGCGGGATAAATCTGGTTGATTGACTGGGGGCATGCTGGTGCTCATTCTTCTGTATTTGAATGAGCTGCTCTAGCTCAACAGCACATATTTCCTGAATTCAACAAAATGCTATCAAACACCCTGCCACGCGATGATACCGAGGTGAGCCAGTTGCGGTCAATCTGGTATGGACTAACCGTTGCAAGTTTCGCATAAACAAACGGCTTTGCATGCTTTTGGTAAACGGCCAGAACCCGACATGATATTCTTTGAGTTTCGACACAACAGCCAGTTTATATATCTTTCATACAAATTCACAACTTCCCCGTGCATAAGAGAAAGGAATCAAAATCCGCGCCGGCCCTTCTTTAGCCTTTCAGACAGGCCCAGAATGTTTCAAAGGCTCATATCCGCTCGATCGATTATTCTTTCAACTCTCCGACCAAGCGGCCGGTTGATCTGAGTTTCCCGGGCGAGAACAAGCGCTGCCATAGGCGGATGAGTTTGTGAGACAGTAGGAGCTCGTGTTTTGTTTGGGGGACTGAAAAATATATCCCGTTACAAGTATGTGAAGCAATCAAGAGCCATGATCCCACAATCAATCAGCATATTGAAGAGAGAGGTACGTGCCCGAAAGCCAGATTGCCTCTCTAGGCGGCGATGCGAGATGCTCGTTTTGTTTCATGGTGTCACGATTGTCGAGTCCGACTTCTCCAAGGAATGTTAGGCTTCGCGAAATATTCCCATCGTCTTTCAAGTTTACATATCCCCGGCTCACAACATGTGTTCCTTTGGCGAGAATATCATCATTTTTGAAGCAAAAGGTCAAGTGCTCGCCCCTCGGACGCTTCTGATATTCGCCATCAATTGTACATACATGTACTTGTTGGATGGATGTCCGACCTTGGCAGATATTGAAAGCCAGTCTATCCACCTAGATATGGTAATGATGGTTGTTTCGATAAGCTCGCCACACATTCCGACAATGCGTGCAAAAATCGGGCGACGATCTTACCCGCGGGACGAGGACTCTCAGTGTGCTGCGCTCATAGAAAGCTCCCTCTGGCTCACCAGTTCTTGGGTGAAATCGCAGATGCCTCAGGGGGATTGAATTCCTTAGACTGAAGTAACTTACAGCTTTATTTCAAATACAAAGGTTTGGCTAGCTTGCCATGCTACCTACTGCATCTGCCAATCGAGCGTCGCTAGCACATTCTTTTTCATATACTCTTGATGAATATAGAGCAGCCATGCGAAGTTTTTCCCATATACTACACCTCTCAGAAGCGATGTGTCTGAATTGTCAGACTTTCAGAGGACGCAACTGATATCCTCCCTCTACTGAAATCTCGTATGCAATATCGTCCTGTCTGGCAAGGACGTGTATGTACATGTACATACATCTTGGGAAGGAAATGCTTCTGTGAAACCCGCCCGCGTCCTATATTTGTTGATGCCGAGGAGATCCAGCGCTGTTAACTGCACAGCATGCATAACCCAAACATTTACACATGAGCCTCTATGAAAAGGGTTTCGCTGTTGAAATATCAATATAGATACAAGATAATAGTTTTTGACGCGGACCTACGCACGGAGTAACTGAGATGGCCCTATTTTTGCTGGCGATCCATGCCTGCTCAGATTGAGGAGGGGACATGCGCATTTCAACTAAAGTGTTCAACATCTAAATAACAGCCCATTTAAACCCGTTTCCAGAATAGCCAAGTCTAGGTAGAGAAGTTGAACATGCTTCGCACGGAATAGACTTGTCCATGCATCGGAATACGATTCTGCGATCTGATCGATGCTTCCGGTCATAAGCCAGTTATTAGAGCCCGTGGCATAAGTTAGTAAGTTAAAGGAGGAAGTCGAGTCAACCGCCCGCGGCAGTGGGAGGGGAGCTGAGTGCCTAACAGCCCTGCAATATCTATCTAGTTCGAAGAGATGAAACGACCAGATCGCTGTGGGGGAAACACAACGGTTCGTTAATTAACTGCTGTGGCTGGCACAGGTCCCTCAGCCCAGATACTCAAATCAACCCCTCCATGATCCCCCTCCAGCCCTCGGCCCATCCCATCCATCTGCACAAAACAAAATATAAATAAATTAAATAAAAATAATTGAAATGAAAATGAAACCCACCACCCCACCCGCACAAAGTCACAAGCCACCCTCCCCCTCCCCTCTCTCCCATCCAATAACAATGCCATCACCTACCAAACACAAACGCAGCCCAAGGGTGCCACCCACAACCACAACCAGCGAGTAATGCAAGGAGTGGAGGCCCGAAAGCGCGGGGGAGGGCTCAAGTCAATCAGTGGAAAGGGTTTAGTTATTAGGTATGATTGGTGTGATGGGGGTTCAATAACCTCGTCGATGGGCACGGGCACGGGCACGGGCATGCGACAGGCATCCATGCGACATGGTCCATTTGTTTTGGGATCGGTTTCGCTGTTAGTTACTGTTACGGGTGTGGTGTGGTGTGGTGTGGTGTGGGGAGGGTTTCCGGTTTCTAATATGTGTATTTACATACATACTTCCAGCGGGCCGGGGTGGGTGTGGGGTGTGCTAACCACTGTACATACTGTCCAGCGCTGGGCGTTGATATGTAACTTAACTATAGCCTTGTGGGGGGATTTAATCCCTCACTCAGTTGATATTAGTTCAGGTGGAAAAGAACCCTTTTTCGATATACATATTAGTACCTATAACTCCCATTCCCGTTTCGGGTTCCGGGCTCCCCTCCCTCCCGTTCTTGTTTTCTCGGTGTGACTTGACTTGACTTGACTGGACTGGTCTGGTCTGGATGCTGGACGGGACACAGGCTGCAGCGCGGGGAGCTTAGCGTCGGCGGTAGCGTAGCGTGTGGGAGATCCATTGTGGCTGTGCCGGGCCGCTTGGGGGGGGAAGAAGTCGTCTTGGGGGGGTTGGATAGTTATAGGGAATTAGGATGATTGATGGCTTATAAAGAAAGGTGGTATATAGATTAGGTGTAGTTATGTATTCTGCTGGTTCTGCGATACACAATATCAAGCAATCCACTGAGTGAGTGGAGATGGCTGCCGCAATTGAATTAAGAATCTCATGTTCAAGGTTATAGTTTGATGATAATAAGGTTCAAACCCTCTTTGAACAACCTTTCCGCATAATCATACCTTCCTTATCCCCCTCCCCCTCCCACGCCAGCCATTTGCCCGAATAGATGGACGGTATGATGTCCGGAACGGGGCCGGGGACACAGACCGGGGCTAGGCCGGTTTGATATGGATGGATTCTTTGTTCACGCCGCACGGGAAACGGGAAACGGGGGGGTAGACCCTGGCAGGATGGATTCCTTTTAATCAATCTGGTGGTTGTAGGAACAAGCTGGGGTAGTGCTATACTAATCCCTAGGTGTCTGTGGTGGTGGTGATGTCCGAAAATTCGCGCATACAAAAAGGAAAGAGGTTAAAGTGAGTGGGCGGTGGAGGCATGTGAGTGGTGCGTGCGGCGGAATGAACCGGGCGGGACGGCGTGCTTTGTCTGTCTCCGCTGTGCACACCACCAGAATATACACAGCAGTATAGTATATAGTATAGTAGTATATAGTAGGCTGATAGGCTCGGGCATGACAAGGTCACCCGCCCACCGTCTTCTACTACCCAGGTATCATTATTATCATTATTATTGTATAATACTCCGGAATACAGAATACAGCGCCCAACCGTGGACCCAGCCTGGTCGGTGGTGCTCCGGCGAATCAGCGGGCGGGGAGCAGCTGCCACGCCCGCTATTGCCACGGCCACGGGCTGGACGGGTCTCCACTCCTCCCCCTCTCATCCTCCTCATTCCTCGCTGGCTGTAATACAGTCTGCGCCCTGTGAAGGGTGAGAAGGGGTTGTTTGCGCCACTACGTCTTGCAACCACATAGGTAACTAGGTGGATAATGTTTCCCTTTTCTGGCTTGGTCTGCGCCTTTTATTTTCTTTTTCTACTTCTTTTTCTTTTTTCTTCCGGGCGGAGGGGGGGATAATTTACGCCGTGTACAGTACTGTAATCGGGCACAAGTGTAATTAATAAATACCAGTCCAGTTCCGAGTTCCCGCGCCCTTTGTTTGCTCCCCTCTGCGTCCCCTCCCCCTGATTAGCTGGGCAGTCTGCGGCCGCAATTCTCTTGTTTCCACCCCCAGCCGGCGCCTGTTTCCACCGCCCCCGTCCCCCGTTCCTCCCTGTCCCTTTTCTCCTCCCGGACTCTGACTCTGTGATTCTCCCCGTCGCCTCAACCTCAACCTCAACTTCAACTTCATCTTCATCTTCAGCCTGAACTCTCCCACGTCCATCTTCGTCTTCACTCCTCAGGTTACCTCAATTTACTCTATAAACCCTTCTATCACTTCTACTACTGCTTGAGGTTGCGGCTAGTTTCCCTTACAAGGTTCCCTCCCCAAGCTCATGATCCACGCAGATATCGTATTCTTATTGTCCATTCAACAACCCCTTCTCTTGCGACTGTGCCTTGGTCTTAGTCTCTAGTCTGCTGTTGCCTTTGGAAACCTATATCTATTCATTCTTGGTTTTGATTATCGGTCGCGCGCCTCAGGCACTTGGGAGGCCTCCTCTTCTCCGCTGCCACGCCCCTCCCTCCCGGTTGACCACCCTCCTAAGTGCAGGGCGCATATTCAGATATTTACATATTCATATATCTCCCCATCTACTTCGCATTTGCGAAGCTGGGTGAAGTTCATCCGTCTTGATTCCATAGTCGGCATCTCCACGTCGCAATGGAGTCAAGAACAATGCCGCCAGAGCCAGGCAACAAACGTCCCAGATCCCCATCCGGCGACTATGCCCATTCAACCTCCTCCGCCAAAGTCCCCAAAACCCACTCCAACCACCTCCAAATCAACTACCTCGCCCGCCAGTACGCTCACAACATCCCCCTCGTCTCCGCTGAAGATACCCTCCCCTCCATCCTCCGCATCATAAACGACTACGACGGCGTGCTCCAGCGCCACGAGAGCATCGCCGGAAACCTAGGCGCATGCCCCCTCGGCCCCATCCTGGTCTCACGTTTCGAACGCCTCTTCGACGGGCCCCCCAAGGTGCTGAAATCGCATGGCAAAGAAGGGACAACCGTCTCCTGGCTCGATGTCGTCGAGTTTGCGAAAAACAAGCCAGAGCAGTTCACCCTGGAAAAGACGCGGAATGGTGTCCCCGTCTGCCAGATATATACCAAGCAGAGTCGCGTGGAGATTTCGGAGGAGGACTATATCCTGATCAAGTCGGGTATTCCCCAGAAGATTATCCCGCCGCAGCCAATCGTGGAGGATGAGGAGAAGGAATTGGGCGCGTTGGAAATTTTAGAAAAGAATCTGGGACAGATTATTAATCTAGCTGATCAAGGTAAAAAAAAAAAAAAAAATCCAAGAAAACAGAATTGTCTTTTTTTTCTTTTTCTTTTCTGTTGTACGGAGTAGACAGTAGCTAACATGATAAATAGTGTCGGCTC
>PDNC01000145.1:0-64063 GCA_002572885.1 Blastomyces parvus | reverse complement strand
TACTTAAGCCGCTCGCCGGCCGGTTAGTAGTTGGGTGGGTGACCACCAGCGAATCCCGGCTGTCGTATGTTTTTTTTGGGTCTTTTTTTGCTGA
The DNA here is from genome assembly GCA_002572885.1 of Blastomyces parvus. Classification (NCBI taxonomy): domain Eukaryota; kingdom Fungi; phylum Ascomycota; class Eurotiomycetes; order Onygenales; family Ajellomycetaceae; genus Blastomyces; species Blastomyces parvus. The sequence continues at coordinate 63,969 of PDNC01000145.1, read as the reverse complement.
TTGTCTGTTGCGAATCACTTCTTGAGTTCAGTTGCCATCCAAACATTGCGAAGACAGTGCAAAAGAGCCGGTGTCCTGTTTACCCTAATCGGAAAGAATCATAGCGGTACCGGTCCATTTTATAAAGGTTCCTCCTATCAAGGTTTGTAAAGCAGTGAACAATCTTCGTGGGAATCAAGTAGAGTTTTGCAGGTCATATATAGCAATAGGAGGTAGCTGAAACGGCCACTGAGAACTGGGCAACTGGCCCGGTTTTTGTAGAGTCTCAGAAGGCCGGAAGGAATATCGCATGGATCAGACTGGAAGAAGGGACGGGAGAGACTGAGGAATGATGTATATGAGAATGGCATCATCAAAAGGGGGGCTGAATTGTTGAAAATAGTCAGTTTGAGAAGAAGGCAAGTGTTGGAAATCAGCACTGTGATGAGAGTAGATTCACCTGGGAATGAATCCGTAATTGCAGAAAATCATTTCAGCTAGACACAAATGTCATTTTTCCTTTTTTCCTCAGCTATTGTGCACCTATAGAGAAGTGCTGTCATTTTGTTGTTGGTCAGTTAGTTTTGAGAGCTACATCGTAAGTGAAGGAATGCTGCCTGCTTCAACACTGAAGCAGCTGGTTCAAAAGAGGTTGTGTTGTTGCTGAAACACCTCAGCAATATCAAAATCTCAGCTGCAATTGCTTGTGCAAAGCTCATATAAAACAGCTACCACACAATTAAGCGCAGTGAAGATTTTAAATCCAGAACACTGAGCAACAGAAAGTGAGAGTTCAACACAGGTCAGGCTCCTTTCTTGACAGAGTCAGCCTGACATCCAAACAGAATCTAGTCATCTCTCCTCTCTTTTCGATGCTCTTCCTCTTTCTTCACCTCTCTCAATCTCTTCTTCATCCTCACCTTTTTTTTCAAACCTTTGCTCTTGTCTTGTCTTCTTTTACCTCCCAACACTCTCTGCATTTGCCCAAACAGCAACAATACTCCCACGCTTGTTGAACTGATTGCTAAAGCTCAAGGCCAGGCTGCTCCTTGATCCTCATAACTTCGTTATCGGTTAGATTCTCCTTTCTTTCTCCTTCATCAACAAGCCTCAACAACCACAACACCCCTTCAATCTCGCTGACATCCGCCACAAACAATAGCTCATAAAGCTTTCTTGAGATAACTTCTACTATTTCTATAGTCGAAGCACTCATTTCCCCAAACGTACAATGTCCGACTTCACCCCCGCCATACAGGCAGAGAAGATGAAGCTCGAGGAGACTTCCGATGCAGAAACCACCGGTGACATGGCGAATGGAATCAAAAAGGAAGACATCGAAAATGGCAACGGTGAAGATGTAAGTTATACGTAATAGAATGCAATACCCCAATCAACCACACGAGTAGCACAGAGTGCTTGCGTGCCAAATCTCCATGTCTTCACGTTTCACGAATAACCTCGCTAACCCCCTCCATCTCTCCTCTAGGAAACCAATGCAAATGGGGATACTGCTGTGACACCACGCAAACGTGGGCGAAAGGCCGGTGGCAAAAAGGCCAACGGTGTTGAAGACGAGGGCGGAGACGAATCTCCAACCAAAAAACAACGCACCCCAGGCAAGGGAGAGAAGGCGAAGGTTGGGGCGCGGGCTCTGCCTACCTCATACGAGAACGCAAGTCCCGAAGACAAGATGTTGCTTCGCATGAAGGATGAGGAGAAAAGAACCTGGGCCGAAATCCGCCAAGCGTGGGAAAATATTACCGGGGAGAAGGTTGGAGGGAGCACCCTGTGCATTCGGTATAGTCGTATCAAGGCTAACTTTGTCGTTTTCACGCCGGAAGATGTAAGTCTCTTAACCCCTTCGACCCCTTCCTTCTCTTATTATAGTTGTTATGCGTTGTGGTGGTTGCAACCGACAGCCAATACAAGTTTCTTTTTACTGATTGTGGCGTTATTATAGGAGGAGCTCCTGCTCCGCTTCAAGCAGGAGATCGAGGAGAAATTCGAAAACGAGAAATGGCGTAGCGTTGCTGAGGCCATTGGCGCTGCTGGTGGGAACAAATATCCGCCTGCCGCTGTGCAGAAACGGTTCAAGGAATTGAACAAGAACATGTCTAGAATGGATATCGGGCGGAAGGATAATGACGCGGAGGACTCCTCTTGCTTATTGTCACAAAAACGGCATCTCGCTCCACCAATTTTGCTTCAGTGCGAGAAAGGGGTTTGGTGATTGGAACCGAAGTTTTGAACGTGCTTGGCTTTCCTGCTCTTGTTCTTTTTTTTTAACTTTTCTTTTCTTTTTTCTTTTTTTTGCTTTTTCCATTCTCTCGTCCTTGATATCTTCAGGTCTGCAACTTTGCTATTGGGTGTTAGCTTTATGGGAGGCGGGGATGGGATACGGTATTTGATGGAGGGCTCAATGGTTTGGGGGAGCGGCAGTTTTGCGCAATGGGCATCGGCGAAAAATGGATCTCCGTCTTCCATCTATTTGTTCTTGTGATAGCAAATGGCATTCGAATATTTGCGTAACACCACTTACCTTTGAAAACCTTCCTTCTCCCATCAAGGTTTTTTTTTTTTTTTTTTTTTTTAAACAAAAACAGAATGTAGAAAGATCATTTGTTCTCCTCTCATTCGCTGCTCAACTGGCTGCGCTTTTCGAACCCCCATCATATAAGGAAAAACAATCTGCTTCTTTGTTTAAAAAAGAACTTTAAAAGACAACTAAATGACTTGACAGGACAATAATGTCTGTCGTGTAGTGTCAGGAGTCGATCTTCCGGCCGCGTTGGTGGTTGCATGGGCCGATACTTCACCGCTGCTCATTTGTTCAAGCCGACAGACAAAAACCTCCATGCATGCAGCGGCCATCGGATGCCGACCAAGCTGGTTCTGGGATGGTCGAGAACGCAGACGCTTTAATTAAGCGGCCAGACATGCGTTGCCAGCAAACCTAGTCTGGAGAGCAACTCACCTTACCCGAACACATCATATATCTAGGCCTAATAAAAAGTTCTAAAACAAGACCAAAGAGACGACATGTCAATCTGCCGGCCCCCCCCCCCCGGGAAAGCGAAATGTCTGGTTTTATTCCCTTTGCAGTCCTGATTTGTTGATCAGAAAGGAAACCACATTTTGCAAACGGGAATGGTGAGAAGAGATCGTGTTATCATCCCCTTCCTGCACAACCAGGCCGTGAAAAACGACTGAACCAGCACAGGCCAGCGCTGCAGCCATGGCGTCTGCGTGAGCGGAGTGGCCACCAGCGACCGCGAATTATAGAGATATATGGAACAGGAATATTCTTGCGGGCCAGCAGGATCGGGGGGGAGAAGGGGAAGACAGGATGGGCTCATACGAGATTCTCGAGTGGTGTTGAGATCTCGCACAGCGTTAGTGTTGTATCACGGCTGTGGGAGAAACAAGATCTGGTTTCGCAGTTGCAGGCGGCCTCTGATGGTCAATTCGGGAGCGACATGTGGTATTTTGCCCGCCACAATGCTGCCGGGGAATGTGACAAGCGCATTGCCTGGGGAGATGGGAGATATTATAATATGTAGACCGGTGTGGTAGAGGCGGAATTGTCCTCGCCAGACCCTTGGGTGGAGGTTGAGACTTGCCCAATCGGGGTTTTTGCCCTAACTGAAGGAGCCTCATCCATAGGAATTGATAGACAGCAATAATTAATTGATAGTAGTTGATAGTAGTTGATCGTAGTTGATAGTAAGAGGATATATAATTTCTCAGTTTCATCATGATTCCCTCCCATGTCTTTGCGCGTCTTTTCCCGTTGCACAGCGCGGATCCTGCTGGAGGCATCATGGGAGGTACCCCCATGTCACCCGCTTGTACCAGCCCGGCGTCCCAGCAAGCCCCCCGGTACCTCCAGGTGACACGCTAGTACATCCCGGACATCCATTCTCCACTCGCCCTACAGATTAACTAATAATAACTGCTGTAACTGCGGATGCTGATGCCGCGACCAAGCAAGAGTTCAGCCCGATCCCATCCATGGTGGCCAGCAAGGGATGGGTAGGGGGGGAGAATGCTGCCTTTCGGATTTCTTATTATATTGTTATTTAATATCATTGGCAGGAATCTGTGTCAACAACCGCCTTGGCTGTCTGACCAGGCCAAGCCGAGTTCTGAGTTCGCCTTGATCCCAACCATCCCAGCCCGCAGCCACTCAGCGCGCATGGATCCTCGAGCTTCCCGGCATCTGTCCAGCCCAGCGCCACTCTCTTGCAGGCTTGCAGCACACAAACGAGCTGGATTCCAGATCCTGGCTCGCGCGACTAGTCACCTCTGGGGCCAAGCTGCCTGCGGGATTCGGCCCTGTCCATGCTGTCCATGCGCTTTGCTGCTCGCCGGTCCTGGCGCATCTCATCCAGCTCTTCCCCGACACCCCAGATTCAGCACCATTATTCTTCCCTCCTCCTCCCAGGCAACCGCTGACCCTAGGCTATCTTGGTCTCTCCGCTGCCGCTTGACAATTCACCACCCGTCCTTTGACGGACGCTTGTTTTCTTCCCGTGCCTTCGCTGTGCCCCATTGAGTCATTGTTGTTGGGCGGATACCTGTCGCTGCTGCCTGTACTCCGTTTGCTCCAGGACAATAGACCTCCATATATAAAAGAGAATAGGTGCGTCAGTGTTGAGATTTCTCGAGAAATTCGATTTCCTATTTATTTGCACACGGCATCCTTCTGGGGCTTCTTGGGTGATTCTGGAAGCTGCTTGTTGTTGTTGCTATCCCTATATCGGCCTCTCCCGCTTCACCGCTCTCCGCAAGTCATGTCCATACATTATTAAGGTTAGATCCTGCGCCAACAAACAGCTACATATTGATTGTCAGATTTCCATTTGTCTCTTCCCCGGACGCCTTGTTCTTCAACTGTCTGGCCTCCTCGGTTTTTCTTGCTTATTGCTCTTTTTCCCCCCATTTCTTGCTCTCTGACTGTCTTTTGCTCCAGCTCTTGGCTATATAGATGCCGGACTTTCCAATAAACCAGCCATCAACAAAAACCCCCAACCTATTATCCGCTTCGACCTCTTCTAGAACGCAGAAATCCAGCTCTGACACTGATTCCCGCGATCCCAGCACCACCCCCGTCTTCACTCCCGCCTCCGCTTCCCCCTCAGGCTCTCCCCAACAGGCAGATAACATCCAGGACGAGATATCTTTGTCCACAATGGCTGATCACGCAGCTACGTCATCCGGTAAAGCCGATGCTGCGGAGACGAAACAAGAAGTGGAAAGTTCTCCAGTGGCCACTTCCACCAAGACAGAACTAAAGTCGCCTCCACCAGCCCCAGACTCTGCTCCGAAGAAAGCGTCCTGCAAAAAGCACACCAAAGTAAAGTCCAAGGCCCAGAAGAAGCAAAAGGACAACAAGAAAAAATCGAAGAAAGACAGAGATTCGTCGAGCAGCGAAAGTGACAGTTCATCTTCATCAAGCTCTGGTTCCTCGTCCTCGGACTCTTCAGACTCAGACTCAGAATCGTCCGACTCGGATTCTCACAAAAAGAAGAAGAAGCGCGCCAAGGGGAAGGAGAGAAAAAAAACTAAGGCTCGCAAACAAGTAGTCTCTTCAAGCGAGGACGAGTCAGAGAGTGAAGAGGAGGAGTCGGAAGTAGAAGACAAGCCTACCAAGAAGCAGAAAAAAGCGAAAGCCAAAAAGAAGGCCAGGAAAGCCCGGAAATCTCAAGAGGACGAAACCGATGATGAAAGTGATGCGGAGGCTTTGGAAGAGCAGCTCCGTGCTACGCAACAAAAGCTAGCTGCTCTCCGTTTGAAGCAGAGTAAGTGCTGTCCACCAAGGGCCCCTCGTGCAGGACAGATTCCTGGTAGGGAGCCGCCAACTAACTTATGCATAGCTTCACAACGCAGTCAACTTCACACTAAGTCGAAAAAACGAAAGCGTGCGTCGAAGGTTGCTTTCAAGCGTGTAGACGAACGTAAGGTCCACCCTATCTTTCGCTATCACTCCCAACAATGCTAGTTGATCATATGCTAACACATTATCAATACCAAAAAATATAGTTTGGGATGACACCATACATAATTACAAGTTGACGGAGACTGTTGATGATCCTGACGCAAGCGAGTGGGACCAGTATATTTTTACTGTCCGTCGCAAATTTGACTGGGAGAATAAATACACGGAAACTGTAGTCGACATCAAGAGCAAACCTCTGCGCGAAGCCCTGGCCCACGTCATGGACGGTGTAAAGGGCGTTTCATTAGTGCAAGAGACCCCTGTTGTTGACCCTAATATGCTGTTTTTGTACCTAGAAGAATCTCGGGAGTACATCAAGGAATTGAAGGCTCTCGCGAAATCGGAGAAGAAGAAGAAAGCCAAACGGCTAGCTGCGACAAAATCCGCTCACTTGAAGGTCTTGGTCAAATATCTTGACAGCGACTACGCCGAAACGAAGAAAACCCTGTATCCCCTCCTCGAGTCGAACATGATTACCTTTGATCTACTATGGGCCCTTTTCAAGCCAAACACCGTTGCCTACACTCCGACTTATTCCAATCCCGATGAGCCTCGTGCTTTCAAAATCGAATACGCTACCAAGGAGAGCTCTTTCATGAAAGGACAGTGGTATGATATTGAAGGCCGCTATCTCGAGTACGATGGAAAATCATTCGGCATGGGTAACATGTGTGTTGAAGTTGAGTCATTCAAGGGATCCCGCAAGATTTCTAGCCTGTCTTGTTATCCACTGAAATACCATCGAGACCCAGAAGGTTTGAAAGCGAAGCTCGTGGAACGCGGCAAAAAATTCGTGTCCCTCCAGGGTGTGAATTACCGTTTCCACAAGGGCATGGCTTTCTACAAGAAGAGGAGATCGATAATCAAAGTTAATATCAACGGGCGTGTCATGGTTGACCCGGGTATTCACCGTCGAATTAATCCAAACTATCCCATCAGCACCGTGAAACCAAAAGACCCGGACTTGATCGACGAATCTGACTGTGAAAGCGGATCGGATGACTGTTGCTGCTGTGGTTCTGGATCGGAATCAGATTGCGGATCTAAGAATGACGGGCCCAAAATGAGACTCAAATTGGTCGAAGATGAAGAGGGGAATCCACAGATCGTCGAGGTTGAGTGTGATGAAGATGGCGATGAAATTGTCAAAGAAGATCTGGATAAGATTGCCGGTAAGGACCAGACAGGTGAGAAATTTGAATTTTCCGACGAGGAGCTCTTGATCGCAAGCCCTGTCGTCCTCGGGTTTGCTTTCAGCGAGAAACTCTGGTTGGAGTTCACTGTCTCTGGTATCAACGAGATCGAATGGAATTCGGGCGCTTTCGACTCCCTGGTCCTCCCCGAAAATCAGAAATCGATCGTCAAAGCGCTCGTAGAATCTCATACCTTCCATGCCGCTGAAAACATCGACGATGTGATTCAGGGTAAGGGCAAGGGTCTTGTAGCCGTTCTCCACGGCCCCCCGGGTACAGGTAAAACTCTCACAGCGGAAGGCATTGCAGAACTTCTAAAGCGCCCGCTCTACATGGTTAGCGCCGGCGAACTGGGCACGGATTCACGAACTCTGGAAGGGGAGCTGAACAAAATTCTGGACATCGCACATTCGTGGGGCGCCGTACTACTCCTCGACGAGGCGGACGTATTCCTTGAAAAGCGCACCATCCACGATATCCACCGCAACGCGCTCGTCAGCATCTTCCTGCGCCTCCTCGAATATTTCCAGGGGATCCTATTCCTAACAACTAATCGTGTCGAGACCTTTGACGATGCGTTCCAGTCACGGATTCACGTTGCGCTCCGATATGGCGATCTGACGCCCAAGGCGAAGCGGACCGTATGGAAGATGTTCCTCGATAAAGTTAGGATTAAGGATGGCCTGAAGGTTGTCCCGTTCACGGAGGCGGACTATGACTCCCTCGCTAGACATAACTTGAACGGTCGACAGGTAAAGTTTCCAATGTGTCTTTTTCGTCTAAACCTTCAAATGTGTATGTATGTATAGCTAACATCGCCTTTTTCCGTCCGCAAACAGATCAAAAATTCCGTCCGCACAGCCCAGGCGCTCGCCCTGAACGAAAAGACCCCTCTCTCCATGGAACATATCTCCCGCGTCCTCGATGTAGCAGAGACCTTCGACCAGGACCTTAAAGGCGGAACTGGCTACATTGATGCCATGCGAAGCTATACATAAAATACCCAACCGGCTTGTTTCGTGCGCATGCCTCCTCCGATACCCAGCTTTTTCCACTCCGTTACTCCTCTGGATGAAGATCGTGGGTAATATTTTGTCCATTCCGTCTGCTACACCAGGTTTGTAACACAACTGATTTTTGGTTTTTTTTTTTCCTCTTTTTGCGCTCGTAATTTCTTCTTAAATTTTCTTTCTGGAACATTAAATATATGACTGAAAATTTTGTGGCGAATGTGAAGATGGATACAGTGTGCTTTTGGTTTTATATCTTTACTTTTTTCTTTCTTTCTTTCTTTCTTTCTTTCTTGTTTTCCACCACAGTTTTGATTTATGACTGCGATCTTAGAAACATCTTGCTTTCTAACACACCGTTTTTAATCTGTTCCCCCCTTCCTTCCACTTACCCTCCTCTCCTGTCTCCGTCTGACGATACCATATCCCATGTCATGATTATGATATGATGCCGACCCCTATCCACGTCTCTCCAACCCCGATTCATAGATCGCACAGCTACCACGTCTTGTTAGACCTTTTGTTTATTCATCCCCCTTTCCCCCCTTTTTCTGGTGGCATCAAACATCAAACACTCCGCTCCGCTTCTCAGCAATAATGAAAGATAAAAGAACCAAGGATGATATAAAAAGAGAGACAAAGAAAAGACAGCAAACAAACAACAAGAACGAAATAGAAACATTTTACTTTCTTTTTTCCCTCCGTATAGAACATTAACGTGCGATATTGTTTGGAAAATGACACCCGTACTAAAAACATATATGTTATCTGCCTGAAACCGTTCATACTTGCCATTATCCCGCTATGCGTCTACTTTGATATCTCCCGTGACAATTTGCATATAACTCTTTTTTTTGAGGTAGCTTTCTAACTTGTCATTCTTGTTTCTTGTTCCACGTATATTTCTTCAATTTTCCCATTCATCCACTCATCCACCCCTTCCTCAACCCTTGTCAATCTCTCCATCTAACTTTTCCCACAAATACCGTACAATTGAATGGCAACACATACAATATCCACCCACGATCTTCGATATAATTAAGCAGCACCCGCCCGCGGCAAGTAAGCAAGAAGACAAGGGAGCGGACATTTTTAGAGGAATATGACTACACATACAAGCAAATATATATATTTAGACGACGCATAAGCTCTGCAAAATGGAATAGGTTCTTAGAAGTATCTAATGGCTACAATAACAGCAAGAACACCGGATCGGATGGTAAGGAAATAATAGAAAAGCGGAAGAACAACAAAGAAAAGAAAAGGAATGGTTTGCGTTTAAATGGCCAAAACAACATATAAAAAAAATTAAGTGAATAAAAAATAAAAATTCGCAATGCCTCACAGTTTTCGTTCCTTTTTTTCTTGTTTTTGGTCTCTTTTCCTAGCACATCCCGTTTGATTTGAATGGAAAAAAAAGGGGTTTTTAATTAAAATTGTTATTTTATTTTTATCATTTTTAGAGGGTGGTGTACAAGGGGGGAAAGGAGAAGAGGGGCTGAGGTTTAGAAGTTGTCTAAAGTAATAGAAGGGGACGGCAGCGAGAGAGGGAAGGTGAGTTAAAGTGAGAAAGAGACTAGAGGGACAGGTATACAGATAATATCAAACACATTCGCATGTCATCGTTTATGGGTTGCTCTTAACGAACTCAACACCCTTGGCAATGTTCTTCTTCAGATCAACCAGGCAGGCGTCGAGGAGCTTCTGCTCGTGCGCGGACACCTTGCCGATGGGCAGGATCTCCTCGACACCGTTGGGTCCGAGGCGGACGTTGGAGGCGAAGAAGTTGACGCCCTGGTCCTTGTAGAGCGGGCTCTCGACGAAGGTGGGCTCGATGACGCCCTTGACGCCCTGGGAGGCCTTGAGCAGGCTCTCGGCGAAGCGGGCGCCAGCCATGGCCATGGAGAGGGTGGCGGATCCGGCGCCGTCCTTGGCCTTGACGACCTCGTCGCCGCCGAATTGGATGCGGTTGACGAGGGCGTCGAGCTTCTCGCCGGCGATGTCGGGGTGGTTGGATTGGGAGATCAGAGGGACGATTGTGACGCCGGAGTGGCCGCCGACGACGGTGACGTTCTCGCTGGCGGGGTCGGTGCCCTTGACCTGGGAGATGAAGCGGGACGCACGGACGACGTCAAGGGTGGTGACGCCGAAGAGGCGCTTGGGGTTGTAGACGTTTCTGGCCTTGAAGACCTCAGAGACGATTGGGACGGTGGAGTTGACCTGGCGGAAAATCCGGGGTTAGAACTACCAAACCCTCCCAGAAAAGAGAATAACATCGCATAGTGCGAAAGGAGAGATTGAATACGTACGGGGTTAGAGATGACGAGGATGTTGGCATTGGGAGAGGCCTCGGCAGCAGCCTTGGCCAAGTCACGGACAATGGAGGCGTTGGTGTTGAATAGATCTAACGAGGCCAAAGAGCGGTCAATATTAACATGTGTCTTATAGGGAAGTAGGGGACGGTGTTGTTGTTGCTGTAGTAGTGGTGTATAGGGAAAATATCATACCGTCACGGGTCATGCCAGGCTTGCGAGGAACACCAGCGGGGATGAGGACGATCTCAGCATCCTTCAGGGCCTCCCGAAGACCAGAGGGAGTAGGGTCATAGCCGGTGACGGTGCTGTTTGTGTTGATGTGGCTCAGATCGGCGGCAACACCTAAAGAAACGGAAATAAAAAGTACATCAGCAAGTGTTCCCATCCGATATCTTGCTAATGATTGACATATGATCTTATGAAATCCCCAGCATTGATATCTGTTCCCTCTTATAGAGCCAATTGGGTGGTGTTTGGTGTTCAGTCATACCTGGGCCTCCTCGGATATCGTACAGGGCGAGCTGGGTAACGCGAGGATTCAGCTTCATCAAGAGCGACAATGGCTGGCCAATGCCACCGGCAGCACCGAGGACAGTGACTTTAGAAGACTATATAGCGGGCGGAACAGGTTGTTAGTATCGGTTCTCTCAACTTGAGACTCCAGTGTGGATATATCTATCTATACCTGGGGCGCAGAGACGGAGAACGCCCGGCGCTGGGCAAAGCCCAAAGTTCTTCTTGCGGCAAACATTGTGACTGGAGGAGAAGAAGTACAGGGTATCAAAGACGACAGAGGCGATTGAGGCGGCGTGGATAGGAGCAGGAAGCAGAGCAATTGGCGAGGAATGGATTCTAGAGGTGAAGCTGAAGCTGGCGTTGAATTGGCAGAGAAAAATGTTAAGAAAAAGTTGCCGGGATCGCGGGAGATCACGGGACTGCGGCTGGGTCGGGAGAGCGGATTAGATAAGCGGGAAGCTTCCTCGGTCACCGCATTGGGAAATTGTGAGGATATATTGCATCTGATAACTATATGAAGTTAAACAACAGTTGCCTCAAGGGCGATTTATACATCTACATCTACATCTGCATCTATATCTCCAGATATCTTTAATATTTATATATCTCCAACTGTCAAAAGATAGTTATTACCCTGTCAATTCCCCATACGTCCCTGCCACACTCTTCATGTGAAAATCCCATATATCTCTTGCAACCACGGTAAATAAAACAAACAACATCGGTCAACGTATATAAATGCATTCTCAACTTTCCTGCTTCCGATGCGGGAAGGGTGTTGCTATGCTCAAACCGCGAGTCTGAGCTTGGGGGGTTGATAAGAAATCATCTCTAAGCTAAATTCTCTGTTCGGATTATCGAGCTCAACCCTTGAAACCCTGCTTCCTCTCCCCTGCGTTAGGGATAACACCATGCGAAAGACCCTTCTATTGCCCCTGGCCGTGGCGCCTAGGATGAGCTGCTTCTGATCCCGGATAGAGCGGCAGCGCTGTTGGTGAAAAACCCGGCCGAAGCTATCATCCTTGTTCGCTGTGCATCATACGCTGCATAAAGCCCCTGTTCTTGGGGAGTCTGTTCTGGAGGAGTAGGAAACCCCCAAACAGCCCATCGAGCTCTAACTATACATCGTTATGTCCGCTATTGGTTCAAAAAGACATAGTATATTCCTTCAAAAATGTGCCTAGCTGCCAGGCAAAGACTTAAAGCTGTTCATGATGTGAAGGACTTAGCTCAGCGGGAACAACCCGTGAAAAACAATCGAAGCCTCATGAGAACCCAAGGGCTAAGTAGACTACACTTCATCTCGATTTATTAACTGGACATGTATATGCCTGCAGGTTTAGGTTCGCTATACCGTTTCCCAGAAGAATATAAGCATATCAATTCGCAATGAATGTACGACGAGACAATATCACTCAGAGATATCTCCCAACCCAATCCACCCCAAGTATAGGGCAACAAACGCACTTTCGCCTAACACAAGACACAAAAAGACAATAACGATAAATAAATAAATAAATAAATACACACAACACGTCTCAACAGTCATACGAAATACTGCACGGATATGCCCAAGCCTTCTTCCCCTCCTTCTCACAACAATCCCTGAAGCAATCGTTCATCGGGTGCGTCGATCGCCAGCACTTCATGTCGTTGGCCGTATGGTAGTACTTGTATCCGCATTTATCGCCGCATTGGTAGGTTGGGAACTGGCCCTTTCCATTGCTTGGGCGGCCCTTGTAGCAGAAGTAGCAGGACGGGTCGGCGAGGACGCTGGCGCTGAGGGTCAGGAGAACCAGGGTTGAAGCGAGTGGGATGGTGACGAGCATTGTTGGAGGTTTGTGGGAAGAAGGGTGGTGGGTGTTCTTCTTCTTTTTATTGATTTAATCAAGCTGGGCGATGGGGGGCTGCGTCTGAAGTGGGCTCTTTTCTGCCCTTTTTTTCCCTTCTCGCCTTTTCAGGGGGTTGCTAGAACTAGGGAACGCTTCTGCTAGTGTGATGGAGGACAAGGTATATATAACCTTTCCTGTCTCTTGAGCTGCTCCCATCCAAATATCCCGGGTCCACGAATGAAAATTCTGTCATATGATATGAATCTGCGAGGCGAACTGGTAGGCAAAAGGCTGCGGATCGATCATCCCAAATATAAGATTGGTTACCAAACCACGTCCTCTATTCCACACCTTTTAACTTGCTCGTTTTCGGCACAGAATACAACACAAATCGCAACGCGAGCATGTGAGTACGTGGCTGTGCCGGGATATTTGCAGCGTTGCAGTGTTGCCAGGCCGAATGAATCGTCGAGGATACAAGTATCGCCCAGTCAGTCTGGCAAACATGGATCCGTCAATAGAAATGCTCCCCCGACTCAGCCCTGTGCGACACAATGAAATGCCCCAAAAGAGGCAAAACCAGTGCTATAGAGATGCGAATGTAGGCAGATCCCGCTAGATAAATTTCCGGTTTACTTTCAAAGGAGCACTTGAAAAATAACCCAAGAGACACACACCACCATGCTTTTCTGTCCTTTGCCCCTAGTGGTAGAGCTGACGCTATCAGTGTTAGCAAGCTCTTCAAAAAGATAAATGTTAACATAGGGGAGAAAAGGGGGGTTGTCATGGTCCATCTCATTTGGACATACTGGCCATTAATATTCCAGATGTGAAAGCGTGCGAGTAAAGACGCGAAGTGTAAAGGGGACTGATAACTCCGTGTGCTACATTACCCATGCCGAGTACAAGAGCAAACGAGCAAAAATGAAAATAGAATAGAAACAGAGAGCATCAGAAAACGACAAACTCAGACAAACACTTCAAACCATCAGGGCGTATACATACATATGTATTACATATGAAAGAGAGAAACAATCATCGCGCAAAAAATCCCCCTCATCTCAAAAAATGCAAAACCGCCCAACAAAATAAGAAAAACACAACCACCCCGCCCCAAAATATCCACTTATCCTGCTTTGCCCGCCGCTCAATCGTTCGTATCGTATCCCCGCTTACCCCGAGCGTATTCGCAACACTATATAACCGCCGCTGCGTCCCCTTGAGTATCTCCCGCTGCTGCCCGAGGTCTCCCAGCACCGCCCGGCCCCTGTCGAGAAACTCGTCTAGCTGTGCGTTGGAGCTGGAGAGGAAGGATTGTTCGCGTAGGACTTGGTCTTCGCGTGCATAGGTTGCCGGCCCGCCGCCGAAGCCGGTACTCGGCGAGGAGCGGTGGTGGGGGTAGTTTGGGTTGGCGAAGGGGGAGGATTGGGGGAGGTTGGATTGAGCGTATGGGTTTTCGGGGGTAGCGGCGTGGTGGGGGCGGCGGCCGAGGAGCTCGCTGCGGTTTGATACGGATTGCTGTTTGGTGGTTTGGTTGGTTAGTAGAGCTGGCAGAATGTATATGCGCAACAAGCGTATATTATTATATACATAGATAGATATCCAGAGTACAGTACGTACAGCATCTTCGCGCTCTTTCCTTAGCCTGTCAAACAATTGCCTGTAATCTGCCAGCTCGGTGCGGAAGTTCTTCAACCGTTCAAAGGCCAGTTCCTGCTTGGTGGGGATGAGCTCCTGTTTGGAGAGGGAGGAATAGTCGTCGATTGTGCGGGAGAAAGACGTGAGGGAGGCGGATATTTGGCCTGATCCACAGGCAGAATATAGTCAGTACTCTGGATATTCATTGGGGGGGGGGGGGGGTTAAGGGGCTTTGTCCGAACCTTGTACGGCGGGGGACGTGGTGGTAGGAGCTTCGGCGAAGGCTTCCAGATCGCGGCGGAGCGCAGAGGACTGCTTTAGCGCCGCGTTGAATAACGAGTTCTGAAATATTAAAAAAAACATTAGTTTCTAAGAATAACTAAATGGGTTAATTGGAACTGCACGGGATACTGACCATGGCGCTTGAAATCGCAGACAGGGACGATACTAAGTATATAGGGTGTTTGGCGGCAAAATTGGGAGGGGAATCCAGGTGCAACTAGAGGTATGAGGTTTGCTAAAATAGTCTCAATTGAGCTGATGCATGTTCATGACAGTGGCCGGTATAGTATATGGCAAAAGGGGCAATCAGGGTAAACGAGCCTGGCCATAGAAGCTATGTGGTTGTTCTGATATGCAAACTGTCCACTTGCATCATCGCCGAGCAGCGGAATATTCTGACACTCTTCACCGCTTTTTCTTTATTTATCCTCCTTCCACATGTCGAGGGTTGGCTTCGGACACCTCGAACTGTGTCTACAATGATAATTTAATCATTTTCGTTGTCTTCCTATACACCTATTGTTTCCGTCTTCCTCTTCCCAAACTACCAGCGCTTCGAGAAGTGCATGGCCGTTGAAATAACTACAGCTACGATCTTCACTCAAAATTCCACTGGCAGAATGCAGCTACAATCAAATTCCCTCCTTGAACATGCGATGGAACAGAACGGTAAATGTATCTTCAGACAAGTAACGGCCATAAATATACAAGTATATGTACATGTATACGTATGTGCATCCAAGGCCTTTGTTTGAATATTCCCCTCCCCTCTTCCGGGACGGGGTAGCCAGTTGATGCACTTACGTTTTATCTGGAGCCAAAGCGAAAGCCATACATGCAGCAATGATTACAGGAGATCTTCCAGATAGTACAACTTATTGTTTAGGAAAGGACGTGTTTAGAAGAAAGAATTAGACAAAGGCAAACGACAATAGCGAAAGTCAATGATTCAAACCCCAAAGCCATACTCGCCTGTACTAACTCCAGTACATGAAAAGAAAAGCAGAAAGAAGACGGGATAGGAGCAGTCGGACAAGGTAGGAGATGTTTGTGCACGCGGGCGGATAATACGTGCTTCAAGCCGGACGATATAGGCCAAATGCCGCGCCTTTCATTTTGGTGGATACTTATTCTGCAAGAACCATCTACACAAGCAGTTCCAGTCAGCACAACTCGAAGAGGAGGGGGGGAAATGCAGATTTGAACGCCAAAAACATAAAGACTCACTTGCTAATATAATAATCCACAACCCCAATCGCGCCCACCGCACCGGACCAAATCCCCACAACGCGCCACGTCAACGCACCCTGAGCATGCTTCTGATACGCACCAAACCCGAGCCCAGCACCCGCAGCAGCGATCAACAGCGCATTTCCCAAAACGACCGGGTTCGATTTGTTGCGGGCGAGAGACGACTTGGCTGCGACTGCTTTGCTCTTCGCGGCTTTCGCTTTCCCCTTGGCGTTTCTTTCTGCGTCACGCTTGGCTTCTGTTTCGGCTTCTTCGCGCCGCTTTTTCTCTTCCTGCTCGCGCGCGATGCGCTCGGCCTGGGTGTTTGTCTTTACGCGCTGGGATTCGTAGGTAGGGGGAACGGAGGAGACGTGCGGGGAGTCGACGTCGATTAGGTTGGTTGTTGGGGGCTCTGCTTCGGCAACTTCGACTTCACGGGGTTGCGGGGCGGCACTGATATCGCGGATGTTGAGTTAGTTGGATGAATGTGCTCTTTTCTTGATCATATAGTGTGAGAACTGTGTTTTAAGTTAACTTACGCCTATATGGCTGTTAGTTATTTTCTGTGCATGGAGGATCAAACCACTGCCGCTAGGAGATGAATGACGTACCTCTTCAGGAGATTGGTGAGCACCGTGCGAGACTACTTTTGCGTAAGACATCTTCGACGTGCTAGTATCCAGTTTGCCGTTTAAAAGTGGTGATCGTGCTGAGGGAGGTAGTACTGGATGCCTTCGGAATCGGCGTGGGAATGGATATCTCGGGGAGAATTTGTATAGCTAGGCAGGGAGGTAGTAGCCGTATTTCTAGCTGTCTGTGTGACTTGGGAGGCAAAGATGAACTGGCTGCTAATATTGTTTTGTGGATTAAGTCGGATGAGATAGAAGAGAACCAGGCGTAGATCGGGTGGGATAGGATAGGATAGGATAGGGCGGAATTATTGAGAATGACGATGAATCCAGAATATGTCCCTGACCATGTGACTGTGACCGACTTTGAACTTTGAGTGTGACACTGCTATGGGATGAGATGGAGAGTACTTAATAATAAGCACAGAGAGATGTCAAGGGAAAAACTGCAACGAACAAAGTAGGACCTAGGTACCCAAGGTACGTATTATAGCCTGCGGTCTTCGTATATGTACGGGGTATGAATTCCTTGATTCTCCCACTTCCCGATAGCTGCCATATTCCTTTTGTTATTTCTGCCCTTGATATGGAATCCTGATTGCGCTTCCATGGAAGGGGGAGAAGTGTCATGACGTCATGGTCATGAGCTGTGGCTTTGGAGCCTCGGCGTGTATTTGCCTTTGCCGATTCAAAGACCATAAAAAACACAACCCACCAGCCACAGGCTGCGATTTCAACGCCTTGGAAGCGGAAGCGGAGGCTTTGGGGGTCTGTGGGATTCTTATGTCATCGCCCGTGGATTTGAGTGGGTTCAGTGGATACGGAATTGTGGATACTGGCAGTTTGCCGTTGTGTTTGTCTGTGTGGGCGCCTGGCGATGACGACCGGGTGGGAACAAAATATTCTCACAAGCACATGCGTGGTGTTGATTTACATTATTGCAAATGTCATAGGCAGGCAGATTTTAGTGGACGAGAGTAAGAGGGCTAGGAATTGAAGCTATTACTTATATTCGACGAATGAAAGGTTGTGACAGGGTAAATATACGCGACTTGGATTTTTTAAGAACGGAATAACTTAGGTATTTGGGGGAAGAATGAATTCGCTGCATACTTTAAATAATGGCACAAAGGCAGGTAGGGAGCTAACTAGGGAAGTATGGAGGGGGAAATGGGGAAGGTAGAGGAAAGAACAGGAAATAAATGAAAGAAGGCAAGGAGAAGGATATGGAAAAGGGTAGGGAGAATATAGTCAAGAATACATTTTTGGTACATGCTGGAATTCGAGGTATGGAGCGAGCTTTCGGCTGTTGCAAGAGAAAAGGGGCAGGGAAAATAAGTCCGCTGTGTTGTGACCACCCGTAACAGATACGTTACCCCCTGATTTCATTTAACTCAAGTCACTAGCCAAATTTCTAAAAATTAAAATAAAAGATGGGTAAGGAGGGTTTGTTGGTTGTTTAGAGAAGTAGCTCGAGCGGGTTCTCCACAATCTTCTTCAGCTCCTTCATGAACTCAGCACCTACCACCCCGTCAATAACCTTATGGTCGAAGCTGGCAGTCACCACAATCTGGTCATCCCATTTCACAGATGTGCTGCCCTCCTCCCCACCCTCCGCGGGCACTGCTACCTTGCGCGTCGTACCCACGGCAAGAATTGCGGATTGCGGAGGGTTGATGACGGCGGTGAAACGCTCAACGGCAGGATTCATACCCATGTTGCTAATCGTGAAGGTGCCACCGAGGTATTCCTCGGGCTTCAGCTTGTTCTCGCGCGCGCGCTTACCCAGGTCTTTGATTTGGCTGGAGATGCTGGATAGGCCGAGGGTCTCGACGTTCTTGACGATGGGTGTGATGAGGCCAACAGGCGTTGCGACAGCGACGCTTATATCTGCCGTCTTGTGCTGGCGGATGCTCACCTGGCCGTTCTGCTCGATCCAGTGCGAGTTTACGGCGGGCACTTTTAAGAGAGCAGCCCCACAGGCTTTGACGAGGAAGTCGTTGACAGACAGCTTGTATTTACCATCCGCGGAGGCATTGAGCGCCTCGCGCAGCTTGAGCAGTTTGCTAACGGAAAGGGTTGATGTTACGAAGTAGTGTGGGTTTTCTCTCATGGATTGCACAAGACGGTTTGCAATGGTTTTGCGCATGGACGTGGCAGGGATATCTTCATAAGCTGGGCCGGCCGCAGCAGCGCCGGTGGGCTGGTATTTCTCGATATCTTGTTTTGTCACTCGCCCACCTGGGCCAGTACCCTTGACATCCTTGAGCGGCACGCCCCGCTCCAAAGCTAGAGCCTTCACTGCGGGAGCAATAAGTGGCACTCTGTCAAGACTTGATTGTAATCTCTCGCCAGTCGACTCTGGTTCCTGAGCTACAGGTTCCGATTCTTCGGTTGTAGGGGCGGGTTTGGATTCGGGTTCCTTTGGTTGAGCTGGTTCCTTCTCCGCAGCAGAAGCCTTCTCACCGCCAGCGTCTTCTAGCGAGAAAGACTCGAAAGATGAAATATCAGTCCCCTCCTCCACCATGACGGCAATCGGCTGTGGAGAATATTAGTTTCCGGATATATAACATTTACCCCGTGGAGAAAGAGAAAAGAAAGGGTAAGATATTGCGCTCTTGCATAATATCCTGAAAGGACACCTACATTACCAACTGCAACATCTTTCTCGCCAGCTTCCTTCAGAATTTTCGCCAATATCCCTTCTTCTTGAAATTCGAAATCCATCTGGGCTTTGTCTGTTTCGATCTCCACTAGCACATCACCGGGAGCAAGGACATCTCCAACCTTTTTCTGCCACGCCCCGATATTACCCGCAGTCATTGTTGGGGATAGTGCAGGCATGCTGATAATCGTGTGTGGGGGGTAGGCTGATACGGAATCCATATTAGTAATCTTTAATGTAATGGAAATTTGCGATCAATATATGGATATATAATTTCGTCATGCTAGCTTACATTTGGAGGCATAGTATCGCGCAAGGGCGGCATAGGCAGGTAATTGTGGTCTATAACGGGGAGAGAAGCGAACAATCAGCATCCATATCAAGGCACCCAATCCGAATTGATAGGCACTGGAACATACCGGACAACATCACGCAGGCGATACAGATGCCGCGATTCCCGTATACTGGTAGATGCGTTTCTGGAAAATAAAGAGCGGCAAGAAGCAGACCGCGACATGACGGTGGCAGCCATCTTGAGCTATGCAAAAAGGAGGGTAAAGAAGAAGGCAATTGAGCGCCCCAGGGTCACAATGGAATGGGGAAGAAAGTTATAACCTAGACGCACAGAGATACAGCGAGAGCGAGTGAGCGTGAGTGTTGGGGGTGCGGAGAAAGATATAACGTCGGGGATGGATGTTCCTGTTGTTGTAGTCAGCAACGGCGGTTCTTTTTGTTGAGCTTCAGCCAGGCTCCACAAGGAGTTTAGCGTGGCTGGAGGCTCATTGGCCCGGCGGCCACCGCAGTTCCAGAAAAGGTTAGGCTGGGCAGTAACGGGCGCCTTACTAGGTTAGGTTTAGCGAATTACCGATTTATACACTAACCTATATCAGGAATAGCGGTCAGATACACCTGATTATTCAGCAATGTGGCTGAGTAATGATCTATCACGTGATCGGGGAGCCACTCTCGGCCTTGCTATCTGGCTCCATTCCGCTGGCTGTGCAGAGTCCGTGTTGTGGCCTCTCATACTTTTTTATGCTTCTCAAGATACCCTGGTGTTGTTTGTCTCTCCCGGCTTCCTGCTTTATTCTTCAGGTTTCGATGTGGACGGTCATCTTGGCGGCGTGCAATCCCCCTATGCTCGCTTGTCCTCTCAATGGCTGAGCTCGATAATGTTCCTCCTGCGGCTGCTTCGGCGGAGGCTGCCCAGGTAGGCGGCGGCCTGCAAGACGACGAACACGAACTGTCCCCAAGGACAAGCTCCCCGCCATTGTCGTCCGCTGGCAATGGAGAGCTAAGTTTCCCTGCTGATAGAAAACTCGAAATAAATATGGATGTCTCTCCGTCCGCCACCTTTCCCGATCCAGAGTCCGTTCTGGAGCAGGAAAAGGATCCCCACCTCTCCACAGCTGATGGTCCTGAGCGGACGCAAGCGTTTAGTGATACCGAGAAAATATATGCAGAAGAACCGAGTTCAGATAATGTGGAAAACGTTCCCGAGGGTCAGGAAGGCACTGAGGGTTCCGTACATAAGTCCGAAGTGGAAGAGGTCAAGTCTCTATCGACGGCGGATGGTGGCTCGACAGGTCCGTTCCAAGCGCGAGGAAGCACGCCTGATATAAGAACACGTTCGGATTCGAGGTCTACCGTCGCGACTCAGAATACACAACGATCCACGCCAATTAGTTCCGCCGTGTTCATTCTCACAGCTCTCGATACAATCGGGGCTTCGAAGGAGGCACGGCGCAGCAAGGAGCTGGAAGATGCTGTGGCCAAAGCCCGTGCGAACATCAAACAATCCGACGAACGGCCTATTGATCCGGAAGTTATCTTTACTCCGTTACAGCTGGCTACGAAGACGCTTAGCATACCATTACAGGTGACAGCCCTAGACTGCATCGGCAAGCTGATCACCTATTCTTATTTCGCGTTCCCGTCGACCCCCGCCGGCGAAAATCCACAAACTGCCCCAAACCAGCTTCCACTCATAGAACGGGCTATTGAAACAATTTGTTCGTGTTTTGAGAACGAGTCTACTCCGCCTGAAATACAGCAGCAGATCATCAAGTCCCTCCTCGCCGCGGTACTGAATGACAAAATTGTCGTCCACGGAGCTGGCCTCCTAAAGGCCGTTAGACAGATATATAACATCTTTATATATTCCAAGTCCAGTCAAAACCAGCAAATTGCCCAAGGGTCACTCACCCAGATGGTAGGCACTGTGTATGATAGAGTCCGCATTCGCTTGGATCTTAAGGAGGCTCGGATCCGTGATAGGGAAGATCAGGATGATTCCTCGCCGGCGCCCGACGCAATCAACCAGACCAATGGCGACTCGCCAAACGAGCAAGATACATCGTCTGAAGCTTCCCAGCCTGTTCCTGACCAACCCGTCGCCAAGGATTTGACAGAGAAGCTCACCTTGCAGAGCTTTGAGACGAATAAGGATGCTCTTCTGGTCAACGATAATGCTCCAACGATGGTTACACGCGCAAAAGCCAGCAGGAAGCAAGCCAAATCTGTATCCGGCGACGAAGGGGATTCTTTCGCCGACGATGACGTAGACGAAATATATGTGAAAGATGCCTTTCTCGTTTTCCGCGCATTGTGCAAACTCAGTCACAAAATCCTTTCGCACGAACAGCAACAGGATATCAAGTCTCAGAATATGAGATCTAAGTTGCTCTCCTTACACCTAATTCAACATCTTCTCAGCAACCATATCGCCGTTTTTGTCTCCCCCCTCTCCACATTGAAACATAGCAGCACTTCGGCCGACTCTATGACGCTTTTAGAAGCCATCAAACCGCATCTTTGTCTAAGTCTGAGTAGAAATGGAGCCAGTTCTGTCTCTCGCGTTTTTGAAGTTGGTTGCGAGATATTTTGGCTCATGCTCAAACATATGAGAGTTATGCTCAAGGTTAGTGCAGTAGCACATTTCGCCTATGTGTTTTCTAATTCAATTCCTAACAATATCCACAGAAAGAAATTGAGGTCTTCCTTAAAGAAATCTACCTCGCCATTTTGGAAAAGCGGAGTTCTCCAATGTTTCAAAAACTGTATTTTATGGACATTCTCGAAAGGCTCTCGGCCGATCCAAGAGCGCTCGTGGAAATTTATTTGAATTACGACTGTGATCGGACTGCGTTAGAGAATATATTTCAAGGGTATGTCAATATTAGGCTCCGTTTTAAAAGAAAAGGCAAGTTGTTGCTAATTAACGGGAAATAGCATTATCGAGCATTTGTCGAGACAATCTAGTGCGCCTGTGGCAGTCACGGCGATACAGGAGCAACAATACCAGGAACACAACAAAACTACATCTAATACGAATTATTGGCATCAGAAAGGGACACTTCCGCCCTCTCTCTCCACTGCCAAAATGAACACCGGAATACCCGTGGGCGCACAGAATATCCCCCCAGAATACATGATGAAACAACGGGCGCTTGAATGTCTAGTGGAAATTTTACGGTCATTGGATATTTGGTCATCTCGGAAGCTCGAAGAACAAAACCCTATCGGCCGCGAAGTCCAATCTAGATCCTCCATAGGAGGCTCTAGAGAATCTCTCGATACAAGCTCTATTTTACCAGCGAGTTCCCCTAATCCTGAGAACGGCGAGTTTACACCGAGTCAATCTGCTCTTATATTAGATGACGATCCCAATCAGATAGAAAAAGTAAAGCAACGGAAAATTGCCCTTACCAATGCTATCAAGCAATTTAATTTCAAACCTAAAAGAGGCATCAAGGTGTTACTCTCGGAAGGATTCATCCCATCCAACTCGCCTGTCGATATCGCGAACTTCCTCATTCGAAATGACCGGTTGGATAAAGCAACTCTTGGAGAGTATCTCGGGGAGGGCGATGCAGAAAATATTGCCATTATGCACGCATTTGTTGATTGTATGGATTTCACGAAACGACGGTTCGTGGATGCGCTCCGGCAATTTTTGCAGAGCTTTCGACTACCGGGCGAGTCGCAGAAGATTGACCGGTTCATGCTTAAATTTGCTGAGCGCTATTTAAGCGGCAATCCCAATGCCTTCGCCAATGCTGATGCTGCTTACGTCCTTGCCTATTCGGTCATCTTGCTAAATACCGATCTTCACAGCGTCAAAATGAAGGGGCGACGAATGACCAAACAGGATTTCATCAATAACAACCGCGGGATCAATGATAATAGCGACCTTCCGGACGAATACCTCTCGGGTATTTATGACGAAATCGCTAGTAATGAGATCGTACTTAATACCGAGAGGGAAAATGCTGCTAATATGGGTATTCAAACACAACCACAACCAGGGCTGGCTACTAGGGCAGGGCAGGTTTTGGCAACGGTCGGTCGGGATGTGCAGGGTGAGCGCTACGCGCAAGCATCGGAGGAGATTGCCAACAAAACTGAACAGCTTTATCGGAGTTTGATCCGAGCGCAACGAAAGTCTGCAATCAAAGAGGCCCTTTCACGCTTCATCCCCGCGACCTCGGCGCGGCATGTTGGGTCCATGTTCAATGTTACCTGGATGTCCTTCCTTTCTGGTCTTTCAGCGCATGTCCAGGACACTCAACAATTGGACACGATACGCCTCTGCATGGAGGGAATTCGTCTGGCGATACGCATTGCTTGCCAATTTGACCTGGAAACTCCCCGCGTTGCCTTCGTTACTGTGCTAGCGAAATTTACAAATCTGGGCAACCTGAGAGAAATGATGGCTAAAAATGTGGAAGCGTTGAAGGTGTTGCTTGACGTCGCCATCACTGAGGGCAACCACTTGAAAGAATCTTGGCGAGAAATCTTGACTTGTATAAGTCAGCTTGACAGATTCCAGCTCCTTACCGACGGCGTGGATGAGGGGGCTTTACCTGATGTGTCGATGGCTAGACTTACGCCGCCATCTACCGCAGACGCATCTCGTGCCAGAAAATCTTCTCAGGCAACCCGGCGACCACGACCCCGCTCTATCCATCATACAAATGCACCCTACCGTGCAGAAGTGGCTATGGAAAGTCGGTCGACAGAGATGATTCGCGGCGTTGACCGAATATTTACGAACACTGCAAACCTCTCCAACGATGCCATTGTAGACTTTGTTCGCGCGCTTAGCCACGTGAGCTGGCAAGAAATCCAATCTTCTGGCCAAAGTGATTCCCCTCGTACTTACAGCCTCCAGAAAGTAGTTGAGATCAGTTACTACAATATGACTCGAGTTAGGATCGAATGGAGCAGGATCTGGGAGATTCTAGGCGATCACTTCAACCAGGTTGGCTGCCATTCCAATACGGCCGTCGTATTCTTTGCGCTCGATTCCCTCCGCCAGCTTTCTATGCGGTTCATGGAATTGGGAGAACTGCCCGGTTTCAAATTCCAGAAGGATTTCTTGAAACCCTTTGAGCATGTCATGGCCCACAGTACGACGGTTACTGTTAAGGATATGGTGCTTCGTTGTCTCATTCAGATGATTCAAGCTCGTGGCGATAATATTCGGTCTGGGTGGAAAACTATGTTTGGTGTTTTCAGTGTTGCTGCGCGAGAGCCCTACGGTATGTTCCAAAATGCGTTAAATGCAGTGAGTTACACTTTTTGAAGCAGCTGCTAATCATTGTGTACAGAGGGAATTGTTAGCATGGCGTTTGAGCACGTTCTGCAGGTTTACAACACTCGTTTTGGCGTTATCATCACCCAAGGCGCCTTTGCAGACCTCATTGTGTGTCTCACAGAGTTCTCGAAAAACCTTAAGTTCCAGAAAAAGTCGCTTCAGGCAATTGAAACGTTGAAATCGACCGTTCCTAAAATGCTCAAAACTCCAGAGTGTCCGTTGTACCAGCGTCGTCATGGGGAAGAAGGAGATGGTTTACCAACTGCTCCACTACAGCCAAGTCGGCAATCGGCTGAGGAGCAATTCTGGTACCCTGTGCTGATTGCTTTCCAAGACGTACTGATGACCGGCGATGACCTTGAAGTTCGATCAAGGTAAGAAAATATTAAAAATAGTGGCTTTGAACTGTATTTTTGTTTACTGATGTGTTACAATATAGGGCATTGAATTATCTTTTCGAGACTCTAATTCGATATGGAGGTGATTTCCCGCCTGAATTTTGGGATATCCTTTGGAGACAACTGTTATATCCTATCTTCATTGTCCTCCAATCGAAATCGGAAATGTCAAAAGTGCCGAATCATGAAGAGTTGTCCGTCTGGCTGTCAACTACAATGATTCAAGCGCTACGTAATATGATTACTCTGTTCACGCATTACTTCGACTCCCTCGAATACATGTTAGATCGATTTTTGGAGCTACTCACACTGTGTATATGCCAAGAGAACGACACGATCGCACGAATTGGAAGCAACTGTTTGCAACAACTTATCTTGCAGAACGTCTCCAAATTCCAACAGAAGCATTGGGCCAAAATTGTGGGCGCTTTCGTGGAATTATTTGAGAAGACCACTGCCTACGAGCTATTTACTGCTGCAGCCACCCCAGCGCCTATCAAGGAACCAGAGACTCCAAAGCTCTCTGCTGACAGTGCTATTAGCGTAGAGTCAGCTGACGGAGCTTCTCAGGAAGAGCTTTCGCCGAGTTCTACACCTACGAAAGTTAATGGGAATAGGCCTTTTGACGAAGAAAGTCATGATGTGGAGGATAGCCAATCGAACGCTAGCCATCCACCCCCAGCTGCCTCTTCTGAACTTGAAGATTACCGCCCCCAATCCCAAATGGGGCAACCTCCTGCAGTAGTAACGGTTGCACGACGACGATTCTTCAACGGCATCATTACAAACTGCGTGTTGCAGTTACTAATGATTGAAACCGTCCACGAGCTCTTCTCGAATGATGCCGTCTATGCACAAATACCCAGTCAGGAACTTCTACGGCTCATGGGGCTCCTAAAGAAGA
Organism: Blastomyces parvus; assembly: GCA_002572885.1. Classification (NCBI taxonomy): domain Eukaryota; kingdom Fungi; phylum Ascomycota; class Eurotiomycetes; order Onygenales; family Ajellomycetaceae; genus Blastomyces; species Blastomyces parvus. Next base: position 37,778 of record PDNC01000145.1, on the reverse strand, counting down.
GCTATCAGTTCGCGAAGAAGTTCAACGAAGCTAAGGATCTTAGAGTCCAGCTGTGGCGACAAGGATTCATGAAACAGCCACCTAATCTCCTCAAGCAGGAGAGTGGAAGCGCAGCTACATATGTCAATATTCTCTTCCGCATGTACCATGATGATGGCGATGAGAGGAAGAACAGCAGAGCCGAAACTGAGGCTGCACTTATTCCGTAAGTCTTTTTATTTTTCCTTCTTTTTTTTCTTTTTTGCACTCCAGCTCCATGATGGATGTATAATATTTCCGAGTGCTAACAAGTCGTTTGTACTTTTAGCCTATGCGCCGATATCATTCGCGGTTACGCCCATCTAGACGAAGAAACCCAGCAGCGCAACATCGTGGCGTGGCGACCAGTCGTCGTGGACGTTATGGAAGGGTACACCGGTGTGCCCCGAGAGACCTTCGAAAAACACATTGAAACTTTCTACCCGATCTGCATTGATTTGCTTGGTCGCGACCTCAACAACGACATCCGCCTTGCCTTATATTCCTTCCTCCGCCGAGTAGGAGAGTGCCGCCTCGGTATGCCTGTGTATATCCCCCAGGAAACGCCCTCCAGCCCACGGAGTTCTACTTCTCAACACTATTTCAATGGTAGCAGGCGACGTAGTAAAGGGCGTTGAATGAAAAGCTATCTATCGAATTTTACAACCACACTCTAATTTCTCTACTTACGTTTTTACTACCTACCTGTTTGGTCTTTTCGTACTTTTGTTTTTTTCATTTGATGGATTCTGTCTGCCTGAGGTTGGTAGACACCCTATTTTACCCTGTACACGTACCTAGACTTCGTTGGTTCGATGTTTTTTTTTGTTTATTATTTACTTATCCTCCGTTTGTAGTCAATGCACTTGGCGTTTTTTTATTCTAGATTTCGCGCGTTTTCATATATGTATACCTCTCCATTTATATGATTGCCTGCTTTTGCCGTTGTCGGTCTTGGCTGAAATGATGGTCGTTGGATCATGAACGAGGCCCATAAAATTTCAATTCTCCAGCGCCATATAATAGCCATATAATATGAACTGGCTAATGTAGTTTATACTCTTATATACTTCAGTCCATAAGAGCTCGCCATTACCATGATTGGACATGCCGCATATTATTGTAAACAATTAGGAATTTGTATACGCACCGGTACATGTACATTAGCATACATTAACTTCCACTCGCAGCTATCCAGCCAAACAGCAACAATTTTATTCACGAGGGAAAGCTCCCCATCAACAGCTAAAGCCCATACTTCCGTCAAAGGCAGTCAAGCTGGCTTTTTCTCCCAGGCGCACTTGCTCAAACGTCGGCACCTTGTCTGCGGGATAGTAACCAAGCAGGATCTCAATATCGTCCTCATCCATCTCTACGAGTTCTTCCAAGCTCCACATTTCGCATATCCGTGATATCCTATGCGGCTATCAGATGGAAAGGGAACCATGGACATAAATCACAAAACATGGAGAAGAGAGGTTGGGAGGGAGGGTGTATCTGAAACCATAAGCACAAACAAATTGGGCGTGACTGACCATTTCATTCTCTTGGGCCCATCTTTCTGCGAAGAAGCGATCTCTCTAAGCCTCCTCCTCAACCTGCCCACATTTTCAATCGCCGCGCCTGTGTTCTTTGGCAATGTCCGCGCAATTTCCTTCCGCACCATACTGGCCAGCTTTGGTCCGTTCCCATTTGTACTCACCATGATCTGCAAAGGTCCATCTCGGTGCACGCTCCCAAAGTAAAAGTCGCACTCTGATGGTACATCGGCTATATTTGCGGGAATCCTGCGCTCCTTGCACAGCTTCCAGATCTGCGTCGACACCTCTGGGTCATCGATGGCAACGAGCGCCATGTCTATCGCCCCAATGCCATTATCATTATCGGGATCAAGGTCGCGTGGCTCAAATTTGCGGTCGATGTGCGAGACTTGTTTCGAGGCGATACGGTAGGCGACTTCTTCGTTGAGGCCTGAGGATGGGCTGATAACGGTTACCTTTGCATCGGCATTGAGCGCATGCACTATGCGGCCGGCTGCTACCTGTCGGCATCCCCATTAAAGCCGGATTAGTTAGTTTCGAAGCAGGCCAATTGGGATACGATATAATTATGCATCAGCGACGTACCTCACCACCACCAACCACTAGAATGTGCTTGTTCTTGACCTGCCATGCGACTATCAAGGAGCCGCCCGGTTGGATCTGCGGGAATTTATGGGGCGGCATAGCAAGACATGAGGATGGGCAGTGATTTGGAAGAGGAATCAATGTTAAATTAGAATAAACGCTGAAAAAAGAGTTCAGTCGATATCTGGTATTCAGTTGTTGCTGCGAATATAAATAATTCTTGCCCGCGAATTGTCTCGGCTGCGATAAGATTGGCCGGGTCACATGCCACGGACTGGCGAAAACATATAAAGTCCAAAATCCCCATCAAAAATTCAGCTCCACCCCTCAGCGAACAGCAACACCCCGGCGGCCACCACCAGCAGGTCCAGACAAGCGCACCACCAGTGGCTGCAACAGGCGAAAGGATACGCGTCAATATTGGATGCATTTGGCTCTTTTTTCTTCCGTGATCGCTAACAGTTGACCTTATTATTCCCCGCTCCCCCGAAACAACACCCCAGCAGCTGCTATGCGCGGAGTCCAAATTTTCTCAGGCACCTCGCACCCGGCCCTGACAGAGGCTATCTGTGAACGCCTAGGTACTGTCCCAGCCAAATGTGAGCTGCGCAAATTCAGCAATGGAGAAACAAGTGTCAATATTGGCGTCTCTGTGCGGAATCAGGATGTTTTCATTGTGCAGAGCGGTAGCTCCAAGATAAACGACAGCGTTATGGAGCTGCTTATCATGATCTCCGCTTGTAAAGGTGGCTCTGCTAAATCTATTACTGGTATGTAGAAATACTCTCCACTCTCCTATTCGCGTGCAGCAGCTTGAGTTTGAAATATGCGTCGTCTAACTTTTTCTTCTTTCCACTTGCAGCGGTGATGCCGTAGGTTACACATCCTCTCCCAAGCTATGGCCAATTCTGCTGACATGCCAGAGTTATTTCCCCTACTCTCGTCAATCAAAAAAGAAGAGCCATCGTGGCGCGATAACCGCTCGGATGCTTGCCAATCTGCTCACTGTTGCTGGTGTAGATCATATAATTACGGTGGATTTACATGTATGATGATCCACCCTTCAGGCAGATCAATATCCTTTTTTGTTTCGTTATGGTTTGGTAGCGCTAACGAGGTTGACCTCAGGCCGCTCAAATGCAAGGTTTCTTCGGAAAACCTGTCGATAACCTATTTGCTGAGCCCTTGATTGCACGCTGGATCCGACTGAACGTGCCTCGCTGGAATGAGGCGGTTGTAGTTACCAAAAATGCAGGAGGAAGTAAAAGGGTAACGTCTTTGGCAGATGCGCTGAAGCTGAACTTTGGTATCGTGAACACGGACCGGAGACGGGGGAACATGAGTCTAGGATTGTCGGGAAGTGCCATATTTTTCGCTTCTGTCGAACCCGGCCTTCCCACTCCGAAAGATGAACATGGCCATGTTGAGTTGGCTGATAAGCCTGAACCCTCCGATCCCCTACCCGCTGCAACCAACGTTCCCATTCGACCTCCTCAACGTACTCTATCTCCCAGCCCGCTGGTACAAACAACTTCGGCCGTCGAGTCTGCATCACCACCATCGCCATCACCATCAAACCCATCGCTCAGTATCCCTCAACAAATGGAATCATCATTTGCCGCCCGGCGTCCCTCCGAGCAAGAGGCCGCCTTTGAGTATACCGATGAGCGCGCGAGAGAAGTGATCACAGCTAGATTAGTGCAGGGCCATGTTGTCGACGATGACTACTCGTCGCCAATCCTCTCATCAACTTCTGTTAACACGCTCGCTGAGGATCGAAATGTTATCGAATATGAACCTCCTTCCCGTGATCCCATGACTTTGTCTTATATTTCCAACGCGTCGTCTTTCCAACCTGACCATGCCCTAGGAGGGTCATTTGATGCTGCTGCTTCCTCCGATGAGGAAGATAGTAAACAAGAAATGTTCACCCGGGAGAGGACAGTGACCCTTGTCGGGGATGTCAGGGGCAAGACGGTCTTCATTGTCGATGATATGATTGATAAACCCGGTTCGTGGATCGCAGCTGCGGAGACGGTGGTGAAAAAAGGCGGCGCGAAAAAGGTTTACTGCATTGCAACACACGGTTTGTTCGGTTATGAGTCGTTGCAGGAAATGGAATCCTGCGATTGCATCGATTATATTGTAATCACCAATTCGTTCCCGATTCCCCCGAGAGCGAAGGAGTCGAGAAAATTGATCGTCCTTGATTTATCAGCCCTTCTATCAGAAAGCATAAGGCGTCACCACTACGGAGAGAGGTTCGTCCAATCCATTTCTTTTTGATGTTCCTGTAACATTATTATCGCTGACCAACTACCAAATAGTATCTCCGCGTTGTTCCTAACTAATGACTAGCCATCGCGATTTTTCTGTATATGTACGCATTCCTGGTTTCACCTACCTTGTCCTAGCAGGTGCGGCACATCGGTCTGCCGCCCAAGCGAGAAAGGTAGCCTGGTGCGTCGGCGCCAGAATTGCCCAGCGTATAGACCTATCTTTTCTTTCCTTTGATGAACTTTTAGCACTTCCAAAAACGCACCACTTTACTTTTGTCGCTACATGGTATGTGTCTGGACAACGGCTTTGCCCTGTCTTACGCTATGTTACGGTAGACCACATCTAAATGAAGTTATGTATGACTACTACTTACCTCTGCTAAGCTCGCCGTTTGTTTCACCATCACGCCCGGAATGAACTCTACAATATGCTACACAGTGTCCTAGTGATCCGACCAACATTGAACTCGCCGATCTATCCCTTTCTCATCCGAACGTTCTTGTTACATTCGATTGGCCACCTCAACTGCCACGCCATTATACCAACTTCAATTCCCATCGCACACGCTTCCACTTCTATCTCACTCCAATTGTCGTTCTCCCTTGATCCTACATCCATACTGATTTTCCTCTTTCCCATGTAACATTCCGAAGGCCCTATACACAGCCCCTTACTACTTTTTCAAAGCAGAAGCTTAGAATGCACTCTTTAAGCCCCTTCAAAAGATAAACTATTTAACCAACGATGCAGAACCGTACTAGGGTACTGCAGGGACATCTGGAAAGAGGGATAAAATAGGGGGTTATTTACTTTTAAATAATCCTTCCTTTTTTTTCCCTTCTTTACATTTACCACTAAGACTGTCCTTAACGGAGCGTTGGCAGATCAAAATTTCATTCCTGAACCCATAGAAATATGGATTAGGGGAACGGGAGTTTACAGGCACGGTTTCAGGCTTTTTTTAATTAGATGGGGAGGTCTGAATCGTGTCATCCAGGACTCTAATGTCTTGTTTTTATCTCCGACATCTCTCAATACTAGGTCTTTTTACGTTTTTAATTGATCCTATATTTATTACTGGTGTTATTTTCTCCGGGTGCGCATAATGGTGAAATAGTTGGTAGAAATATCATGACCACTCAATGCTCGTAGAACAGCAGGGTTTGTTGCCCGTTTTGAGAGAATAAAAATAAAAAATAAATAAAAAACCTCAGAATGGTGACAATATCGTTATCCTAGGATCCATTAGATTCTGGTCTATTTTAAGGTCCCATAACAACGTATAACGGGGAATTTTCGGTCAGATATATCCCGCCGCGAAAGAATCAACCCCACAGCCTGTACTAATGTCAACGACCCTATGGAGCTCCCAATCGACCGCGCCCCGAGGGGAAGGCAGAATTCTGACATGTCAAGTAACACAGAATAGTCCTGTCGCTTTTTGAATATGAGATTTCGTTTTATACCGGACACCAGCTGCGCTCTGCCAGGCAAACATGGTTGCAATATCCTCTACATTTCAAAGTAAACTCGACTCCAATCAGGTAATAATGGCAGACGTGCCGGGAATTTAGTTTAATTTCTTCTGCTAATGGTATTGTATGGTAAGACGGCGTGGGGAAGCATCGAATGACCTTCCGGGGGAACTGGGTCAACTCAGATGTTCTTCTTAGTTATCTGGGCAAATTTTCTATCACCACCCGTCATCCAACTTTTGGCTGCCTGGTTAATTATTCTTATAAGTGATAAAAGGGAAGAGGAGAGCGCTTTGTGAAAAATCAGCTGTTGACTGGGGGGTAGCTAGCACTAAAATAGAAATGGAGGAAAAAAAATATCTCCTTGCAGAGACGCCGCAAATTCCCCATCCCAACCCTTCCCAGAAAATAAATAATGAATAGATAGATACATAGATAGATAAGCAAAATAACAATATATTGATGGATAGATAAAACTGAAAAGCTAACCAAAAACAGAGGAGAATGAAATTGGAAATTATAGATAAACAGACAGTGCGAACTAGTTGTCTAACAATGACGATGACTTATGACCGGGAACCACGCCCGAAAAGTAGCAATACCCCAACCGCTTGATGAATAACTAAACTAAAACCTGGAACCTGGAACTATCCCTTTCGATAGCAAGGGTCGCACTTATTCTGATGACAGAGTTTACACTGCCAGATCGCAAAAAACGGACCGGACGTGCAGTAGGAACAGTTCCAACTAAGAAGGCTCAGGTCACTCTGGATAATCGCCCATTGATGGGGACAGGTCGAGTTAGCCATGGTGATTATTATTGTTGTTGTGATTGTTGTAGGGGATGACGGAATGCGCGAGCCGATGAGTCGGTTGATGCTAAAGCAGCTCCGGGTTCAAGGAATCGGGGGCCGCGAAGAGATTCGCCTACTTCGTTGCGCGACTCGGAAACCCAATTGGATGGACGCTGCTTTGACCGTATTGTTCCTTTGAGTTTTGCTAGATTCCCGGCGGGGCGGTTTTCGGGTCCAGCTTCGGCGGCCCAATAGGCCAGCCTAAGTTCAGTGGGCCGAGGCCAGGGCTCGGCACACGCTAACTCTTCAATCGTCGTTGGGGGGTTCTGTCACTTGGGGCAGCACAGAACGATGGGCTGTCGCTGTCAGTGCGCCACGAAACCCAAGGTTTTGGTTGGGACTTGACAGGGGGGGCGGGCGTTGGCAATTCTTCTCCGAAATTCTTGGTGACCAGGCGCTGCAAAGCGAAAGTATGTTGTAAATGCTGAACTTGAAGAAATGCGATGTCGAAACAGAATTGACGATTGTTTGATTGAATATTAAGATCTTCTGGCAAGAACGATCGTTGTGGGGGGGGAATTCGTCGTGGCCAGAGAGATTCACAGCGCACCCAGACTGGTGCTGCTTAAGAGCCGTGAATGCGAATTACAGAGTAGATGGGAGAATCTGGACGTTTCCGACAGTACCTAGGTATAGTCGTGTAGACTGATTATAGTGGGAGTGGTACCAGTTGGTTGTACAGTACCATTAAAGGGCGACTGGTATTCGATCGCGTTTCCAGAAACCAGGGCGATGGGACCTGCATGCAGACGGAGCGAATTGATTCCGTTTTTTTATTCCAGCAAGGGGTTCGAGCCGCGAATATTTCTAGAAAAGGGAATGGAGGTCAACGGTTGGCGAAGACAGGCAGCAGATCTAAGCACAAGAGAGATATCTCTCCGGTGGTACAATGTCGAAATTGGTGTACAAATCAACGAGTGTTCGTAAGGAGGCGGCGATAGAGTGAAGACAGACAGAGAGAGAGGAATGCGCAAGACAGAGAGAAAGGCATCCCTCGATAGATATAGCTTCTGCTCAACCCGGGGCAGCTGTCGGCGCATATAATTTCTGCCGTAATAATAGGACAAGAACCCGGCAGCGCCGCCATCCATGGTTGATCTCGCCCACAGACTTTCCTAGCAAGATTGGCAGAACCAGCGGCCTGAGGCGAGCTGTCTGCAGCTCATGCCATTGCCAATGATGCAGGCAAAATACAGTCCAAGAGCCAGCGTCGGTGGTAGTCGGTCTCTCTAAAATAATAGTTAGCACAAAAGAAAAGAAAAAAGGCTTTCTTCAGAGGGAGCTGTGTACAAACTTACAATCAATAGTGTCCAGTTTCAAGCCTGGAGGCTGAGGCTCCACGCCCGCTAACCCGCCCAGCTAAACAACCCACAAACCAGGAGCCTGGGACAAGACCCTTGCTCGCCCTGGCCGTGGAGCCTGCAACGAGTCGGATTTCGACAGGCGGCGGCAGCCAGCCGGCGAGCTGCGAGCGCGTCCTAGTGGCCGGGGATGGAGCCGGACGGTTTGTGATACGACGGCTTGACCAGTCACCTCCACTTCCTTGCTTTGCTCTCATTATCCCCACGACGAACTGCTGCGTCGTCCGTATCTCACAGACCGAGAGCAACAGAATGGAGACCCAGGGAAATACCGCAAGAGGCGCCTCGTGGTGGGTGCAGAAGAATGGATGACCATGATAGCCGCCCATTCCTTCGCATCTTGATCGAGGTTATGTCTGCAGTCGCCGCCACGTTGAAGCTGGGATACGGACATCTGGCGGCGTGGAGGCAGACCGGATCGTGCTGCTGTCATCGTGCAGATCTCATTCGCCGGACGTGCTTCTGTACATGAACTAGCTCACTGTTTGCTTTTTCGAAGCTGCTCCTTTTGCTTCTCTAAGTTCTTGCGCGGTGTTGCATCTCGTCCCCGGCAGCCTGCCTGACGCGCCACATCCCCAAGACAACCCCGGGGGCAGGATTCGGCTTCCATGAACCATGAACCGCTGCTCCAGGGACAAATGCACGTTTCAGATCGAAAATCTCTGCTCAGAGCGTTCCATGCTGTTACCCGATACGCGCTGATGCTCAGTGGCATTGATTATCATTACTCTAATAAGCCTGGATTGTTCCTGGTTCTCCTCTACGGGTCCTGGACGAAATATGACCACCACAAAACCCCATCCTGTTTACCAGTACGGAGTATATGTTCCCCGGTGGAGAGTCTGAGACATGCTACAGCTCGATTTCTTGTTTCATGCGAATACATTCGCGCTGCTGGGCCCTCAAGATCGACATTAGAGAATAAGATATGTCACATATAAAAGGAGGCTTCTCCGAAAGCCAGCGACCACTCGCTTTGGAAGAACTGGAAATCCTCAGTCTCCCAAGCCTTCTCAACTCCGTTCCTAGACTCATGCAGCTCTGGGCACGCCACAGGACCTCTCCAATTCATTATCCTCAAGCACAAAACGGAGCAGCCAATCAATCAATCATGGTACCATCTGCCCCGCTATCGCCGTGGTGTTATGCAAAGAAAGACCACCGCCACTTTTCCTATTATTCTATTTTGAATAGCAGCAAAGAGAGGAGCAAGGCGACTATGAACGTCGCCAACTATTTTCCAGACACAGCACCATTTTCTATGCCCGGGTAACTGGTCCCTACAGGAACGGCAATTGCGCTCCGGCCATATATGGTAAAACAGCGATATCTCCAGATTGTGCATAGTTACAGTTTCTCAGAGGCGATTAGCTTCACAAACTATTCTCGATGATGCTTTTCAGGATCAGGTACTCGGTGGCAAAGGGGTCAAACTCCAAGTTGGCCCCGTTCGCACAGTATATCACCTGCCAAGGCTTTCCTGGAACTGGTTAATGACACCTGCGTCGAAAACCACAGACCTGATGACCAGAGGCCTCCAGGAAATGATGTTTTCGGATTATTTCGCATCATTCCTAACTGCCCATTGGCAGCCCTGTCTCCTCGGAGGCCAATGCTGATCCTGTCATTGCTTGATAAAGTGATACTTTACTCAATCATGACTGATTGCAAGGTTCTGGCTTGCCTGCTGGTAGTGTGTTCTGAAGTTTCCAAAACCAGCTGGAAGACCGATAATAGTTTTGAGACCCTAACGGCGGATGGTGATGGTGCTCATAACTAGGTATGCCATTACTAGGAGACAAAACTCAAAAATGGAAGACGGAAATCCAGATCCCGTTTCTTCAGCCATTGAACTACTACCAAGCCATCCTGATCCTGGAATATGAACCACACTGATAGGATCGCACACTTCGGTAGCGCCAACCGGATTTCGTCTTTTATTCTTTAATAAATTCCTCTCTCCTCATGCGTCGGCTGTGGCAAAGATAGGGCGAGGATGGTAGTTCCGCCGAATCAAGTGAAGGCAAGGAATTTTTTTTTAAAAAAAAAAAAAAGAAAAGAAAAGAAAAAAGAGAGAGAGAGAGCGCGAGCTCCTTTTTCTGGTCTGCCACCCACGAACACATGCTTCTACCTTCATTTGGGCGAATGTGCTAGGCTAGACTTGGAAGTTTGAAAGGACACTTCTTCTGCGGTTGGGCCAATGTCTGCAATGGCCACACGCCCGCGAACAGCCTCTGTCGATCTGGAAATCGCGAATTGGCCGGCCTTCATCGGGGCCCGTGCGGGTTGCCGGCGCATTGTCCATCATCTCCCGTCTCTTCTGCGCTTCGCCAGTGGCTTGCTCGAAAGATATTTTTCTTTTTCCCGCCACAGATCGAATCCGCATCCAGAATTTAGAAAGATTTGCCATCAATATCCCCGCCCTGCATCCATCCCCTCGCAAAGTATCCAGGCAGCCACTCAATGGAACCAGCCGGTTTATGCTTTCTGCTGAACGGAAGCCTGTTCTCCTCGCTGGGAAGCTTGATATGCACTTCAAGTTGTGACAGGAATTATTTCGGAAAGACATGCTTCCGTTGTCGTACAATGCAGGGTTCTCCAAGTTGATGCCCGCTCGCATCCGAACATCGTTGTAAACCCACTTTTGTCGAATGCCCGGGTTTCATCCTCGCCATGTTTTTCTGGATAACGTCTGTGCGGCCAGCCACAATATTAGGGTGCCGAAGATGGAATGTTTATTTCTACTACATAGGGTTTACCCATGACTCATGAATAAGGTATCCACTTCTTGGTTGTTGTTTCTTTTTTCCCCTTGATATATTTCCCCTTTTAGCTCCCTGCAGGAACGTGGTGGGTTTTGCTGCATATTGGCAAATTCAATTCGTGGTGAACCACGCCCATTTTTGTGCCTGTCCCTTCAACCGATAGAATACCTGCTAGTTGAAATGATGTCACATGCAGACTAAGTGATGCAGTAACTGTATAACCAATTATTGAGAACTGTTATTGCCTACTGACAATATCTAGATGGGCTTGCGCGGTCAGGGCGTGGTCAGGCGAGGGGTGTGAAAGTGCACCTAGTCAGAAATTACGATGGGCTGCAATAAGATTCGGCATGTTGCTTCTATGTTTCTCAAAACGATGAGTGGGTAGCTGAGCTATTATTCTTGAAGAATTGGGTTTGCAGCACATGAGAGAGTTGTGATTTCCATCGAAGAATTCGAGGAGAGGATACAATCCCCAATGAAAGGCTCATTGATATGGAGCATTCAGACTACGGATGCTGTATGCTTTTTGATCCTCCTTCCTGACAATTTCCGATGCTCTTGTGGCTAAGCTTATGTCTTTTGAGAAAGAATGAAACGGGATATTTTCAATGAGATGTTGGGAGGGTCAACTTGCTTGAGTTCTTAAAGATTAGAAGGTCAGTCTGAGATGAACTTAACTATCTTGAGAAAGGGCAGGGCATTAATCCATGGTGCTAGGAGAATCATGAAACTTTGACAGCCACACAGCCATCATGGCACAGAAGTGATGGGCTTTTAATTATGCAGCAGGAGGGGAACTTACCTTGTGGGCCATGCACCAGTGCATCAGGCACTAGATGTAAAATCCATATGCTATAGTCTTCTCTGCAGTCCTCTACTGACTATATACTTGCCATGCACATGAATTCCAATGAGATAACAACAGCCCTGGAGCAGTTCAACAATCTAGACTGGAGGTGATCGGGGCTCCATCCGATTTCACATTCGAACAATATAGGCTGGCCAATGCGCACTGTGAGGGTTAAGGGTCGATAGCTTTCTCCCCAGCCCTCTGTTTGAATTCTCGTCAGAGTGTTCAATGCTTGTCACATTTCACTAATGCCTCCTCTCACGTCTACCAGCCAGAGGCGCGCACCGGCAGGAGAAGGGGGAGCAGGATACAAATGTGCATATCACACTGCTCCAGGTGCGTCCGATTGAAAACGAAAGCAGGATCCTTCTCTCACTAAAGGAAGAGCAGAAACGCACATATGAAGGGTGTTGGCGCTTGCTGCTCTTCATATCCTTGCAACCATTGAGCTCTCCTCTCCGAGGAGTCTCCCGAACACAGCAAGGTACCTTAAGCCCTTATAAACCAAACAGATGCGGTGGTTCAAGGCATCTAAGATTTGTGAGGCAACGTGTCCCCCTGCGTGTAACTGAGATTAATATCTTTGTTCTATCCACTGCTAGTAGGTTCCAGCAAGAACGTCGGAAAGGCCTGGCGTTGTTAGCTAGCACGACACGGGTATATCAAGTAAGGCTTGAACTGAAACAGACCGTGAAATCTTCGCCCAATGTAACCGTCTCGATATTGTCGGTCGGAATGAGAGCCCGCTGCTTTGGCATTCTTAGGCAACCATGAGCGCCGCTAGTCGTCTTGATGCACCCGCCGCAGGCCGAGCAATGAGCGGCCATGTTCATCCAATGATGGTTTAGGCATTGTATCAGTATGGCTAAGGGTAACACAGGTACAGTGCTATAAGTTGCAGCTGGGAATGTGGACCGCCCTTATTGGACTGCGAAAATATGAGAACTTGCAGCTGAAAATAATCATTTGAAGAAGCTTTGACTGCAGAGAGGGCGGGATATTTATATTCACGCTCCCCATGTCACTGACAAGAGAATATCTCCTGCCTACGCTGGCAATTATTGAACCGTTGCACAGAGGTTCCTTCCGGATGTCCAAATCATAAAGGCCGAGTTTCTGTCAGATGAACGTGTCGGACCTCATTGGACTAAGAGTGGCAGACATAGTTGGCTGAGTTAAGTCCTGCAGAAGCTGGCGCTTGGTTGCTCTACTTGTCTGGCTCTCTGGCAGACAGACCAGAAGTGCGAAAACGGAGGGTAATTGTTTCGGCCCTGAAATGTTCGCCTGCGGATGACAGCAGGCACGGCGAGTTTGTCTGGCAGGTGGTGTGTTAAGCGATGGTTGGCGGGACCCTGACATTCTCTCATGCCTGGGTCTGCAATTGGGTCTTCGACTCCAAGGCTCCTCCCCGTATCTGAGGCCATCAGTGCAGCGTGCTTTATTCCCTGCGTCAACGGCTCTATAGCTGAAAGCTCCCTCACCTTGGGAGCCTCCAGCAGTCGCTTTTTTTGAAAGAAACCTCTTCAGCCAGAAGCTTCCTTTCGGCGTTGCGTGTGCTATCCAGAAAGCCCAGCAAGGGTAGCGGGGAGATATACAGACGCACACGGATCGTCACAAGCTGAAAACTAACAATAATGTCGATCATGTACTGCGCTGGCATAAATCCATCAACCGTCAATATTATTCTTTTTTTCAGGCAAGCCCAGGGTGAGCTCTGATCATTGGCGACTCTATTACATGCCATGGAGTCGTCCCCACCTCCGCATCCTGGTGCCCTATATCCTAGTCACATCCGAGTCTGGTTCAAGGCGTCTTGATATGAGGAAAGCCAGCCCTATTGCTGCGCGCTGCCGTGCTTCCGGTTGTAGGGCGGTTCCCATTACTAGTGCGGCGGGAAGCTTTTCCCTAGAGGGCAAGCACTGTTCCAAGCCTGGCGGAATCCTAGCCCTTTGCCTGCAAAGCGGCGATTCGACGGAATTCACCACCCTTCGGCTGCCACCGTGCTGCAACTGATAGGCCTACCAGTTGCCCTTATCCCGGTGGAGCGGAAGTGAGAAGCAGGGTAAGAGAAAGTGTCCGAGGCCGATCACACCACTTCCCTTTCTCTCTCGTCTCTCGTCCCAATCACGTTCGAGCCTTCGTCACATACGGAATACTCTCTTGCGTGATTATTTCTCTCTGGAGAGCCTGTTAAATGCAGGTTAGCTATCCTCTTTATAGAGTGCCTGATCTGTGAATTTCTGGGTATTCAAGAGTTTAAAACCTTAATCCAGACTTGTAGAGACATCAAAAATACGCTCAATGCATTTGAAGCATTGGGTTTTATAATGGAATCTTATATCAGATATCCAAGAATATATGCAAATACAGACGGGATGTTAGTACCCAGGAATGCTCAGCTGTTTGGTAATTAGATACTAAGTCCACACCAACGGTTTCTTCCAAGAATCCTCCTTACAATGAACAGCCCATCCACTGGGGAAATTCTATGCGCTACTAATTTGGTGCTAATAATACATAGAGATCGCTGTCCCTGCGTACTATAGTCTCTGGGGCCGATGCAGCTGGCGAAGCTTATTGGCGCGCGCATAACTTCTCCTTGTATGGGTTAGGGCTCAGCCTAGGAAGAATTGTACTGGATATAGTTACCTGGTACTTTTCTGACACTCCCTGACCACCCCTAGAACAACTTCGCAAGCCAGCAGAAATCATGACTTGTGTCAGCCTGTACAGAGCTGACTGGGTAACTACAGACTGAATCTAACCTAATTAGATTTAGATTCTTCTAGTCAAACCCTTTAAAGTGGAATTCCTGGCTGACTTGGCCTTCTTGGCAGGCTATACAGAGTTATGAGATGCAGCATCCCCTGAAAAGCAGGGCTTATCCAGCCAGGGTTGAACAATCCGGCGCTGTACGGACATATGCGGCCCTGGATGGGGTCAGCGAACAGGCCCTGAACCGTCGAATGGAAGGTGATTGCCTCTTGGCCTATCTCTGTAATGAAATGCCTCCATTACAGGGAGTATTATGCAATGAGCAAGTCTTCCAGCTGCCCCCAATCATATCAAGGCCCCCTCCCACCAAGGGCGAGATCGAAGCTCATCACTAGCCCCCTTTTTTTGTTTCCCATCGATGGACTGTGAAAATGCTCTGGGGTTTCTCCCGGACATACGCTCATACCCCTGCCTCCCTCCCACTTGCAGGCTGGGAACCCCCCAAGCCGTGACAGGGCTGGAGTGCGGCCCGACTAAGTGCGGTCAGTCCGGGCTGAAATCTCATCCAGTTCATACAAAAAGCTGGTAGGCTCCACGGTATTCCCGGGGGTTTCTTCGCCTCTTCGTCATTCTTCGAAATCTCTCCTCGTTCCTCCCCATGCTATCTATCTATCTGTCTCTCTATCAAAGCAACATTGGGACGAAGACCCGGCATTCCGCCCTCGCGCTCTGCTGAAACTTCCAGCCATGGTCCTTTCGTTTCTAATTTCACATTCTGCCACAACGATCGCCCTTTTTGGCCTGGCTGTGACGGCATGTTCCTATACCGTGTCACGGTTCCTGCATGCTCGACGGGCATGTCGCGATCTGGTATGTTTGTTATGCCACAATATCAATAAATTCGTCAATCATAGAATAATCATTGAAACCGCGTTCCTAACTCAATATATTAGCCCCAACCGCCGCATAGTTTCTGGTTCGGCCATCTAATTGTAGCTGGCAAGATCACTCGGGGCTACCCTCACAATGTCTATTTTCACCACCTAGCAATCTCAATCTCGCGCGAATATGACCTACCGGACCTTTTCTACCTTGACCTGTGGCCAGTTGCGAACCCCATGTTGGTCGTGTGTTCACCCGAACTGGCTGCCCAAGTAACTACGGAGCAGGCATATCCCAAAGACCCTGCCGTGGGCCATTTCCTCACCCCGTTTTTGGGGAAAAGTTCGATAATATCTGTGAACGGACCGAAATGGAAAATGCTGCATTCTATTTTCGTCCCTGCGTTTGCACCAGCCTATATCCGCACCCTGGCAGACGGCATGCTTGATGAAGTCCTAGTCTATCATGATAATCTGTGCCAACGGGCAAAATCTGAGCAGCCCTTTTCAATGAGTGCTGTGGCTGTCGAGCTGACATCCAATGTGATCGGACGTGCCGTGTTCAACAGCCCGTTTCGCAGCGAGGAAGGAAGAAAATTTATGAGGAATTTCAAGAGCGGTTTAGACCATGCATTCGAGGGGGCATTAAATACGAGAATTTGGTTGACAAACATGGTGCCGAAATGGATCCTGGTGTGGAAGGTCAATCGGTACCTGGAAAAGAAGGTGATCACCCGTTTCGCCCAGTTAAAAAGGGAGGAAACGTCGTCCGTCAAGAAATCAAGAACCATTATGGATTTAGTTCTTCGAAAGAAACTGGATAGTCCAAAGGGCATCTCCGATGATAGTGAATTCATGGAGCTCGCTGTTTCGAAGTACATATACCCTGCTACTTTTTGAATTCCGACGCTCTAACCCCCCACCCCCCCCCAAGAGCCCCCCCTTCTCGCTTCTAGTTCTTTTAGTATTTTCCCACTTACATCAAGCCAAACCTCGCTAACATATACGACTGAAGCATCAAAACATTCTTGGCCGCAGGATTTGAGACTACAGCTAATACTCTTGGAGTAAGATTGCGGCAATTGGAAAACAATTCACCTCCTTGTCTAATGTTATAAACACTGACATTCCCATGCGCGTACAGTATGTGTTTATGATACTTTCCAAACGCCCGGAGGTAGTGAGGAAAGCTCGTGAAGAGCATGATACTGTGTTTAGCCCGGATTTCAACCGCACTGTCGAAATGATCAGGGAAAACCCCGAGAAACTCTACGAGCTTCAATACACAACTAGCATCATCAAGGAAACATTGAGATTATTCCCTATTGGCAGCGTTGCCCGGGGCAAGGGTGAAGGGTGAGATGTTATTTTAAATTTCTTTTTGTTGACATGCCAAAATTTTGTGCAAAATGTCCACATCCACCAGCTAACGCGTTTATTTATCAATTCTAGCATGACCTTTGTGTATAACGGCAAACAGCTCAATTTGACAGACCAGTTAATAATGGTCTGCCACCTTGCAATGCACTACAATGAGGAAATATTCCCCTCGGCCTGCGAATTCCAACCGGAACGTTTCCTCACCCAGACCATCCCCAAAGACGCTTGGCGGCCCTTTGAACGCGGTGCGCGAGGCTGCATCGGCCAGGACCTGGCCATGATGGAAATGCGGATGGTTCTTTTGCTCACCTTGCGTAGCTTCGAGTTCGAAGCGCTGGGGATCAACCCGCATGATAATCCAATGGCCTCGTATACGACGCTGGACAAGGAATTCGGCGATCTTATTTATCAGAAGCAGTCGCTTGCTGCGAGACCGCTCGGTGGGCAGGATATGATAGTGAGGTTTGCGAAGGGGCATGAGGCCTATGTTAATCACACTTGAAAGAGGTCAATATAATTATGTATCCTCTGTATTATGTAGCTGGATGCGGACCGGATGGTTTTACCCGGATTGGTATACCAGAATTTGATCGAAAAGATTCCATGGAGCAAGTTCACGAAGTTAAGAATAGTATTTTTTAAAGATGTTTTGTAGACTTTGCGTGTGTATGTCTACTAGAGCCATACCACTCAATGAATATATAATTGTACGCTCGAGAGTTGACATGGTTCCCTTTGGATGTTGGTTGTATTATTTCCAAGCCCAAGCTGGGTGGCGCCCTTGCTTCTGATAAAGCTCACCACCACAACTTCAACATCCAACAACACCTTTCCTTGGTTTTTGCATATAGAGGAGAGCATCGAACAACGAACAAATTTACGGAAAATCAGCATTCATATATTATCGTGCCATGGACACCGCACGGAATATTTATAAACACGATGTGGACTTCGCTGCCCTTGCCCTTCAATTCCCCAACTTTTCCAAACAGTGAGTCGTTTGATAGACACCAACACCACACCACACCACTGCCCAGCCCGAAAATCCAACACCGATAAGGAAAGAGAATTGAAAAATGAAATAACCATCCTCATTCAATGCTAACCTGGGCATGGTGGCATGTTCCCAGTCTGAAACAGAATAATCAACTCGACTTCACCGATCCCGACGCCGTCCAGTCAGTATACATCCATTACCCCCCCTGCCTGGGGTTGGCTTACAAGGGTGTAAAGATTTATATTAAGTTACTGATGAGTTTAAAACCAACCACCCAGGGAACTGACGAAGAGTCTGTTGAAAAGAGACTTCGATTTGCATCTCGATTTACCCAGCGATCGGCTGTGTCCACCTGTGAGTATGGCTCAACGAAACTGCACTGCAATGGGGCGTTTTAACTAAATATTATCTATCCAAAAATAGGTTCCCAATCGGTGTGTTTTTTATTCCCTGGCCCTGCATGAGAAGATATAATATACCGCAAAATGCCTCTCTAGGTGCAAGAGAGAACAACTGCGTGCTAACGATTTCTTCTTCCGTTCTAACTTGTTTTTCATCGCCGGAAGCTTCAACTATATTTTATGGCTGCAAGATCTGCTCGATTCCACATCCGAAAAGCACTCTGATGGATATGACCGGGAGCGGGACGTTTTTGGGCTTGATATGTAAGACCTACTCACGCCCTTTGGCATACATACATCCATATGCATGGGTGTTGCTTTTTGAGCAATCCCCCCCGGCCTGGTGGGAGAGTATACGTTCATATATGTTTCACACTTTGTTTACGCTGACGCTTGGACTTAAACTCGGATATATGCATAGCGGGACCGGAGCTAGTTGCATATACCCTCTGCTTGGATGTGCTCTGAGGCCAAAATGGAGATTCGCGGCGACAGGTATGCTTTTTCCTCCCGGGCCTATCTATTATCGGGTGCAGCGCCCGACTAACATCGAGCCTGACGGGCGATCAAGATATCGATGCGAAAAACTTGAAGTATGCGCGAGACAATGTGCGGAGGAATAAATTGGATTCTCGCGTCCAGATCGTCGAACGCTCTCCATCCGATCCGTTGATTCCTCTGGGGGAGGAGATTGGGATGCCTGAATCGTAAGTGCCCTTTGATGCACCTTTTCATACATGTTCATATAGCTAGTGTTGTTATTATTACCTACGGAAATTTCATGCTTATTACTGTATTGTTTCAGGGACACTAGACTGGACTTCACCATGTGTAATCCACCATTTTATGAATCCCGCGACGAATTAATATCAGCTGCTAAGGCGAAGCAGAGGCCTCCTTTCTCTGTAGGTGATATACACCTTTTGTGCCAATGCATCCATACATTCCATGTGATGAATCCGCAGCTCCTATCATGTCAACTTGAATTGAGGCACCCAGAACTAGACATATTATATTTATAAACGCCCATTCATTCACTAACGTGTATATAAACTACCCAGGCCTGCACCGGCGCAGAAGTGGAAATGATCACAGCCGGTGGCGAAGTCGCGTTCGTCAACCGCATGATTAAGGAGAGCGTCAAGCTGCGCGACCGCGTGCAGTGGTACACGTCCATGGTAGGGAAGTTCAGCAGCGTGGCGACGCTGCTTACCATTTTGCACGAAGAGGGGAATAAGAATTGGGCCGTGGCGGAATTCGTTCAGGGGAGTAAGACGAGGCGATGGGGGATCGGTTGGTCGTGGATGGATTATCGGCCTAGAGCTGTGAGGCGCCTTTCCCCTTAACCCATTCCAATATCTTTTTATTTATTATATATTCTCCCCTGCCGCTGAACGTTCCGGAGAGGGAGGTTTTCTAGGTAATTGCTCTTTCCCCACGTTATTCTAACCCCGATATAAAATAAAACATAGGACGCGGCAAGACCCCAGGGTCAAAGCATCCCAAAACACCTCCTCCCCTTCCCGCCTGAATTCACATTCCACTCCCCCCCATCCACGCCCCTATCCACCACCATTGACGCTGTAAACTCTACCATCACGGCACTGGATGTCTACTGGTGCTGGAACAGCGGCACGTCTACCGGTCTCGGCTTCGCTAGAGGTAACGCTTGGTCAAGACATGCGCGTCGTCAGATGAAGAAGCAAGCTATCGAAAAAGCGCAGACGGCCGCTACCAATGCTCCTGCTGAACATAGTGAGAAGGATAGTAAGGAAAATGATGTTAAGCCAGCTGATTTTATCCCAGAAAAACAGGATAAGGGGGCTGAGTTTGGGTTTAAGGTGTCTGTAAGAGGGGGGATGGAAGGCCAGGTTGAGGTGACGGTACGGTGGGTGAACGGGTTTGATGCCGTAATTTTTGAGAGCTTTTGTGGATTTTTGAAGAGGAAAGTTGAGAAAGGTGAGTGAAGAGGGTTTTTGGGGGTGGGTAGTCTTTGCCGGGCAGGGCGAGCGAGTGCAAGATATCGCATGTATTATTATACTGGAATTATGAGATGTTTATATCGCTGCGTAACTAGCGGGGATGGCGTGTTTTTCTCTCCTCCGGCTTAGCTATGCGAAGGCGAATACAGTTGGCATACTATTTCAATTCAATACCATCCCAACTTGGGCATCTCATTTGCCGGGATTAAAAATTGAAAGGCGTGGTCAGTGTGTGCCGGAGTGAGCTAGCTATACCTGCGGGTAGATAGCACAGAGGTTATGAGGGAAGTTCCTGTTTATATGCATGTAGACTGCTCCTAGGCTGTGATGATAGAATCTTCCATTTACTCCCATCGCTGTAACATGTCCATCGCGAGGTTGGTTGCTTCAAAGCCTTTTGGCAAAAGAGGGAATCGGTACTTCACATCAACCATTGCATGTGCTACTATTCACCGGTAGTCTGTTAGGGCATCGGCATTATTTATGGCTCTTGGCTACCGTTCGATTGTGCGATACAGTCAAGTAAACTCAGGCGGAACCAAATTTAGGAGGCCGCAAATTTTCCAGGACTATTTTATCAGAGCTACGGTAGGCCACCGGGGTATACGTATCAATCTGACGATTTTGGTAATTTTTCACGATTCCGGGACCACTTTTTTCCGTTTTGGTGTCGTTTTTGGCATTAACAAGGCTCCGGTTGTGCTATCAACACCGGCAAACAACAACGAGTTGATTGCCAACTCAGGGTCTAGTGTTCGGAATATGGGAGGCTGCTTAACCGGTTTTCCCCAGCGAACCGTCCAACTTTTCGTTTCTGGATCCTGCGTCATCAGTGGAGTTGCCAATAATACTCGATCCCAGATGGATGTCATGAGCTTCCGGGTAATCTTGTGAGGCCTTCCATCTGTATATGCCTCGAAGGTGTGGTTCTTCTGTGGGCCGAAGACCAAAAATTCCGCATCAAGAGCACTCTTGGTATCATTCGTATCTAGCCGTTTCCGTCTCTTTGGTAGTGACCATGGTTCCTTTCCCACTGCTAGGCCATGTAGAGTGTTCCACTCCTGATCAGGGAGCGGGGGTAGAAAACTTTTGATAACCATATCATACCATTTTTCAGTAGCTTTCCGCACTTTCCTCTTGGACACATGTCCATCCCAAATACTCTTCTTAGGCTGTGGCCTCTCGTGGATTGCCGGCGTTGCGTTGATGGCGCTCAGATGGCGGTTCTGCATCTGCGATTTCAGTAATGCGGCCAGGGAGGGAATAGGTTCCCAATCAGGAGGGCATGTCGGGGGAAGGATGAATCGAAACGGGATTTTATCTGCAGATGAATTGGGGACGAGGAAGGGTCGTGCTAGTACATGTCTTCGCCGTCCGACTCGGCCGTATGACAACATGAGCACGCGTTCGAGTGGTTTCACATATCCATCATTTGCTCGGGAGAGAATCGACAAGAGCTTTCTCGCCCGGCGTTCTAGGTAGAACTGCCCATTAGGGCCTGTATAAGAGTTTGGTATCACTCTTGGCTGGTAGCTTCGATAACTTTCACGAACATGGCTGGACATATATTGGCGGGCAATTGGGTCGGGAAGATAGGAAGATTGTCTCAGGAGGGCCCTATAGACATGCCGCCAGTGCGGTGTCTGAGGCGGTGCCAGTGACATCGCTATAGTTGCATGCTTCACGATAATGCGCTAACTACAGAAAAACATAGAAACCGAGATTGGGGGTTGTCGCCCAAGCTGAGAGATTCTATGGATGCTGCTCAACAATGTCGGTCGTCGCAAATTTCCTAGTTCGGGAATTTTTGAGAGCGCGCTGGGCTGCTGACTAAGATGGGCTGCTGAGTCACCCGACGCGGCTCAACGCGAACATCCAAGGCAAACCCCGCGTCTCAACAAATCCTGACTGCGTGGAATGGTGCCTGGATACCTGAATTCGCTGTGGATGGCGTTGTGGTGATCGCTGCATCTCTTAAATCTGCGTTTGTGTGTTGTCAACTCTCCCCTCTCTGTCTTTGTCTTGGGTTATTCTTCGATTTCTGCCTCTGTGCGGAGTGTAACGTGACCACGCGCGTTTGAGGCTCAACCTTCTTGCTTTTCGCGCTTCTCCACCAACAGCCACACCATTTATTGCATTATTTCACTCTGCCAGTACGTCAATGGTCAACCCCGAACTGGTCATCGTTCTATGGAGCATCTCAGGATGACATATACTTGTGGTTGTGGTTGTGGTTGTTGACATTGCTTTAAGCGCGAATATAATCGAGCCAACTCTCCGCTCATGACCCCCGAATGGTGTGCATCGATACCGATTTACCGAACCATATATCATCCATCCATTGAATCTGTTAATTTCAGATTTCGAAAGTGCTCCATATAAGGGGTCCTCATGTCGTTCTCGCGAAATAGCCTTGGCCCTGCCGATGGCGCGTCGTCGCAAAACCAAATGGCCTCCTTCAACGCCGCCTCCCAATCTGTGGCGTCTACCCCAACTGCAACTCCTCCACCTAGACATTCACAACAGTCGAACATGTCGATGAGCTTTCCTAGCAATCCGGCATCGCGAAACCCTCTACAAAAAGCAAACTTCGGTGGATATGACGACAACAATGGGTATGGCCAGGTGATGCTATATGAAGAATACAAACCGCAGATATATACAGTACGGAACCTCTCTCCTTTCCCTGCCTCGAATGTGACATATCCTATGCGGTGTATTCTCATTCAATGCGCATTGTAAACCACAGCTCATTCGTGTGCCTTCTAGGCTGTTTATTCCAATGTATCGGTGTACGAGATGGAAGTCAATGGAGTAGCGGTTATGCGACGTCGTTCAGACTCATGGCTGAATGCGACGCAAATTCTGAAAGTTGCAGGGGTGATGAAAGCAAGAAGGACCAAGACTCTTGAAAAAGAAGTGGCAGCTGGTGAACACGAGAAAGTACAAGGGGGCTATGGGAAATACCAAGGAACCTGGGTTAATTACGAGAGAGGTGTTGAACTGTGTCGCCATTATCATGTCCTCGAACTCCTGCGCCCTCTTCTTGAGTATGACATGGGCCAGGATGGTACCGGTCCCGCGGGTCGCGGAGCTGTGGAAACTCCAACCAAGGAGCAGGCCATGGCGGCGCAAAGAAAGAGGCTCTACCGGACAATGGACGGGCAAGGGATGAGTCAAACCCAGCAGGGCACGTATTTCCAAAACATTTCGCGCACAGCCGTTAGTGCTGTGAATGCGATAAACAAGGCTCGATTCGATTCGACTTTGGGGAAGGGGCCAGGTGGCCGACGTTCAAGCATGAAGGCGCCTTCCCAGATGGGCAGCCAAGAATCGCAAATTCAGCCGGGAAGCCAGCAAAGCTTGCATAGCATTGCCTCCGACAGCGGCTTTGGTAGCAACATGCAAAATAGCCAGCAGACAGGTCTTGTAGAACAGCCAGATGAAGTGGTAGAACCTCCTCGAAAACGCATGCGCTCGTCATCTGCCCAAGAAAAGTCGTTTCAGTCAACAAATGCCATTCATCCTCATCCGTCGATGATTGAACCGACACCAACTGAACCCAACGATTCGTTCTATCAAATGCATCCGGGGGCCGGCGACCCAGACGGGCCCATGCGGGGCCTTCACCATCTTCCTGCTGCCACAACCCCAGAGAGATACCAAAAAATGAAACTTGTCATGACCTTATTCTTGGATAAGCGTGCCAAGGATTTTTCTAACCACCCTGCTTTCCTTAATCTATCTGCCGAGGATTTAGAGATACCGTTGGACAAATACTACAATAGTGCCCTACACTGGGCGGCTATGCTTGCTCGGATGCCTTTGGTGCATGCGCTCACAGCCAAAGGCGTTAGCATTTATCGTCTGAATGGTGCTGGGGAGACGGCTCTGCAGAAAGCGGTGGGAACTAGGAACAATCTCGATTATCGCAGTTTTTCCAAGTTACTCCACGTACTATGTCCTACCATTGAGATAGTTGACTATCATGGGCGTACTGTGCTTCACCACATCGCCATGATGGCTGCGACTGGCGGCGGGGGCCACGTTGCTGCGAAACATTACCTAGAATCACTTCTCGAGTTTATTGTGCGCTACGGCGGACCTGCAGGATCCATGCAGGGTACTCTTAACACATCTACCAATGGTTCTAATGGCCAACATAAAAGTGAGGTAATTGGTCTCGGCAAGTTTATGTCTGAGATGGTGAACATCCAGGATGACCAGGGTGACACGGTGCTGAACTTAGCTGGTCGTGCGCGGACAGTACTTGTTCCGCAATTGCTTGAAGTGGGTGCAAATCCCCACATACCAAACAACACAGGGCTCCGTCCTGCAGATTATGGAGTTGGGGTCGACATGGTCAATGGTGGGCTACAGAATGGAGAGTCAGAGTCGTTTTCTACTCGGCTTTCTAAGACGCGGCGAGAGTTACTTGACTGTTCGTACTAACCCCCCTCCTGTGTAAATGCTATTTTGGTGTATTTTTTTTACTAACTGAGAACCAGTAACTATATCTCAAGTCACATCTCTCGTTGAACAATCGTTTGGCAGTATTGATAACGAACTTTCGTCAGGTTTAGGGAGAAAGCAAGAAGAATTCGAACAGTGGCACAAAAAAATTCGGGAAAGCGCCAAAGCTAGGCAGATCGAACAGAAGCAATTAGATGACATGAAGCGGAGAGCCAGAGATCGCATTGAACTTGATAGGCAGATAAAGAATCTCGAGCGCGCATCGGAAGAACTGGCTGCACTCCTTAAGTCACTCCAGGGCGACCAGTCTAAGGCAGAAGTTCTAAATATTGGCGATGCCGACAACGCTCTTAGGGTTGACATGTCACAATTTAGCACGCTTTTCCCGGAAGACTTTGACCTCTCAACAGCCGGCGGGTTTTCAGACCAGCAAGCTGCATTCCTCGAATCATTGCCGGGTATTGAGATCCTAACATCCCAGCTTGAATGCTATCGCGATCACAACGATGAAGTATGCAAAGAGCTGGAGAGTCTGAAATCGAAAAATGTAGTCTTGGGCGAGAATTATCGGCGGATGGTCATGGCTTGCACGGGGTGGACCGAGGAACAGGTGGACGAAGCGGCGGACGGCCTGACGGAGTGCATTAAGGATTTAAACGAGCACCCTCTGCCGGAGGACGTTGCGATCGAGATTCTCATGAAGGATCGCGGTCAGGACTGGTAACGAAATATACGACCTGGAAAGAATTTCTTATTTAGCCGGCATGCTGTTTTTGGAGTCTCGCCCGTATTTTCTTGCTCTTTTTCAGTTTATTTTGCATATTTTGTACGGGTATATTGTTCGTCCTTTTCTTACATTCGTGGCATCGGTTCGTGTCGGGGTAACTCTATCTTCGGTGTGACTATTGTATGAATACCACGCAGAAGGACTTTGAATCCTGGACGCCTTGTTTAATTAAACATCCCTCGATGGGGCTGATTTCTACATGCATGTGCTTGCTAGTTTTTTTATTCGAAGGTAGAGAATTCTGTGGTTAGGGCTCCCCGTCTTCGTGGGTGGTTCATGACAGACATCTTATCAATCTTAATGTGTTAGTCCAGATAACCCAGTTACCCAACGAAGAGATACAACAACAGTCTTTCGCAAGTCCAGTCAGTCTCTCTTTCGTCAGCACATCTCCCCCACAAGTTTTGCGATAAGATTGTGACCAGGCTGTGGCGCAGGTCATCCGCCACAGCCCACCGTACGTTTCAGCCGTTGCTAGCTCCATCTCAGCCCCACTCGTTCGGTTCCTGGCCCTCACGAGCCGCAATCCTCCTCCCAGGCGGCAACGGAGCAATATCGCATCCGCGACAACCACAGACACCTACAAATATCAGCCTGAGACCTTCCTTTTGCACTCGTTAGATGCATCTCTGACAACTCTTCTCTGCTGAAATCACTCGTTGACGCCCGTTTTACCCACCCCGATGTCGAACTATTACCCAGGCGGAGGACCCCCTCCAGACCAGTACAATACCCCTCCCCATGGCGGCCAGCCAGGGTATTATGGACAGCCACCACCGCAACAAGGAGGCTATCCTCCTCAGGGTTATCCTCCCGCTGGCTATCCGCCCGCAGACCACCACCAACAGGCCCCGTATGGGCAGCAACCCCCGCCGCAGCAAGGATATTATCCACCCGCGCAACAGCACGTAAGAACTTAACTTTCCTATCAGTTTGTTCACTTTTTAAAATTGGACCACTTAAAGACGGAGGAATACATAAAAACTCCCCAGACAAAGCTACATCACATGTCTCTAACACCAGTAAACCATCCTCCCTAGGCCCCCCAGTATGGTTCCCCAGCTGCTGGACCGCCCGCGCAGGGCCATGATTCCCGCGGCGGCCAAGCCTATGGCGCATACCCCCCTCAGCCACACGGTGGAGAGAGCACTTCTTACTACGGAAACCAACCTCCACCAGCATATAGTGGGGCACCCGGTGGTCCCGGAGGACCTGCGGACGGTGAGAAGGGACTTGGCTCAACCCTGTTGGGCGGTGCCGCTGGCGGATTTGTCGGCCATAAGATGCAGGGCGGCATGCTGGGGACGCTAGGTGGTGCCGTTGTCGGTGCGGTTGGCGCAAATGCTGCGTCGCATGCGGTTAAGAAGTAAGCTTTTTCGTGCCCCCTTTCGTTCCCTTCCCTTGTTGTTTTTTCGGGCTTTCGAATTTGATGAGTTTGGTTTAATTTTAATTTTGTTTTCTCACGATCGTATAGGCATAAGAAGAAGGATAAGCATGGGAAGAAGAAGAAGGATAAAAAGTATAAGAAGAAGAAGGGTGGGAGCTCGAGCTCTTCGAGTAGCAGCAGTGATAGTGATTAGACCGGCCTTGTCTCTCCGATATCATTTTCACCTTCGGTCTAATTTTTCTTCCTTTTCCTGTTTTTTGAGATTGTTTTCGTCTCCAGGACTGTCTGGGACTGCGGTGGCTTTGTTTTTATCTAACCTGCATTTGCTACCCCGGGTGAGGGGCATGTATTTATGCCCAGGGGCTGCAAGTGTATGGATGTACACGTTATGATGCGAATTTTTCCCCTACGACGGGCTAGCCATGTGATATCCAATATCCATTCTTGTGTGTTCATTTCGTTGTGCTTATGCCATCCTTGAAAAGTTTGGCTGATTACTCTTGCTCAACCTTGATCTTGATACCCGTGAAAATTTCTGTGCGTTGGCACTTTCGCGCTTGCTGAGATGCTGTTTTCTGAACCACCTGCTGCTGCATGTTTGATCTATCAATCTGTTCCAATCTAACATGTGCTTGATTGTCAGGTTTTGGGTTGCTTGCCAGAACACCAGTGTCGGAATATATAACCATGTTTTGGAGTGCATCATGTCGAATATCGGGAGGAACCGGGTGTCCATACCCCCCCTCCCTTGCAATGATAAATGTCCATGGTGTTATCCGCCGCCTAGGGCTGAGGATTCGGAGGGCTGCGGACCTGTTATCGAGCACAGCCTCGTCTCCGGATTGGCATTTGTCCACTGTACTACCTAAATTTCCTGAAGCCTACGTTTGTGCGAAAGTGCTTATCCAATAAAGTGCTAGGACAGAAAGCGTTGATTGCCTTTGAGGAGCTCGACTGGATGGATGAGGTATTGTGAGTTCTTACAATTTGTTTTTGTTTTTTTTCTCTAGGTGGTGGCTGACCTCAACTCACAGTCAATATGAATTTTCGTTTGCCCTATTAGCCACCGAGCATGACGCCAAATATAGCTTTTCTTCAATTCTCCGTTTGGCTGTGGATTTTTTCCTCCCCCCGGGTTGATATTTGGTGAGAACTGAGAATCACAGCGGTGAAAAAGGGTGTCCGTGCGTTGCTGAACCACAGAGCTGCGAACCAGTCCATTCGTTCGCGTAAAAACAAGGTCCTTTTATCTCTCGGGGAAAGTCTAGGCCTTGTCTCCGTATCCGATGCGGCCACTAACATTCCCGGCTGCGGGCTCAGTTGTTGAGCTCGTGGAGTTTCTTGGCAGCGGAGCCAAGCCCTGCCAAGCTCGGCCCGATCCAACAGAATGCGTGGAGCTTGTTGCGCTAGCAATCTCACAAGCAATACCTCCGTTGAAACATGGTCGAGATGGCCGGGCTGCCATTATTATTGACCGCTTCGTTATCCCGCTTCTCTTCGTCTTCTGGTCATTGACAAATCTAACAAGCCCACATCTTTTCTCCCTTTCTTTTTTTGTGTCATCCAACGAACATTCCCCATACCAAGTTTTTGTTCCATTTTGTTGAGATAGGACACTCACTCTCCTGTTATCGCCTAGCACTTGGCACGCGGTCTTCCGGCGCAGATCGTTTCAGAGATTGAAAAATGCGCCGGCCTAACCATTTTGTGGCGGGCCAATCTCACCCCTTTCCCATAAGCATGTGCGAGATCGCAGTTGATTTGTGCGTTTTCGACAAACGAACTTCTTTTTTCTCTCGGCCAACAGGAGTGGATATCAGATTTCTGCTCTGCTTATCCCCTGATTTGTTCGGGTTGGTAAAATGGATCCTGGGAAAATGCACGTGGCGATCCCGGAAAATGGGCTGGTTCGTGTTTATTTCATTTGGGCGACACAGAATTTTTTTTCATTCTCCAGACTGGGAGATTTCAAAGTGTTCGTTGAAGGCGGTCCTCTCAACATAAGAATAGCCATTGCCCAGCGGCAGAATGAACCCCGACTGCGGTAACCACATCAGTCCCTCAATTCCACACATCATGGACTCAAAAGAGCTAAGCGTGCAGTTTTCTTCCCCTGCCGTCTCCAAGGCAAAAGAGGATCGAGACCTCTTTAAGCCCAGGAAAAGTGAAAACGAGCTGCCCAATTTCTCACGCAGCTCCTCTTTTACCTTCGTTGACCCCGAGAGCTGCAGTTCAAACCTTCCTTGGCACAGAAGGTTATCTGATTA
Source organism: Blastomyces parvus (assembly GCA_002572885.1). Lineage (NCBI taxonomy): Eukaryota > Fungi > Ascomycota > Eurotiomycetes > Onygenales > Ajellomycetaceae > Blastomyces > Blastomyces parvus. Next base: position 8,776 of record PDNC01000145.1, on the reverse strand, counting down.
TCTCAAGGAGGAGATCGATCCCGCGTGGAGCGACATGCTCCTGCTAGCTTGCTCATTCGCCAGTGGGGTGATTGATAGCCTAGCATTCAAAGCGTGGGGGAGCTTCGCCAACATGCAGACAGGTGCGTGATATATATATATATATTGGTATATCTCCTTTTCGTCAAAACCGGCCTGCCTTGTTAAACTTCAAAACTAGGCAACATCGTCTTCCTCGCCCTGGGCGTCTCAGGCGAACCGCAACCTACATCCACCTTCCGCTGGCCCAAATGCCTCATCTCCATCGCCGCCTTCCTCCTCGGAATCCTCTTCTTCATCCACGGTTCCCGCCTGCTCAGCCCCCTCCGCCGCTCCACCCTCATCACCTCCTTCACCATCCAAACCCTCGCCGTCCTGCTGGCCTCAACCTTCGTGCAGACCGGCCTGGTGCAAAGTCAACATGAGCACGGTTCGGCCCCAGGCCGCACGGCCCTGATGGAAATGATTCCCATCTCCCTCCTAGCATTCCAGGCCGGAGGGCAAATCATCACGTCCCGGGTTCTGAAGATGGATGAAGTCCCCACCGTCGTGCTGACGACGCTTCTGTGTGATTTGCTGATTGATCCGCGGCTGCTTGCTAACCCTAACCCGGCTAGGAATAGGCGAATCGGGTCGTTTGGCGCATTGTTTGTGGGCGCGATGGTGTCGGGCCTGCTATCTAAAGAGGCGGGGATAGCGAGCTCGTTGTGGCTGGCTACGGCGGTTAAGGGGGTTGTTGCGCTTTGTTGGGTAGGATGGAAGCGGCAGACAGTTGTTGATGATGACTGTATGATATGATACGACGTAGATTGAGATGCTCCCCTCTGGCATATGATTTGACGACTGTTTTTGCGTCTATCTCTGGTTTCTTCTACACTCCCAATCATTTCTCACCTCTATTCAAGTCGTGTTTTCTCTTGACACTCGACGATTTCTAGGGAAAGGTTTGCCCTCGTGTCTCCTAGGCTAATCCTATTTAGGCCTAGCGCCGAGGCAGTGGTGGGACCCCTTGGGCTTCGATATATTCCCGGGCATAGTACGGAGTAGTACAGCGTCAATTGTTCAAAAGGTTCTTTGATCTCACCGTCGGTTTGAAAGGCTAAAATAAGATGTGTAATGAGTTGAGATTGGATGTTAGGGGCGCATGCCCCGCCCCATATATGATCTATATTTACAAAAGGTTAAAGCGACATGCTCTGAAATCGCGAGAGAAAAACACAGTTACTTCCGATACCACATCCTCGTAGTCCTCGACTTCGAAATGACTTTCTTGCGCACCACCGATATAGCATACATAAGCGCCTCGGCCGTCGGCGGACAGCCGGGGAGGTACACGTCCACGGGAAGCAGCCTGTCCACGCCCCGCACCACGCTGTAGCTGTAGTGATAATACCCGCCGCCGTTCGCGCAGCTGCCCATGCTAATCACCCACTTCGGGTCCGGCATCTGGTCGTAGACCAGCCGCAGCGCCGGGCCCATCTTGTTCGTCACCGTGCCCGCGACGATCAGCAGATCCGATTGGCGGGGCGAGGCGCGGAAAATGGTGCCTAGCCGGTCCTGGTCGTATCGCGGCATGGAGACGGCCATCATCTCGAGCCCGCAACATGCTAGGCCGAGTGCGAGGGGCCAGAGAGAGCTTTGTCGGCCCCAGTCGGCGACTGCGTCGATGCTGCCGCTGTGGTTGGGAAGAAAGGAATGGGGAAGAGACAATGAGTTAGTATAGGGGTATGATTTAAGTAGATGCAAAGGCCAGGAAATAAAACGACAGAGCCATTGATACAAGATGTACCATTATCTATCGTTTTACACGAATAGAGACGGAAGAAATGAGAGATGGTAGTAAAAAAGGATTTCTTCTGTACAGAAAATGTCCCATCGCGCCCGTCTTCTCATCCTGGCTGGGTAACAGCGCCGTGCTCCGCTCCATTCGAGTCACGCCCAGCGTGCTTCCCGTTCTCGTTCTTGTTCGAGGGGGAATCGACGAGGACGAGGACGATGCCGTCGCATTGCATCTGACAAATGCTGGCCCATAGATCGCAGCAGGGGGTTGTCCCCACCTTCTACCGCCCCGCAAGACTGAAAAGCATCCATAGCAGATGTTAGTGACCGGATGAGAACAACAACAAGAACTCCTCAACCTCCTTCCCGCCTCCAACACGGGGGTGGTTCAGGGAGGGGTAGAGTAATAATAGCAGGCTGACCTTTCGCTCTGGACAGCGATAATTTAGCAATATCGGCTCTCAAGGCGTGTAGTACTGCAGCCATCGTAGTAGTAGATGTAGTAATAGATGTAAATCCGCGTCGTCTCTGGCTGCATGCACAACAACAGTCGTTTGTCTTTGTCTCCGTGCGTGTGCGTGTGTATGCTGAAGCTGACGGGGACGGGGTCAAACCCCGGCGCAGTTGTTTAGCACCGGGCAGTCGGTTTGCAAAGAGCCCGTCATGCCGATGCGATCTCCAGCCACAGAACAGTCAAGTTAAGTTAGATTGACTGTTGCGACAGGGCGTTTGCGCCTCAGCTGGGCGTTGAGTTTCGAGCCCCTGTCTGCTGCTCCTGCGAAGGGATGTGTTGGGTCGCTATCGCATGTCTATTCTATTGATTGCATGCACCTGATGGAGATTGGGTGCTTTATGCTTTATGCTATCTGTAGAATCCCATTTCTTCTTTCCCTCTTTCCATTGAGAATGAGGGAGAGAGAGAGAGAGGTCTTGTAGCTGAAAGAGACGAGACGAGATGAGATGTTCAACCTCCGCGCCGAGCTTACTAATATCAATCATCTCTTCACCTTCTTATACGCAGACCGAGTTAGGGCTTTGTACAGGACAGGCGCGGGCTCCAGCAGCCGCTTGCGTGAGAAAACCATTGGAAACAAGTGTCCCAAGAATATAAAAGCACCACCCTCTCCGTCCGTCGAGACGCCGCTCGCACATTTCAAAAAAGACTGAGCTGGGATGGGGTGGGCATGGATGGATGGAGGCCAGCCCTCCATAGATCCTCGTATCCAGAGGTGGAAGGGTGATGGGTGAACGGGTGGATGAAATGTGTAGATGTTGAACCGATCTGCCGCTTGCGCAATGTCTGTCATATCAATGTGTGCATTCCTGCAAGCTCATCTGTGCAGTATAACTTTTATGGAACTATGTAATCAATCAATCGCGGCTACACAGTGTTCTGAAGTTCACCGGACTGTTTGTTTCCATGGTGTTGTTGATACGCATCTAGGTGGTTTACAAAAGTTTACGACGGAAGAAGCATCTATAAATCAAAGTTTTGATTTTTGAAAAAACAACAAATCCACTCCCCTATATTTTCATTGGCCTTTGTTTTTTTCTAAATCCTTTCTATAGACAAGAACGAAAAAAAAAATAAAAGAACCAAAACCCAACCATCTAAGTTTTATTAGAGAGAGAATGAAAGGGGGAAAATTTGCAGAAAAAGTGGTTAGGCAAAAAAGGAAATAAAATAAAAAGAATAAACAAGAAAGAAATAGAAAAAGGAGAAAAAAAAAATTGCTCATGAAGAAAGAATAACCAGAGAGAATGAGACGCAAAAAAAGAGTTTTCTGTAAACCAGATTAAAAACACCCATTAAAACAAAAAACAATCATATGAACAGAAATATCAGATCATTAAATTTCCTCCATGTTGGAAAGAGAAAAAAAGGGGACAAAGGAAAAAGAACAAAAGAAAAGAAAAACGAAAATCAAAAACCACGAGGCCTTTCTCATTTACATATCCTCATCGCTGAAGACCTCCTCACCCCGCTTGCGTCGGGCCATGCGGTCCTTGCGCTTCTTGCGCAGCTCGGATGCAGAGAGCTTCTTGGCTTTCTTTGTGGATTCAATTTTGTTACCTGCAAGTGTTTCGATTCGTTAGCAAAATCTGTTCTGTTTTTTGGGGGGGGAACGGATATGTAAATGTAAATGTGAGATTTAGTTGAGGATAACATACCCATAGCATCGAACTTCTCCTCATCGTCGCCCTTCTCAGTCAGGCGGGGGCCGGACCCCTGGCCCTGGACCCAGTTGTGGCCGGACGGGTGCATGCGGCCGATGCCGTCGGTTTCGGATTTCAGGACGGACCAGACCTCGGACGTGAGACCCTCGGTGAATTCGGAGGAGTGGGTGATGATGATGACGCCTCCCTCGAAGGACTTGAGGGCCTTGGAGAGCGCACCGAGCGAGTCGCGGTCGAGATAGTTGGTGGGCTCGTCGAGGACGATCAAATGGGGCCGTTGCCACGAGCAAGCGGCAAGCACGACCTTGACACGCTGACCGCCGGAGAGACCGCGCATGCGCGAGTGGGAGACCAACTCGGCATCGAGGCCGAAGAAGGCGCAGTGCTGTTCGATCTCCTTGCGGACGAGGGGGCGGAATTGACCGCTGGCCAGGGCCTCCTTCTGGTCAACCTCGGCGACCATCTTGGCGTGGGTAGCGAGGATCTCGTTACGGGGAATCCAGGAGTTGTCAGCAGTCATCATGGGTGTCCATTTCTCGTTCTTCATGCCGACGTTCTCGCCAAGGGCGAAGGAGCACTCGTATTCGTAGGAGTTCTTGAACTTGCGGCGGGAGTGGATGCCGATGACGCGGCGTTGGCTGCCCTCGATGTTGTAGATCTTGTCCATGGCCTTCTCGTCCTCCTCGGTGACGATCTTGTTGGCACGGTCCATAGTTTCGCGATCCTCACCAGTTTGGAAACGCCACTGGATGTATTCTGATGGGGTTTTGTCGAGATGGTTGTCGATATGGGCGAAGGCGTGCTGCTTGATGTAGGCGATACGGATGTTCTCGTGGTGGTAGATATCACCAGTGGTTGGGATAAGCTCGCCGGTCAAGACGTTGACGAGAGTACTCTTACCAGCACCGTTGGGACCAATGACGGCGATACGCGAACCAAGCGAACATTGGAAGGAGATGTCTGCGATCTGGGGCTTGGAAGTGCCGGGGTATTGGAAGGACATGTTGTTGACGCGGACAATAGCCTTGGCCTTGGTCTTGACGCCCTCGAGGAAACCTGGCTCTGGGAACTTGAACTCCATCTCCGAAGCTCCGAGCTCGAAGTAAGAGCGGGCAGATGGGCAGCGCTTAGCGAACTCAGTCAGGTTGCCACGGTATCTGCGGAGCTTGAAACGCTCGTAGTGGATAACGTGTTGGACGACGTGGTTCAAGAACTTGCTATCGTGGGAAACGATAATGGAAGTGCAAGGAGAGTTGATGAGGTAGTTCTCGAGCCACTCAACGTTCTTGACGTCGAGATGGTTGGTGGGCTCGTCGAGCAAGAGGATATCAGGCTCCTCGAAGACGGCACGGGCAAGAGCAAGCTTCATCTTCCATCCACCGGACAGAGAGGTGATGGGGCCTTCGAATTGCTCGCGGAGGAAACCGAACTCGGTGAGGCGGTCCTCGATGGCCTTGAGGGAGATCTCAATACCAACATCGGCCAACTTCTTCTGAGTCCAGCCAATAACAGTCTGCTCAGTATCAGCAGCATCGAGGTCGTGCTCGACGAAGACAGTCTTGACTTCATCCTTCTTGGGGAAACCTTCGACCTGCTCGTTGTTGATGGCACGCATGAGGGTGGATTTACCGGAACCGTTGGGGCCGAGCAGACCATATCGTTGACCACGCTTGAGGCGCAGGTGGGTCTGGTTAAGCAGGATCTTGGCACCGTAGGCCAAGTTGAATGTGCAGTTGCAGAGATCTTCGCCCTCCTCTTCGTCGGGCTCAACGGCGGACTCTTCAGCAGCGCCGGGAGAAGCACGCAGGCGGAGAGTTTCAGCGACGGATCTGGCGTCAGCCTCACCAGTGATAGCGATGATGTAAGGCAGGGTGTTCTCGGTCCACGAGGGCACGTCGACGACCTTCTCGTCGATGAGCTGACCGGCAATGGCAGCAATGTATGTGATGGTAGCCTCGGAGGCGGCGATCTGGTCCTTGTGTTTGGCTTGGAGAATATCCTTGAGGATGGCGGTGACCGTCTCGACATCACCAGCCTTGGACACCTCGGGGATCTTGCCATCCTTTACATCACCAACACGGATGAGGGTGTCGAGACCTTGCTTGGTCTTCTCACGGGCTTCGGGATCAGCCAAGTTTTCGTAGTTCTTCTCAAGCGCAGGCATGAGCTTTGGCAAGAAAGCGGCGACGATCTGAGGATCCTCGACGAGCTTACACATGTTGTCGACGATGACGGCAGACTTTCGCTTGATGGCGGTTTCGCGCTCAGCAAGACCACGGTCAAGCAGGGGAACCATGATGGCCAAGGTGGGCTCATAGACGTCGGTGACGAAGGTGGTGGCACCGAGCAAGTGAACGGTCTCGGGGACATTCTCGGGTTTGGCGATACACTTGATCAGCTCTGGAATGAAGCGTTCGATATCCTTGTTGACGATCAAGCCACAGACTTTCTCCATGATGCTGTAGGCGTATTTCTTGACTTCAGGCTTGGTATCCCACATGGATTCGGAAACAACGGGAATCAAATCTGGGACACGGTAGGCGAGCTGGGCTGGGGAGGTCTCGACGAGGGCCTCAACGCACTGGAGGCCGGTCATCTTCTCTGTCCATTTTTGGGCGGAGAGAATGGAGTTGATGATGGGCGGGAGAGCAGCCTTGACGGAGTTTGGGTTGATGGCCTTGACGAGGGCCACGGCAGCGGCTTGTGCAAGGTTCTTCACGGAGACCATCTTATCGCCAACAGCAGCGAGAGTGGGAGCCAGCAGCGAGACCAGGTATGGCTCGAAAGCTGGGGTAACGGACGAATGGAGGGCGATGGCGAGGATGGCATCGAGGGCCCGCTCACGAGCAGTGACATCCTTCTTGTTGGCGAGCTGCTTCTTCAGCAGTTCGACAGCCCTGTAAAACCTGTTAGCAACTTGATTTCCGTCTTTTGGAAAGTAAGAAAGGGATGTCATACTTGGCTGGGAGAACCCGCTCTTCGACAGGGCCGTTTAGAAGGGTAGCAATGTTGTTGGCAGCGGCTTTGGCCTCATCTGCGGTCTTGGTGAGGGAGAGGGTTTTGAGGAGTTCCTCGAGGACACCCATGGACTTGGAGTCAACGGCGGGAGAAGAAGAAGGGGCAACGGCGACGGCAGGCATTTTGATGAAGGTATAATATAATAATTAAAAAGACTTTTGTAGAAACAACGAAGGGTATTTATTAAAGTGTTTCTTCTCTTTTCTTTGTGTGCGTGTGTATGTGTTCAAGAGAAGAAAGAATTGCGTCTCGCAAACGCGGGAGACAACGACGAGATGGAAAACCGTCTATATGAGGGGGGGGTTCTATTTTGTCTATCACAGCAAGAAACTGGACAAGGAAAAGATAGAAAGAGACTGAAGGAAAAAAAGAGAGAAGAAAAGGGATGAGTGGAGATGGAGAGAAGATAAAGAGAAGAAGAAGAAGAAGGGAAAAAAGCGGACGGCAGCAGAATTTTGTGTGTCTTTTTAAAATTTCTGACTTTTTTTTTTTTTTTTTTTTTCCGGGAAGGGGCGCGGCGTGCGCTAGGCCGGAAGCGGGATGGCGGTAAGGCCGTCACCTGGTACGGGGCGAGCAGGCAGAACCTGACAAATACACGGCGCTGATTGGATGGTTTCTGTATGGTACGGTACCAGTGTTTGGCCACCGCAAAGTCTGCGGAACCTTGGAAGTCTCTACCAGGTACAACTGACTCCCTGGAGGTATCTACAACCGACTCCAACCTGCCAGCAGATACTACAGTCAACAAGAAGGGAGAGAGGGAGATTGGATATTGCCTAGGTACCGAGGACGCTGAGACACGCTGGCCACCGCCCCGACTGGATGACTGGATGGCCGGATGACTGGATGACTCGTCCCTCAGCCGCTGGGCACTGGCAGGGCGCTTTCATTGTGACTGTCAGTCTGTCCGCCATCGCCAGCCAACCAGCCCTTAATCTGCCTATTTTTATCCGATTCGCTGGAGACTGCTGTACCTGCCGCAGATATGCAGAGGCATTTTTCTCTTTATTTTCCTATTTTGTGTGTGTTTGTGTGGTTGGTTTTTTCCCTCTCCTTATCGTTTATTATTTACTTTTACTGATAAGGATTTTTTGATAGGTAGATAGATAGATAGATAGATAGATAGCTACAGAACCCCTCCTCCGCATTTTCTCACGACTTAACGTTAACTATGTGGACAATGGACATTCTCGAATTTCGAATTTCGAATTTTTTTTTTTATTATTATTTTCCTCTTCTGGGTGCCCGACACGGGAAAACAGCTCTGTGGATGTGGCGGTGTCCGAGACTGCACCTAACAAACGCTGCTAGGCAGTTAGCAGCTAATAATAAGACGACCGTCCCTTGGCTCAACCGGTTTTGCTTTTTCTCATGCTGAAATTTTCTGACGGGATCTGCAGAAGCTTTCCAAGGTTTAATTTAACAGAAAAATTTGAATTTCAAAGCACTGCTGGGACGGAGTTAACACAGTTCAGATCGATGGTTTTTTCTTTTTTTCTTTTTTATTTTTTTTTAGACCCTCAACAGAACAGATTACGGATACACCGCCTTTCAAGTTCCAGTTCCGTCCCTTCTGGCTGGCTGGCTGGCTGGCTGCCGTTGGACAGGGAAAAGTCCAAAATCAAGGTGGATCGGTGACAGGCTGGCAGGGTTCTCCCTTTTTTTTTCCTTTTTTCGAGGAGGCTGGGAAGGGCTGGATCTGCCAACCAACAAAGAAGCGACAGAGAATTCTTTTCCTTTTTAATAATAATATCTTTACCCAGGTAGATCTACATTTCTTCCC
>PDNC01000144.1:0-65223 GCA_002572885.1 Blastomyces parvus | reverse complement strand
AGGAGCTCATTATTGTTCCCTCCATCATTCCCTCCATTGTTCCCTCCATTGTTCCCTCCATTGTTCCCTCCATTGTTCCCTCCGTTGTTCCCTCCGTTGTTCCCTCCGTTGTTCCCTCCGTTGTTCCCTCCGTTGTTCCCTCCGTTGTTCCCTCCGTTGTTCCCGCCGTTGTTCCCGCCGTTGTTACCGCCGTTGTTCCCGCCGTTGTTACCGCCATTGTTCCCACGGTTATTTCCACCGTTCGGTCGCTGGCCTCCCTGGGCTTGGCCAGCTTGGCGTTGGCGTTCTTGATCTTGCCCATTCTGACCACCTTGCCCACCCTGGGCCTGACCTCCTTGGGCCTGACCTCCTTGGGCTTGACCTCCTTGGGCTTGACCTCCTTGGGCTTGACCTCCTTGGGCTTGACCTCCTTGGGCCTGGCCAGCCTGGCGCTGGAGTTCCTGATCTTGCCCATCCTGACCACCTTGCCCAGCCTGGCGCTGACCGCCCTGGACTTGGCCTGCCTGGCGTTGACGTTCTTGATCTTGCCCGTCCTGGCCCTGAGCGGCGACTGCGGCCTGGCCAGCATTCTGGCGAGCCCGGAGATCCGCCCCAACGACTACATCGAGAAATCCGGACGAGAGAACCAGGGCAAGCAAGAGCTTTTTGTACTGCATGCTGTCAAACGCTGTCTGTACAGGGTAGCGAGAGCAGCAAATGTATTTCTGAATTTAGTGGGGTTTTCTTTCTTTTAGATTATGTCCACGAAGTCTCGAATTCGGAAAGAAATTTGGATAAATGTATGGAAACCGGCGCGCTGCCTCAAAAATAAAAGAATGTGATAATAGAAGAAGAATCTTCCACGATCAACGTGGAATTATTTCAAAAAAATGAATGGTAATATTTGTCTTTATGGAGGGAGGCCGGGGGGTGAGAAAAGAGTGCAATCCCTCAAAAAGACCATATGGACAATTGAAGCACGAAGACTATTGAGAGAGGGAGAATGGCAAAGCAAGAGGGAAAAAGGAAGAGAGGGATAAATTGAATTGAAAAACAAAGCAAAAACACGTTGGACAGGAAAAACGGGAAATGTATAGCTGTATAACAGCTGCCAAGGCGGCTATATGAAGGATCGATATGGAGAACGCATATCGGACGCATGAAGCGGGAGTGGCAGAGTGAAACTACCATGACATCCAAGGCGTCGCAGGACCGACGGGGGTCGGGCTGTAGGTAAGGGACAACATCCTGTAGGCGGAGAGGAGAGCTAATTTCAATTTGGGAAATGTAGGTACGTCCCCGCCAGGGCCCGATTAAACTAGGAGTTAGTGGAAGCTCCAAGTCCCGGGAGCTTAGGATGCACTCCCTCCCTGGGAAGATTGGCGTTGAGGAGGTGAGGTTGAAGAAGTTTGACGTCAGGAGCAGACAGATGTCCATTTTGGGCGTGGTGGCAGATGAGGCTAAGTAAGCGTGGGCGGCTGAGGCTGACATCGTCCAACAAAAGCTGCCGCACTTATGTATCGAATCTCAAATTTCTTCAAACAGCCATCGCTTGGGCTGTGGATTCTGCATAAATGCCTGCTGTTCTCATTGCTTGTCCTATGGTGTTGTTGTTTTCTACATTTAGTTCCATTTCGCAGGTCCTGATATTCGCTCAGCTGTCAGCGACAGGGAGCGGAGCGTTCTCATGAAAAGTATCCGCCCACACCACACCAGGGGTTCCTATCTAGTGACAGCTATGAAATCAAGCTATTGATTTGTTAGCAGCTGTGGCGATTCTCATTTTCCGGCGCACTCATTGTGGAGACTCTGAAGAGTGACAGCGAGAGAAGCAGTTGCAGTATCGTGATAACCTTTTTTGGCACCTCAAAAAAGGCTTGAACAGTTCGTCTTTTCCGTACCAGGCTCACTAATACACTTCTTCACCGGGTTTCCCTAATCTGTATATTTCAATTTGCATTGGCATGGATGGCCCGGCAGCTGTGAACGGATTTCGACATGTCCTTTCGACTGCGGTAGTACCTATTCATTTGTGCCATGCCATGTGTGCCAAACGGTCTCTTTATTCCTACCCATGCTTTTCATACTTTTACCGCTGGTGCTTCTCCGGAGAATATTCTTCCCACGCGCAAATGGCGTAGCGGGACGGACAGCTGTCATATTTTAGAGACACGATGGGCGTCGGCAGCTGGGGTCCCTGTCTGAGATCATCGCTCTGGAGCAGCTTTCATGACATTCGCTTGGTTCAATTATATACCCTTTATCCATCCCTGGATTCCCTGGGCTCGGGGATAATCTAGCCAAATATTTCGCAATTCCGCGCCCGTAAGATCAACTGAGATCCTGTCGAATTCTGAAACTCATCGTCAAACCCATATACATACCACTTCAACACTGCTCCAACATCCTTTGTGAAAAGTCTTTTATTTTTCACCCCGTTCTCGTTCCTTCGTGGAACCCAGTTGTCGTTTTCTACATTGCGTCCTGTCATGATCTGAATTGCATTACCCAGGCAAACAAATGGACGTTTCGATTTAACCGCCAAAGACAAGCGCTTGGGCGGGGCCCTGAGTCGACGAGTTAACTCAAACGCCCCGGGCCCTCGGCGCTTAAACGGCTAGAAACCGAAAGGTTACAAATTGTTTGATAGCAAGGTCCCTTGCTTGTGTGAGTGGTATATGCTTCAAGTACTTCGGTGAATCCTTGAGTGGAGAGAAACAAGGGTTGGGCGCCAGTATTGACATTGAGAACAACATCAAGGCCAAATAATGGGTGGTAGGTTATCAATGGATGGCGGTTAAAATAGCGACTAAGTACAATGTACTATATCTGTCTAAGGACTCGTAACTAAATATCTACTGCAGAAATTATACAGAAACGGCGGCGGGCATTGACCGCCCTAGCGGAAAGATTATGGGACAGAGCGGAGCCTTTTTTAGCCCCGTAGTGTCTTCCCGCTACGAGCCGCCAGCCCCTTTTTTTCGAAAGTTGTCAGCCTCTCCAATCTCTTGCAATTCAAACACGGTTGATGTTGTTCGGAGAACAGTTGCTCACCTACAGATATACAACTCGTGCTCATTCCATCTGGCCCCCCCAACAAAAGATTGCCATCTACGGCTTCTGCTTGGGCCATTTCGTGCCCATCCCTTTTCCCATCACTCGCACCCAGAAACCAAGCTCACATCATTCTGTCTAGTTGGTCTAACCTCCGCGCGGGATGGAGGAGTGCTGGTAGGACATGGATAATCATGTCCCTTGCTTTACTTCACTGGCACAACAGATACATAGTTACTGCGTCGCATGGGAGTACGACTAGGACCTTTCAGGTAACTCCTGTGGAGAAAGGACCTATGAACACGGACTTATATCGTACCTTTGAACATAGATAGATATACAGTCACGGTTAATTCATTCAGGATATTTAATGAATTCCCCCCTAGCCAGCCGGGCCATTTTCCTCATTTTGTTATTGTGCATGCATGCATGTATGTACAGTACATGCACCAAAGTTATGCGATGTAGCACATGTGCGCGCGACTCTGAAGTGCCCATAGCTACCTATAGCTATGGGCACTTTGGTTCTGCTATTATCATTACACGAATGTTACTTGAAGGCTGGGGTAAGATAAGGGGACGCACACACCTATATACGTTCTGAAGATGAAGGTACTGTAGCTAGCTGTGCACCTGCCCATGCCCATGTACATGTACAGTAGATATAGATACTTGGCCCATTTTCTTGGATAGGAAGTTGAATTGTATGATTCCCTTCTCCCATTGGTTGTTGTATTAGAGCAATGGAGCGGGGAAAGGGAAATAGATGATAAGATGGGAAATGGAGGAGAGGCGGGAAAATGTTTAGAGGGATGTGCGAAGATGCACATCTTCTTTTGCTATCCAGCATACCTGGGCATGTACAGTATCAGCTGAGGTTGATGTACTGGAAATCGTACACTGGCGCGAGTTGGAGGTCGATGGAGAGAGAAGAAGGCACAGACTGCCAGAGGAACATGGCTTTATTTCGAACGGGGAGGAACTTGGAGTGTGTTCGGTCGAATATGCAGAGATGTAATCTACCTAGGTAAATGCCATGTGGACCCTCTATGCAGCTGATAATGTAATGAATGATAGTGGTTAGATACCACTTGAAATGAAATCATATTTTTATTTTATCTTTGTGTTGGTTATTCTTTTAATTTTCATTTTAGATGTTATCTTGCCCAGTTCTCCAAACAACATTAACAAACATGCATGAGGTATATTTTAACTATGCATGGGTATGCAATTCCAAAATTAGGAATATGATGCGGAGGAACAACATATGGATGCATTCATAGAAATCAGCAAAGGTAAGCAATTACCCAGCATCCAAAAAAACTCATAATAATTTCCCCTCCATCACAAACGTCGCCTTCGCTGAAAGCGACACCCGAGACACACCTGTGCCGGTCTCATTCAACCGCACCTCAACACACAGCTGGCTCGCCCTCCCAATATCCACGCCCTGTTCAATGGCATACGCATGTCTCGAATTTTTTCCCCCTTTTTGCAGCGCCAGATACGCCGCCAGGGCAGAGCAGCCGCTCGCGGACGCCGCCTCTTCAAGGCCTGCCGCTATCACCCGCACCCGAAGCCGCGTGATATACGGCTCCTCTGTGAAATCCGTCTGCAGCTGGAGGAAATACACGCAGCCGCAGAAGGGCGAGGGGGCGTCTTCGCCGACGCGCACTTCCCAGCCGGCATCTAAGGTGGGCTCGGGCGCAAATCCCGGTTCAAGTCGCGAGAGTAGCGAGGGGCACGAGGTGAAGTCAACAAGGGTGAAGGTCATGCCCGGGGCGATGGAGAAGATGGGGTAGGAGCCTTTCATCTTGGCGGTTTCGTCGGGGTGCGGGAGCAGCTGGCGTTGGACTGCGATGACCTCATCCTTCGTGGTTTCGCGGGCGTGGATGTGTACGTTATGTGGGATTTCGATGGCGGCGACATGGCGCGCGGGATCGTAGTGGGCGTGGATGAGACCACCCTTTGTCTGGAGGGTGCAGCGGCAGATTGTCTTTGTGTTTTGTTGTTTCTTTTGGATTTCTGCAGCGGTTGGGTTGGACCAGTCACCGGCGGAGATGGAGTCTTCGCCCTCGAGCTTCTGGAAGATGTAGTGGGCTGTCCCGAGGACGGCCTGGCCGGAAAAGCTCCGTTCTTCTGTCTCGCTATATATCTCTAGTTCCCGGGGTAGGCCGGGCTGAGGGGCGTCGTGGAGGAAGACAGTGTTCACGTAGCCGAATTCTAGGGCAATGCGCTGCTTTCGAGCCTTTGAAAGAGCATTATTTCGCACGCTTACAATCGCTAACTGGTTTCCGAGATATCTGAAGTTGGAGAAGGGAGATGTTAGTCCGGAGACACAAATGAGCTAACAAGATCTTCCGCAGAGGAGCAAGGGCTGGTTTCAAAAATCTACAATAGGGACATAGATGCCGAATATCTCGACGGCAATTTGGCAAAGGCTGGTTAAGGTTTTACCTTTCCGCAGTGAAGACATCCGCGACGACTACCAAAGCTCGTTAGCTATATCCTCCAGCTTGCATCATGAACAGGACTTCAGCTATGCTGAGGGGTTGGATTGAATAAGCTAGCTACTCACCAAAAGTATGCGGTCCCGCCGCCATGATTGCCGTGAGCAATGAATGTGTATGAATAGGATATTCAAAGGAATGGAGTCCGTATCGAGGATGCTAAAGAAAAGGTGCTATGGCGATAAGAAGACAAAGGGTCCGTCGCAGGGCATCAATCCCACGGGCAGTTCGCTAGTAAGCAATAATATACTGAGATATTTTAAAAAAAATAAGTCAACCATGATATTGAGGCGTTAATAAGAGGTCCAATCCAGATGGGATTTAGAATCCCACGGGTGGATATAAACGAAAACTTTGGGCGATGAGGTCATTGTATGGAGCCACAAACCACATGCTGGGCCAGTCAGGATATCAGAAATAGAAAATCGGACCACGATAGGAGGGAGAAAGAGGGTAAAACGAGGAATTGACAGCCCACTTGGTTTTGTCCGGGATTTCAATTCAATTCCACCATTCATGTCGTTTCTGTTCCTGTATGTGAAGTTGCTCTTGTTCTTGACCAGTACGCTCGTTGAGCGTTTGGATAGACAAGTGCCGTTTATGAAATCTACCCTAGCGGTCGATCAGGCTCAATCGCCGCCAAATTCAGGTCCTGAATTGCAGCTTAATCTCGAACTAGTTTTAGTTCCTTGGATTGGCTTGCCAGTTATGTCGTTAATAAACATTCCCTCTCTTTTCCGGTTGATTTCAAGATCTGATTCGCGGGTCTCTGCCCATTAAAAAGCGGCCAAACCGCTTCCCTCATTTTAAGCTGCCAATTGCCTGGGTTTAAAATATGACTTTTTGCACATTGCAACCTTTTCCAATTCGTCTGCTGCGGGAGTGAAATGCACTGTAAATTCTGCGTATATTCAACAGCCAACCTACCAGGTCTGTCAGTCAGCCAGCTTCAAAACCAAGCGCGAAGGGGCGACTGTGGCTGCAGAAGAGTATGTGTAGGGGACTGCATTCGATCTGTACCCGGTCGTTGGGTGGAAGCGTTTCGCCCTCGCCAACGGCCGGGCCAATTACCAATATCTGAATGCCGTTGATATCTGGTAGGGGGTGGTGATATATATGTACGGCATTTTCAACCTTGGCTGTTGCTCCTTGAATAGCCTCCGTGCAGTTATTGTGATTGTGTGTATTGAATGCCTGGGATGTCATCGTGTCAACCGCATCTTTCCTGAACTCCGGTCACCCCAGGCCCAGACCGGCATTGAGGGTGCTGAGAATACATATATATATGGCAGATGGAATGCGGAGATGGAAATGGAAATGCACATACCCTTCCCGCTCTTCTGATTAGTGATGGCCGGATAGCAACAACCTCGGTAGTAGGCTGCACATCGCACACATTTTTATTTATTTTTTTTTTTTTACATCGTTTGAATGCATGTCTATCTCGGTGTCTTCGAGGGGCCAAGCAGAAGCTTTTTTTTCTCTCTCTTTGTTGTCGGGCAATGCGGGGAAAAAGAAAAGAAAAGAAAAAAGCACTCCCGATTCATACAAATAGCCGAATTGTCAAGGACCGGGGATGGTGATGGACAGGTACCAGGTGCGTGCCGTGGTGGAGGAAAGATATAGCAGCCTGCATTTTGATCTCTTTGTTGTAGCTGCAGGGGAGACAGTTGGAGATACAGATTTGCAGAGCCATAAGGTTATGTATGGAGGAGAAAATGTGATGAACCAACCTTTGAGGAAGCCCCGGGTTGTTTGTTTCTCATTCTCTGTCTATACTCTCATTGTTTCCCGTGTCTTATTCAGGCGTTTCCCCCGGCTTCAATGCTGTGTTAAAGGGGATCTTCTCATTCAGAATCAGAAGGTGGCTGCCCTGTCATCTCGCTATCGCATTTGTGTAATTTCTTCTAGAAATTCTCTGGACTGGGTTCGTTCCACTGCTGACGACTGATACTGACTGTTATACAAATATTCAAAAAGACCCAATGAAGATGTGATTTTCCCCCTTATATCTTCATCCATCACCCCCGTCCGCGGCTCACTTTCCTCAATCCGAATACACTGCCTCTACCCTCGAATGGTAAAAAGTTGATAACAGCTACATAAGAAAGACATCTTCGGGTGCCAGAGGCTACATACATACATACACATACACATACACATATCCTATACCCTACATATGCGAGGTAAATCCATCCCCGCCTCGGCCAGCCTCAACCTGTCCAGTGATCCTCTTGTGCTTGCAACGGAGAGCCAACATGTCAGCGAGCTTAGCATCAAGTTCATTGGTTTTTCCATAGCTTCGTGCTTTTTTCTCTCCCACAACCTCCTTGCCCTTGCCCTTACCTTTACTCTTACGCAACTACACCGACAAGGTCTTTATAATGAAGCAAGGGAAGCTGGTAAGATGTCCCCAGCCTGCATCGGTTGCCGTTCCGGAACCCTCATTTACATATACTACTTCAAATCATCCCCTGCAGCGACCACTGGTATACAAAAGGAGAAAGAAAGAAAGAAAGAAAGAAAGAAAGAAAGAAAAGAAAGAAAAGAAAAGAAAATAGAGTCTTCCCCACATCTCTTCCCACTTTCCTCAATTACAAATCATATCAATTGGTTTGTTCGCGCCTTATTGTCACATAGATATGCATAGTTACGTATCATTTTGTTTCTATGAGGAAGTTGGTGTGATATTTTCGTATGAGAGTGAGGCTGGTGAGAGAGAGGGGCGCCGGGCTGGGACTGAGGTTGGGAGGGACCAATGCATCTTTGTGGGAGTATACGGGCAAACCTCCCATGTGGCGGGGAAGGTGGAGGGGAAAAGGGATTTGTCAGACAGGCGTGTCCCGACCCTAGGTGGCTAGAGGTAGCGAAGACGAGGAGCAGAGAGCAGAGTAGAGAGAATCATGCTTGACGGAGGAGGTACGGGGTACAGACAGAATCATAGAATACAGCGGAGCCGAGTAGGAAGAAACTGAGCAACTCCGTCGCGGGATCGTATTATCCATGGGCCGAATAACAGGCCCGCATACATGCATATCCAGGTACCTACATGTATAACTACCGGTGTAGGCAAAGCATGCAGGACACAACATGACGCAGGCGCCCCGATACCCTGAGGGACCCCGAGCGGATCTTGCCGAGGAGCAGTCCTCTTCCCGAGGGTGGCTGGGAGATAAGAGTATTCTTGTAAATGAGAAGAGAAGAGAAGAAAAGAAAAGAAGAGTATTATCTTCTTCACTGTCTGATTGACAGCTTCAGCGTTGAAAAAAAAGAAACCTTCAAAGTTAAATTTATACCTGGGATATGAAATGCAGGCCTGCGTATATGATATGTAGAGTTTTAGAATGGAATATGTACTCCATATGCATCAAAGCTCTCAAAATATTTGCAATCAAGCAGATAGGAGATAGCTGATATCCGAGAACTCGAGGAATATCTCGTCCCGCTTCTACAAGTCCTTAAGGAAATGTATGTATCACAGGGGGGGGGCTGGGGCATGGATATGCGCTCCGCTCCACGCTCCAATCCCTCCCCCAGATTTGTTGACATCAGAGATTGTAACTCAGACGAGCATCTCCAAGCCCTCTCGGCCTGGAAAGTACTGCATGAACAACATGTACAGTAGCATGATTATCCCCCCTCATTAGAAGGGTTATGCTTGCTTTCGCCTCTGTTCTGTTTTCCCCCTTTTGATATCGCACACACAAGGGACCCATGTAGTTCGTGAGCACGTTCCTGAATTAAAAAAAGCGGGGTTGGTGATTGGTACATGACATGGTAGTAGCATAAGATGAACGAGCAAAGGAAGATCTGGTGCGAGGGTCTGATCGTGTGTGTGCTACCCCCGTCCTTGTAGTAGAGGTTGCACCTGGTGGATGTAAACAATAAATGTAACTTGTTCTCATCCCACATAGCAATTCCCACCCCATCTCCATGAATCATGAGGGATGCAAAATGGTCAGGCAGGGGTGAGTTGAAGATGCAGAAAAAAGAACAACGTAAACAAGGCAGAGGTAGGGAAACTTGTTTTCTGACTTGATATTTATGCATCATGTGTCATTTTTCAATTTGTTTTTCGCTAGCTTCGCAAATAATGCAGCTAGAGCAAGCATGTCGAATGGGCCAGAATGGCCGCCTCTTGTCGTCAAAATCAATGCCCCAAGACCTCTTCATCCAGAAGGGGATTTGGCAATGCCGCTGCTGGGTGGAGATCGACAAGCAGACATTCAGATATGAAGATTTTGACCAGCTGAGAACACGGCGCACCTGAAAACCCATTTATTTATGTTTCAGTCATGTCATTGAAGAACGCATTTTCCACTCTGACCAGTCGGAAGCTGAGAAAATGAAAAAAATTATAATCCAGAGAGCTATTTCATTGGGCTGGGGCTGCCTGTCATGTCGCTGACCGTTTGGCTTCAAGAAGCCAAACAGCTTCTTATCCACAAGGTGAGATCAAATATTCAGTAACTAAATTTGTCCGTATGTGAATTTTTCAATTCCTGGGTTTCTTTCTCATTATGGACCAATTGGCCCACCAATTGGCCTGGAGGTTTCGCTTTTTTTAAAGGTCCGTTCTTGCTCAGGAACATTACCTGGAAAGGCGACGAGATGGCGGAATAGCAGCGACGGAATGATTAGATATAATCATGTGGATGTACAGTACATCTACGATAAATAAATAAATGCGTTTAATGAGAAATGTGAAAATTCCTGTTCGAGTTTCTTTTTCGAGATCTTTTCTCGCAAACAAGGTCGACGTCGAGCAGACCAGTTTGATTTGAAAAAATGACCATAATAGCCGCATCATCGACACAGCGTCGTCTGCGTCATCGATTGGAATCGAATCGAAGCTCCTGGCGTACAGCGTATTTTCGCCATCTTCTGGCTTGTATTTATCCACAATAGCGCAGCCAGTGCAGGCACTAACAAACTGCCGCGCCCTTGAGCCTGGCCTGGCCGCCTGGGCTTCCGATTCGGAGGGGAGACGGGCCGGGATGGAGCTGAATCCTTTCCGCCAGCTGCGCCTATAGGCTATGGGCGGGGATTTCAGTTCAATTATTATTATTTAGTAATCCCAGCTGCGGATGAGGAACATGGTGACGAGTCTGGCGACGACAAGCCTCAAGGAGGATTTGGTCCAGTCCAGAGACGTTCCGGACTCCGGGGCCTGTGGGCCGCAATCCTTGGAAAACCGGGGCTTTTCACGAAGCTAGCCAGGGTCAAGAACTTAAGCGGGTTTCGTGCCTGAGTGCCTGGGGCTGCCGCTGAGGGGGACGAACATGGATGGATGGTGGGAAGGTGAGATTCTTGATTTCATCCATACACCTTCGAGCCATCCGATATTGACTATTATTACTATTTGCTCAGGGGATTATTGTCGAGGCCTGGATATCCAGGCTGTTTTCCTCGCCAATTACATATTATCTGTGTGCGAGGGAATTCTTGATTTCACCAGATATCGAGCCCAGATATGAGCAGTCTTGCAGAGACCGACAAAAAAAAAAAGCCCCTCAGCACCGGGTCGCCGGTTGAAGTCAGCCATCGAGGCGCTTGTCAAAGGTCTCCACAATATGTTTCTTTTTCTGTTCTTTGCCTCTCTCTGATTGATCTGCAAGATGGACCGTCGCTCACAGGCTTTTTTCCAGCCCTAACCTTGAAAAAGGTGCTTTACAGGCTCGCAGCACCGCAGCGTAAGCCGTAAAAAAAAGATCCATTTACCCCATTTTCGGGTTTGGGGGGTACAGGTTCGAAGAAAAAAACAAATCACAACGCCAGGAGGCCGAGAAGGCGAGTGGAATTGTGAGACAGAGAGTTTCATCTTTTGACATGCAACAGCCAGCAGCGCCAGGAACCGCAAGTAGTCGAGGTGATTTGTCTTCTGGAAGCTGCATTATTGTTCAGTCATCTACTCCGTACATGTATTTAATTAAGAATAATGAGCATTGAGCAAAGGTATAATTATCAATGGACGAAAACAGATACATACTGAGGTAATTATCGATCGTGGCGAGCATCATGAAAACAGCCGCCGCAGAAGCCCTCGATCGTGGAATATTCCTGGCAAGACTATTAATAAAATTAATAACTAGTGCAATAATCAATACGTTTTCCATAACAAATAACAAAAATAATGGGCCGGAATAGGCCAATCAGTGGGCTCACGATGCACAGGGGACACCGCAGTGGCGTGGTCTAGATATGCCGGGGAAAGATGCAGCTTCTGTGACCAGAACTGCTTGAGCAAAGATTTGAGCGGGCGAGAAAACGACGAAAAAAAAAAACAAAAAAGCCGTGTCAGAATGTCCTGATAAGATTTCCGGTGCTGAGCACAGTGGATCTCCATTCTCCAGTCTTCCAACCCCCCCATTAGCTGCTGGGATGGAGTAATCTGTACGCACCTTTCGTCGCACCGGTCTGCTGCGGCCGCTTCTGGTCCATAATCCCCTCGCCATACATGGACTCGGATGTTATAACTGTTTCCCTCCCTCCAACCCCAGGCCAGACTCTTGTTTCTGGTTCTCTTTCTCTCTCTTTTCACCCAGCGGTTGTATGCACGGAGTCTATCGGCGGTTTGAAGCACTCCAGTTGCTTGTTTGTTGTATCGTTTATTCTATTCTTTTTCGCCTTCGTTCCTAGACAGGCCGGCCATCTGGTGCTTGCTTATCCATCGACACTGATCCCGCCCATTTGAAAACGCAATTGTCCGCTTTCTGCTGGCGGTACTGCTTGACCATTTGCGGGAATATAACTCGAAGCCATTCATTATCAACTTCCTGGAGTTCTCTTGTAACAGAAACCGCTTCTCTTAAGGTATGGTGGCTTTTGTTGTCCTTCTTCTAACCCTCCCCGCCTTGATACACATCTCTCTATCAAAAAGCAGCAACATGGCATAAATTCACTTTCATTCCTGTGCAATTCTTTATTTCTACCTTTGTATACTCTGAACAATAGCTGATGATGTATTTTTGAATGCAATTACCAGTGATATTCTCTCTTGTTGATTGTTTTGCGGTTGTGAGATAGCGGCCACCACAGCAACCAAGAGTCTCCCGTATCTCAACAGACATATACGCTTCTTATATCATGGAGGATGCTGTGACGACGTGTAGCTATAAACAATTGTCGTCCACATCTTCGTAATTTTCTCAACAACCCTATTTGGATTCAAACCCTGTCAGAGCTGGCGTCGTCTCTGTTGATTCTGGGGTCTCCAACTTTTTACAATCACAGCCAGTCTGTACTGTTGCTGGTCACTCTTTTCGCCTCTGTTCGCGTTATATATATCAACAACGCCAACTATATCCCCCCTCCCCCCAAACACCACACTCACAAGTCCTGGTCACTACTGCTACCATTACAACATCCTATCCTTTAACAATGGCGGGTCGTCAGTTCGCCAGCCCTCATTCCAGAGAGGATGCAGCCTGGGCATGGATTGCTGAACACTACAGCCAACCCGAGACCTACGAAATCCCCCTTCGTACCATGTACGCCCTGAATTCCACCGCTGGAGCTCAACCCCCTTTCGCTCTTCTCCCCAAGAGTCCTGGTGCCGCCCCTACTTCCCCCTTCTCCCGTGAATTCGACGGTAACGCGTTCCCTCCATCGCGTCATAGCCCCGGACACAAGGACGATAAAAATGGTGCGTTTAACGTGAATAGCACGGCCGCGCTTTTCAAGATGCATCTCGTGTCCCAGATATCTCAATTGCCTTCTCAGCCATGCTCTCTACCTCCCAACTTTATTGCTTCTTTCGTCCGCCGCTGTTTCCCCGAAAATCTCGCGCTCGTCGACTTTCCCCAAGCATTAACCGCTCTCGACTACCTCCGAGACCTTGAGCAGCGTCGTGGCAAAGAGATCAAAGCTGCCTTGGAGAAACTTGGCGTGCTTGACGGCGCCTTTGACAAAGATGATCTTGCCAAAAGGTATCCGGGCGTTGCGAGCTGGATCGATTCAATCATGGAAAAGGATAGATCTGCTGCTGCTCTCTACTCGCGAGTTTACCTCCGCCTTAGACATTGGGTAGGCCACTAACTCCAAGCGCAGAGTTACTCCTTTGCTTCATACTTGTATGCCCATTGCTGACATTGATATCAGACTCTAATTAATGAAATGCTTCTCCCCCCTTTCAACAAAGCACACTGCGTCGCTATGCTCAACACTCTTTTCCCCGCCGTGATATCTGTCCGCCCTGCGGCGCATGTTTGTGAAAGGAAGCTCATGGAAGAGCGACATACGTTTTTCAGATACATTTGCCAAGTAGAGGACAAAGGTCAACGCGTGCTCGATCACCTCATTTCAATGGACAAGCGGCCTGGAGAGTCTACAGGATGGCCCGTGGTTCATGAATATATCAACAAATACATGTGCTCAGCAATTGACATCATCAACGAATGCTTCGAAATCAACAACCGCGACAGCCTTGAGGAACAATCTGGATATTATAGACACAACAAGGGCCGAAAGGTCGATTCGGGAATCAGCTTTGGATCTAACGCTGACTACCACCGCCCGTCAACTAGCAGCAGCTACGGTAACAAAAATAACAACGACAACAACAACAACAACGTAAATCACAACTACAACAACAGCACGAGCAGCACCTCCAGCGGTTTCTTCAACAAACCACTCCCACCATCCCCAACGGTCAAAGCCCCCAAAGCATCCAAGGCCAGCAAATCCAACGGGAACTCCACCCTAGAACGCATCGGCAAGGAATTGCGCAAGATGCGCTCACGCGGCGACTTCAACGACGACAAACCCAAGCCACCCAAATCATCGCGTAGCATCGGGACGCTCCGCAAAATGCGCTCGACGAGCATTCTGGGTGAGCGTGATCGAAATCTTGGCAGTAGCCATGGCGAGGCCGAGTTTGATGCTGAGGAGTTTCGACGGCGGCGGATGATTTGGGAGGCGAAGCATAACCATGCCCACAGCAGCAGCAGCAACAATACTAAATCCAATCATGCACAGGCCGATGGGGCAAATCCTAATGAGAATCATAATAAACGAGTCAGCGCGTGATTTAGTATGCTTTGGACATTACCTACCCCCTTTGTTTCAATCTGTTACGGAACGAGCTGGCTTTTTACTTTCCATTCTTCGTTTTACTTTTGTTGATAAATTCCCTCGTTTATTTTCCCTTTTTTTTTTTTTTTTACACTTCAACGCAACACCAAGGTATGTGAAAACGAAATTCGATCGCTTATGGAATGACACGAAACATGAAACTGGGAGGGTCTGTTTTATTCGTCTTTTTTTTTTATTCGCTTTTTATGGTGGAGTTTTTATTATTTACTTTTTTCTTTTGCTCTCCCCGCCACGCCTGGTTGGTTGGCCGTCCTTCGTTGTAACGAGTTATGCTGGTGGAGAAAAGACACGCTCGTTTACTGTAATGATTTATTTCCCTCTTTTATTTTGACCAACCTATTTCCCCGCGACTGGCTCAACCGGCTTCTCTCTCCTTGTTTTCTTGTTTACGCCTTTGAATTAGGTTTTTTCTTTATTGTCTACGATGTGAGAGTTTACAACCGCCCTACTGCGCGTTGCCGTTGTTTATTTGTTTACTTTTTTGTTTTCGTCCATTTTCGCGTGCAACCAACCCACTCAAAGTTCCGTTCCATAACGGACTTCATGGTGTACAACCTCGATATCCAGCATTTCCCTGATATTATTTCACGACTTTCTCCCTTGCCTCCATCTTTCATAAATTTACCTACATTCCGCTGGAACGCTGGAGCAAGAAAAAAATGCATTACTGAAAATTGTTGGAGTCGAGTTCGTTACTATTTCTTTTTGGGGACCTCGATACCGATACCCACATCCAAACCCTTGGTGCATTGGATTTGCGAACCGTGCAATATTTCCCTTTTTGCTACTACGTTGTAACTAAACGTTTTGGGGCGGGAACGAAAATCTCAGGATTATTTCTTCTAGTGTCCTTCATACGCGTTGTTACACTTGGTTCGATACGCGTGGACACATGACGGGCAATTTCCTTTGGTTTTTCTTCTTTTATTTCTGTTGCCTCTTTGCACTACATTTTTTATCCCCTTTACCTTTTTCGGAATGCAAAAAAGAAGCAGAGACCTAAAGCATGAATGATTCGGGTCGAAGTTGAGGGAAACAAAAAAATGGCGCAAACAGCTTGTGTTACGTTGAGAGTGACGAGCGGCGAAAATGAAAAAGGGGGAACACGTGGAATAACGGGCAAGGAAAAAAGGCCTCAATCTTATTTTAATTCGCTTTTTTCTTTCTTTTGTGTTGAAATTTCTGAAAAGAAGATGGCTCCCACGAGCAGAGGGAATGCTATCTGCAGGATGCAGGATGCAGACTGTGTGGCGATGAAATGAACAGGGCGTGGGGAGAACGTGGAGGCATTCTTTTCCCTTTTTCCTTTCTTCGTTTTTTTAATTCCTGGCCATTCCACATGGGTTTTCTTTGAGATGAGCTGCCTGATTGCGTTCATTTTGATTATGCAGGGTGGGAGCGCATACATAGGGCGCGGGGCGGGGCGCACCGTTGCTGTATCTGCTACAATCTGCTCTTTGCTCTCTGCTCTTTGCTGGGCCGTATGCCTCTCAATGCATGCATGTCCCGGATTCTTCTAATGTTTCTTTATGCCCGGCTTTCATGAGTCCTATGTGTGATGTGTGAGCCGGTCATTTGAGTTCTTTTCATGTTTCTTTCTCTGGTGCTGCTGGCTTTTGTTTGAAGGAATGCGGGTGGTGAAAAATGGGGCCGGATCTGTTTCTCCTTGCGCTTCTTTGGTGTTTTCTTCT
Organism: Blastomyces parvus; assembly: GCA_002572885.1. Lineage (NCBI taxonomy): Eukaryota > Fungi > Ascomycota > Eurotiomycetes > Onygenales > Ajellomycetaceae > Blastomyces > Blastomyces parvus. The sequence continues at coordinate 48,896 of PDNC01000144.1, read as the reverse complement.
TGCAGGCGGCTTTGTGACGTCTGTAGCTGCTCTGTATTGCTATGGGAAATGATTGAATGATTGGTTTTATCTGGGTGGTTGGCTGGTTGGGCGGGTTTTTCTTTGAGCGAGTTTTGTTGCTCGAAGCGCGGGGAGAGAAGAGGGGATGTATTGAATGAAACACAAAAGATTAGACCAAAATAATAATAATGATATTAAATTAATTGTGTATACTCTATTCATTCGGGCATCTACACTTCCTTCCAAGGTTGGCCTCGATAACTTGCTGCCTTATCGAGCTAGCCGAGGTAAGCTATTTTTGGTTGTCCGCTCCCTCCCCCGACTCCACTCCCTTTGGTTGCTGGACGCAGGAAATCGATCCAGCCAGCGGGCGCCAAATAGCTACCTACCCCTCGACGGAGCTGTCCCACAGCTAACGAACACCTGGGGAAGAATGCATGAGCTTAATCTAATTATCCCGAGGTCGGCTCGGATACGGCTCGATCCCTTGCAGCGCTGGCTGCATGCCCTACATATATATCCGCGCTCGGAGACATATGGCAAAGCTGCCCGTACTCTGCCTTGCATGATAATACACCCAAGATTAACGGCTGACTGACATACCTCGCTGCGTCTTCTGCGTTTGATCGAGATCAAAATCCAAATTAAGTTACATCAGACAAAAATAAACAATCATAATAATAATGGATCCGGGGAAGCAGTTTGGTAGCGCCCTTCCATGGGCTGAGCCAGCTTGGTGAGTTAACAACGAACAACGAATCCTGCTATTTGCGCGCACCCTCACTTCGGTTGATTTTGTTCTATTGCTTTGGGGTGGAATAATTGTATAGGAGAGTCCAGAAATCGATGCATCTTGTTAACATTTGAACGGGTTGCAGGTACTCCGGGCGCCCCTCGCCATATTACGACGAATCGCATTTTAGACTGCGCGATGCGGTGCGCAGATGGACGGAGGAGGTACGTTACTATCTGTCTCTCTATTTCTATCTCTAGCGTAAACTTCCGCATGAAGAAAAAAGCCATCAGCAAAGGGGAGAAATATAAAACTTGATACTTCAAACTCACACATTCTCTACGTGTTCCACGTGCATAGAACGTCGTCGGTCAAACGGACGAATGGCGAGAAGCCGGCAAGGTGCCGGATGAAGTGTACATGAAGTGCGCACGCGACGGCCTCCTGCTCCCAATTGCCTTTGGCAAGTCAATACCAGAGGAATTTGCGCATTACCCCATCATTGGTGGCATCAAGGCGAGCGAGTGGAATGGGTTCCATGATCTTGTGCTGTGGGATGAGTTGTACCGTGGCGGGGCCATATCGAGTATCTTCGTTGGGTTGGTATGTTATTTTCATCACCCTCTTCCCCCCCGGCACTGCCCGCGGGTGGAACTTAGTTGTGATGTGTGCCTGTCTACGTACTGACTTTATATGTCCCGTTCCTCTAGACTGTGGGAGCGCCACCTATCAGGCAATTTGCGTCGCCGTGGTTGCAGAAGAAGATTTTGCCGGAGATCCTGAGCGGGGAGAAGAGGATCTGCCTTGCCGTTACGGAGCCATCTTGCGGATCCGATGTCAGGAACTTGACTACGACGGCCGAGAAATCTTCGTGCGGCAAGTATTATATTGTCAATGGAGAGAAGAAGATAAGTCCTTTTCTGTAACACAATTTTCTTCATATCAAGGAATGTATCAGCTGACGTCGACTTTACTGGATCACCAATGGCATGTATTCTGACTATTTCATGGTGAGTCTTTTGTGCTCCAAAATCGGGAAAACACCCACAAATAAGGGAAACTTTTTTTCATCAACTGTCCCTTATCTAACACTTTGTTGCTAGACCGCCGTCCGAACTGGTGGCCCTGGTGCAGAAGGTATCTCCTTCCTCCTAGTCCCTCGCACCCAAGGCATCCGCACACGCAAAATTGAAATCGGCGCCGACGGGCTGAGCGCCACCACCTATGTTATCTTCGAGGACGTGAAGGTGCCCGTCGAGTACCTCGTCGGGTCCGAAGGCCAAGGATTCCGATACGTCATGAGCAACTTCAACCACGAACGTCTGTGGATCGCTTTCCAGGCCCTCCGCGGCGCCCGCATTTGTCTGCAAGATGCCATGGCGTGGGCTATGAAGCGCGAGGCATTTGGCATGAAGCTGATCGAGCAGCCAGTCGTGAGGCATAAATTCGGCATCATGGCGAAGGAGGTTGAGGCGCTGCAGGCGTGGACAGAGCAGATTGTTTACGAATTGGATCATTTGAGTTATCAGGATGGGAATCGGCAGTTGGGTGGTGTCACGGCGCTTCTGAAGGTGAAGGGCGGGCAGGTGAATAAGTTTGTTGCGGATAATTGTGTGCAGATTATGGGAGGGTATGGAGTCTCCCTACATGTTGCCTCTCCCCTATCGAATTTTTTGCAATGGGTGTTTGGATTTTGCTAACGGGATCTTGAAACACCAGGCTTGGTCTCACGAAAACTGGCCAGGGTGCTCGTATCGAGGCGATTTCGCGCGGCACCCACTCATTGATAGTCCCCGGTATGTTTCCTTTTCGGTGGAATTGCCGTGCTGAGACCATGACCTTGACTGCTAACGTCTTATGCTTTGAATAGGTGGATCGGAGGACGTGCTCATTGACTTGGGCGTGCGGGAGGCACTCAAGCTTTCGGCTGTCAAGGTGAAGAAGGGCGCAAAGTTGTAAACTGTAAATGAGCATATGCGGCTTGGGAATTTGATGCTGTTAATGGAGACCGGTAAAGGAACGGAGGCAGAGAATAGCATCAAGTATATCTGCCTCGGGTGGCAAGCCGAATTCCTTTTGTGGTTTCCGCCCCCTTTTTTCAAGCTTCGACAAGTGCTGTACATATATTTTCCGATACATCTGCTGGCCATTTTAAATTTGATATCTTCTATGACTACGAGAATTTACAGAAGCACGTCTTTTGAATCTCGTTGGGTACGACTCTCCTCTTATCGAATACGTCTTTCGCATGTTGGAGGTTTCAATTCCGCACGAGGCGGCTATTAATACGGAAAAGAGTCCAAACAATATCCTCTGGGGGAGAGGGTTGAGGGGATACTTCGTTGATGTATTATTCTCTCGATTGTTCGGGTTCTTTCCAGAGAACTGCAGTATGTAGAAGTGTATATAGATGCTGTTGTTTGTTGATATAACTATCAGATGTTGCCCCGTAAAGATTCCAGAATTAACCCAGGGGCAAGCTGGTTAGGGCTTTGGAGCATTTTTGGTTAGCGCGAACTGCCGCTGTTGATACGGTAGACAATAGATGCCAGAAGAGCTATATGCTGACTCAGCCAATTTTTACCCAGCTAGGTGTCCAAAACACCAACGACCAGCTCACTTCCAACAGGCCTCATTCAGCTGTGGTTTCAAACGCTTTTGTTCTTTGCCATCGTGAATATATTGGCCCTAATTAAAGTATTAATACAGTTTCCGCACGGGAAATATGTTATTCTAGCGGTTTGGCGGGAATTGGTCCTATCGCAACAGCTCCATAACCAAGGTGGCACTGGGGAGTCTAGCTTGGTTGAGCAGGCCATGAGCTATCTGGATGGGACTGGCAAACATCTCAGTGATTTCCACATAGACGGATTCTAAAGCCGTACAGGCGCACACACACACACGTATACGCCATGACCTTTAGACACCACCCATTTCCCTGGCGATTGGGGGGGCTGGCGTTGTTTGGCGCCTCTTTACTATTTACTTCCAATGCTATCGCAGGGCCTTCAGTCAATGTCGCCCTAACCACCTCATTCAATGCTGCGCCATATCTAATAGAGCTTTTGTATGTTTTTCTTCTCCATTGAAGGCATCTTCTCGTTTTCTTGGCAAACGAAGCAACATTCCGAACTAATTGGGAACCTAGAGAAACTGCTGCGGAGGAGAATTCTACCAGCTACTTCCCCCTGTTGGATCGCATTGCTGAAGGGACATTCGCAGACATCACAACCGATCAAGGCCTCTACGAAAAATTTACACAGCTATTGCACGAAGATGGGCACATTGCTGACCCGGAAGCTATTTCGTTGTTTAAATTTGCCTTGTCGTTACGGTCCACTGCGCCACGGATCGAAGCTCACTATCAGTATTATAATACTTCGGTAGAGCCATCGCTAATGGCCGCGCAAGATGCGGTTTGCACTGTGTGGGCGCATTATGATGGGGACCAGTATTGCTCACCCAGTTTAGAATATGCACAGCAGAGCGTGTCTGGAGACCAGTGAGTGAGTGGTATTCCACTTTGCAGAGAATTGAGGGCTAATATAAATAATAGGCACGATCGAGTTTTGCCGTTTGACCGAGTACTTGGAGATTCTTCTTTGCCTTCATTAATACTATATGCCGACATTACGTCACCTCTCTTTGGTGGGTTCCACCAGGAACTTATCCAGAAAGCTCGTGACGGCCAGTTCTCGTATAGGATTCGATATCGCCCATCTGGGTCTGAAGCCTCGAGACCGCTTTTCGTCAGTGGATATGGAGTGGAGCTTGCTCTCAAGCGGACGGATTATATCGTGATCGACGATCGGGATGCGAAACAGGGGGTACTGCAGGATAATGATGCAACAAAACCTACATTAGCACCAGCTGAGGATCTAGAAGAGGAGCCACCTGCTGACTTGAAACCCTTATCTGCCTCCGAACTGGCTTCCATTGGCATGAACGCTGCCAGTTTCGTTATGAGCAGCGATGACCGATTCGCGACTCTATTAAGGCTATCGCAAGACTTCCCCAGACATTCATCAACAATTGCAAGCGGAAAAGCATCACCTGAGTTTACTGAAGAGTATGAACAAAATCGAGCTGCCCTGTTACCTGAAGGGCGCCATGTTATGTGGGTCAACGGTTTGCAAATAGACCCTCGGACCATTGATGCATTTTCACTTCTCAACCAAGTTAGACGTGAAAGGAAGTTAATCAATGGCTTTCGGAATTTTGGTCTATCCGCGCGACAAGGGGTGAATCTTTTGTCCAACCCAACGATTGCCAAAAACCAAGCGGCCGACAATTCCCTGAGATATGATTATCGGGATGAGCTTGAAGGTGGCGGTGTAATTATTTGGTTGAATGACCTCGAAAAAGACGATCGGTACGATGGCTGGCCGAGCGATCTTAAATCGGTGAGTAGCTTTGAATCCCCCTCCCTCTCCCAACGTTTTTCGAGAAATTTAGAAACCTTCTATGGATAAAAGTCTAACTCTATCATTTATAGCTACTCAGAATGACGCATCCTGGCCAGCTTCCCCCTCTTCGTCGAGATGTACACAATGTCGTCTTCCCAGTCGATTTGGCCTCTCCAGGAGATGTTGAAATTGTTACTGAGACTTTTCTAATAGCCGTTAAGAGGAATGTTCCAGTCAGGTTTGGTATTGTGCCTTTAGTACACAATAAGAATGCTCTAGAGCAGGCCAAAATTGCCCATCACCTACTGGATACCTACGGAATTGGGGCTTTACTCAGTTACTTGCAAGCTGTAAGTTTCCACATTACCCGAGTGTATGTATTCATTCGTAAAATTAATATTCCACGCATAGTCATTGTCCGCAAACAAGGTGGCATCCCCGGATCCCGCGAGTTTCACATCTGCATTGGAAAGCCATAAATTGCGGGAAGATCGTACACCCCTTGCTTTCAAAGATGTTTTGGAATCTGACAACTACGACCCGATACTCTCTACCACCAAGTCTTACCTCAAACGGCTGGCCGTTGAAGGAGAAGTACTACCATTTTTCGTGAACGGCGTTGCCCTCATCCGCGACGAAAGCTTCATTCAATATATGCTCGCCGCCCTCTCTAAGGATTTGGAGGATATTCAACAACGTGTTTACGAGGGCACGATCGATGAGGATATTTGGATTCCTTCTCTTTTCCTCCAAGAAGCCTTGCAAGGCCGAAACCCCTTGCTTATCCCCGAGAATCCTAGTGAAATTCGGACCGTCGACCTTGACGAACTGTATATGAATCATAAGGATATTTTTGACACCGCTTTGCGAATTCCAGCTACTGCTGAATCGGACCATCCACTGTTGGAGTGGAGTAGTATCATGTTGGTAGCCGATCTGGACAGCGACGCCGGGGCTAAGCAGCTGAGTTACCTTCTAGAGCTTCACAAAAAGCATCCTGGAGTTGAAATTTTACTTCTACATAATGGAGAGAGCCCATCGACTTCCCAAGCCCTGTCGACAAGGCTTTACAGCGCCCGTAATGGCCGAGACCTTGACCCAACCGTTGTCACTGCGGCACTTGCCCCTGGAAACGATGAGCCCTTAGATTCTGCGGCTGCATCTGTTTATTGGAGCACTGTTCAGCCGCTGGTGAAAGAAATCGGACTTGGGACTAGCGAAATCGGAATGGTGGTAAATGGCAGGGTGCTTGGCCCTATTCCGTCGTCAACCGTTTTGGATACGCAAGACCTGAAACAACTGCATATGTACGAGCAGTCAAAGCGCGTAGGAGTACTTGCAAGGACGGCTTTTGAGCTAGGCTTGGAAGCCGACATTCCTGATCCCCTGAGCCTCGCAAGGCTACAGGCCCTAGTTTCGCTGTCAGCGACTTCCAACGCCCCAGAAGGAATATATGACTCCGGCCCAATTGTACGCACTGACATGTTTGAGAAATGGAGTGGCGTTCACTCTGCTATATCTATCTCAAATTCTGATGACCCGTCTATCTGTATCGTCGCGACAATCGATCCAACGACGGAGACCGCTCAACGTTGGGTTCCTATTCTGAAAGTATTATCAGAACTGAGTGGCGTCAGTTTGAAGCTATTCCTTAATCCCCGGCAGGAAATAAAAGAATTGCCAATTAAGAGATTTTATCGACAAGTCCTCCAATCATCCCCATCCTTCAATGAGGATGGCTCCATAGCGAGGCCGCAGGCTATTTTCCGTGGAATCCCTGGGGAAGCGCTACTCAATTTAGGAATGGACGTACCTCATTCATGGCTTGTAGCTCCCAAGGAGTCGATACACGACCTTGACAACCTCAAACTAAGCACACTCGAAGAAGGCACCAACGTTGATGCTATTTATGAGCTGGAACATATTCTAATCGAGGGCCACTCGCGAGATGTCACTCGAGGGGTACCTCCAAAGGGAGTCCAACTGCTCCTTGGAACGGAGAAAAATCCTCACTTTGCAGATACCATCATAATGGCCAACCTGGGCTATTTCCAATTCAAAGCACAGCCAGGATGCTGGAAGATAACATTAAAACCGGGGCCAAGCGAGCGCATCTTCCATATTGACAGCGTTGGTGGACATGGGTATACTCCTACCCCCGGCGATGAGAACAACGATGTGGCCCTTCTTTCCTTCCAAGGGAAGACACTCTTCCCACGCCTCTCTCGAAAACCTGGCCACGAAAAAGACGACGTCCTCGGTTTGAGCCACAAACCAGCCTCCGCTGCAAAGGAGTTCCTTTCAAAGGGCTTAAACTTCGCCTCTGGCATTTTGCACAGCATGACTGGCCCCGCCCAAGACACACATGCAGACATAAACATCTTCTCTGTCGCCAGCGGTCATCTATACGAACGCATGCTCAACATTATGATGGTCTCCGTCATGAAGCATACGAAACACAGCGTGAAATTCTGGTTCATTGAACAATTCCTATCCCCATCGTTTAAATCCTTCCTCCCCCACCTCGCTGCCGAATACGGCTTCTCCTACGAAATGGTCACCTACAAATGGCCGCACTGGCTGCGCGCACAGACGGAAAAACAACGCATCATATGGGGCTATAAGATTCTCTTCCTAGACGTCCTCTTCCCTCTCTCCCTGGACAAAGTCATCTTCGTCGACGCAGACCAAATCGTCCGCGCCGACATGTATGAGCTCGTCACGCTGGACCTTGAAGGGGCGCCGTACGGCTTTACGCCGATGTGCGATTCGCGCACCTCCATGGAGGGCTTCCGCTTCTGGAAACAAGGGTACTGGAAGAAATTCCTCGGCGGCCTCCCGTACCACATCTCCGCGCTGTATGTGGTCGACCTGAACCGGTTCCGGGCGATCGCTGCCGGCGACAAGTTGCGCGGGCAGTACCATTCCCTCTCCGCAGATCCGAACAGTCTGAGTAATCTGGACCAGGATCTGCCGAATAATATGCAGCGGATGTTGCCGATCAAAAGTCTGCCGCAGGATTGGTTGTGGTGTGAAACGTGGTGTTCGGATGAGTCGTTGGCGACGGCGAAGACGATTGATCTGTGTAATAATCCGTTGACCAAGGAGCCGAAGTTGGAGAGGGCTAGGAGGCAGGTGCCTGAGTGGACGGTTTATGATGAGGAGATAGCGGCTGTGCAGAGAAGGGTGTTGGAGGAGGAGAGGGAGACTAAGGGAGGAACGGAAGGGGAGGATCAGAAGGTGCCTCGAGATGATAGTGGGGACGATGGGAAGGGGAAGAGTGAAAAGGGGGCCAGGAAGGATGAGCTGTAAGATGCCTTTTATGTGTTAGAGGTTTGTTCGAGTTCCTAGAACGTTGCACTTTAGTCTACCTAATATTTTGCCATTTAAAATTGTAAAAAGTCATTTGTCAAAGAAACTAGAAGGTCCGGTTGGGTAGTTTCTGTCTTATGTGTTTTTAAAAGGTTTTCTTTGATTTTATACTATCTTACAGTACATACATATATAGAGGGATTTTGTGGAGTGGCCCGTTCCTTTTGCCAAAAGAACCCGTGAGAAGGCCTGAGGTTTGGGAAGATGGCATCTCAATTGGTAGAGATGATGCCGAGCGGTGTTCCTCGTTGAGAAAGTCGGTGGTCGTGTGCAGGAAGCCCATGCTTATTCTTTCCATTTCCACGAGATATACATTGAGGGCGGGCCGGCATGTCCACGAGTGCCCTCTCCATTCCACTCGTTCAACTCCCGAAACTGTTCATTGCGTTCCTTGTGTAATCGGGCGATTTAGCCCAAGGAGATGAGGTTGGACTGGACGGCACTGTTGTCCAACTACCAGGGGACATTTGCGAAAGGCAGACTGTGCGATCAGCCACTTCATTCACGAGAAACGAAGTTGAATTCACCGGTGAAATTGGATTTCGCTTCCAATAGCTCTCGGCCAACACAAGTCCCACGGCCCTGACAGGCGGGCTATATAAAAGAGGTCTGGTCGGACCTCTGGGCTTTTCCGGGCGAAGGCTGCCCGATAAAAATATCCTCCGGGGCCATGGCGGGGATGGCCAAACGTGGCGAGGATTTAAAAGAAAGAAATAAAAAAAGCACTCTCAATCAGGCCCTATCGGATGAGTATGGCGAAGGTGTTATCAATGTGCCTTTCGGAGCTTCCCTTTTCTTCGGGGGCACGAATTTCAACGCCACATTCGAGGAGGGCTTTCCTACCCAAATGGATCATACCAACAGGTACGTCGTGTCCCAAAAAGGAGAGGAGCGCAACAACAAACTGAACGGGCGCTCACGGGGTAAAAACAACACTGCCCACGGATATATTTTATTTCACCTTGGGCTTGTGATGTCCCCCGCTTCTCCCCTCTTTTGCCGCATGGTTCTCCACTTCGACGCACACTGCTCCTTAGTCCTAGTGTAGCCCATGAGCTCGCTCACCCGAGTCCAGCGGATATCGTGCGGGTCGATCTGATATATGTCCTCTGGCAACGAACAACCGGCGGCGGTGGTGTTGTCGTCTTCCGGAGGCTCACCGTCTCGCCATTGCCTCACAGCGTTTTCGAGACGCACGCACTCCTCGTCAGCCCACGACCCAAGTATCCGGGTATCACGATGCTGTACATGTTTCCGAAAGCGCGTATTCACGTCGTCGCGTGACCGGCCCAAGAGCCGGGCGATCTTGGCGAAGTTGGACCCGTGTTCTGCGTGCAAGGCGGCCAGCTCGTTGTCTTGTTCCATGGTCCATTGGCGTGGCTTCTGGGGGGTAGGCACGTAGTGCGAGCGCATATAGCGGCGCACGTCTTTGCGTTTACGGTCAGGCATGAGGGCGCACAAATGGTCCCAGAATTCGTCTCTTGTCATGATCGATTCTGGACACGGGAAGCTGGCACGGTCGTTCTCACAGTGTTGGACCATGCGGCCAAAGTCCTCACTTGACATTTCGTTGGACTGGCAGAACTGGGACTTGAAATGTTCGACGGCAGATATTTCGGCAGCTGAATGTCTGCCAGTCTTGTAAGGCTTGTCCTTTGGCTTCCGTGGCTTCTTTGCCCTTTTTGACGGCTGGGGATTGGAGGTGGGGGTAGCGGCATATTGGTTCCGTTGTACTTGTCGTTGTGGTTCGGGCACATTGTCGCATCCTGCCAGAGCTTCTGCTGGAGCTTGCTCCACAGAAGAGACGAACGGAGTCTCCTTGGGAAGTCCTGGAAGGAGATACAAGTGTCAATGGACATCGCGTAGAGAGAGTGTGTATATATATATATGCAGAAGAAGGGGAAGGCAGTATATATATACAGATGATAAAACAATTATAAACAAGAAGGACAACAAAACATTCCGCCCCCTTTCCCTCCCCCTCCTCCGATATGTTGACTGAATCGGAGGCTGGGGGAGGGGAGAAGGCTAGAGAAGCTCAGTTTGTTGTTGACAGTTGTATGTCAATCCACTGAGAAGAGAGGGCAGGAGGGGGTTTATATAGCCCAGAACAGAGCAACAAGAGGGAAAACCCCGAGTCCACCTGCACGAAAAAAGTACTACCACTGGGAACGGATAGTACCGTAGGGGACATTCCGCGAGGCAAAAGAAACGAGTTAAGACAAAAAAACAAATAAATTGGTACATCCACAGGTCCGAACAAAGAAAAAACGGAACAAAGATGGATGTGTCAGAAAATGCACGGAAGAAAGCGCAAGTAATGATTTCGAACCACAATGCAGGCAGTGCAAATTCCATTGCTTACTCTCTCGGCTGAAGCCATTGTCGGCGTCAATGTCATGGGTGGCAACATCATCATGATGATCATCATTGTCATTGTCATTGAGATTATCATTGTCTTCAACAAAAAGCGATTGCTGCTCCAGCTGGGAATTTCCGACCCTGGCATGGAGCCGGGGGTCTATGTTGGGAAACAAAGCATCAGCGATCGGATAGTCCCCTTCCAAACCAGCGCCAGGAGCCGGGGCAGCCCATTTGGAGAGGGATTGGCCTAGAAGAGAGTATGTGCGTTAGATAGCTGAAGGGATTATCCACACAATAACCCAGTTGAAGTTCCCGGTTGTTGAAGAGGTGAGGTTGTTGATATCTCGGGGATATCCTTGATACGTACCAGGCGAGTCCACGTGATAGCCAATCCTCGCTAATTTTTCCTCTTCGGGCTCGGAGAACGCAGCCAGATCGCGTTTCATAGTTGTAGGTAGTCGAGAACGACGAGAAAAGGTAGATATGGGGGGTATCAAGAGTAGAAAACTGCGATACAATGTATCAGGTATTGAGCTATCTGTAATAAAAGAAAATAGTAGAATAATAGACAATCACCAAATTGTGAGCAGAGAGAGGTTTGTGGCACGTGACTTGCACTGGAGGGTGAGAGTGTGATGGCGGTGAGTGGGGGCAGAACAGCAATGTGCACAAAAGGAGACCGGATATTTATATTTCCGAGTAGATTACGGCTAGTTAAGCGAGAACGCCAAGGCTGCCGGCCCCCGGTGGGAAGATACGGTAAAATACGTATCAGCTTACGCCTCTATCAATATCTTGATCGAGGGTCGGACGAGAAGAAAGAAACAGACAGAATCCAAAGATTCAGTCAATGTCGTCTAGATAGCTCTTTGGAGGACTCTTCCACCTATATCGGTGATCAATGAATAACGCGAACTGTCCAAAAACATCCAACCCCAACAGCCAGTTCAACCAACCACATGGAATGAGTTATAGGGTTGGTGCATAAGAGCCCGCCCTGGGACCTCACTCAGTGATACAGTCAGGATATGGGGTTGCAGGTACCCTCTTGCACCCCCCTGTGGCAAATCAGACATAAAAAAACCTAGAGGTTTCATGCTGACCCTAGCAGAACCGATTTTCAGTGATATTCTCTACTCTCGCATACGGCCAAGGTCGCCTCAGGAAACTGCTTGCTCATGCAGTGGAAAGAAAAAGAAAACACCCTTTTCCATCTGCTTGAACTTAGACGACGTTTCGCGTCTTGTGGATGTAGGGATCTAGGGCTGAGGCTGTTTCCCATGTGGGCGGAATGAAAAAAAAAAAAAAAAAAAACCAAAAAGTTTTACCCTCAGTGCAGGACAACATCGAACGAACAGGAGCGTTCAATCAATCACCTGGTTTGGACAAAAGAATCGAGAAAGAGGAAATCGAAGTCTCGCCGAAGGAGATATCCTCAAGCCCAATGTAACAGTTGGCCTGGCCCAGGTGATAGCCCTAACACTCTTGTCGGTTTGTGAACGATGGCCTGCTCCAAACAACAATCTCCAACCCATTGCTCCATATATTATTATGTCATGATAACTGATGACAGGGAATTGAGTACAACTCGGCTTCTTTGGGAGGCGGCCTGCTTCGCCCTCGTCCTCGTCCTCGTCCATGTGCCAGAGAGAGAAATTGGTCTTTAGGGGGCATGAATGATCCAGGCATAGGGAGTTGCCATGATTTCGGATGGAAAACAGAACCACTTTTCTCCAAACTCCGCTGGCGTCGGTGAACTCCGCGGTATTCACCAGGGGCCGGCGATGACCACGTGGAATCCACCTACAGAGGGATTGTATATGTGATGGCACATCCTGTTTTCTGAAGCACCCTTCAGCTCGTCGTTCAAAGCACGTTTTCCGCCCATCTAGGGGCAGCGGCGTTTTCTGCGTCTATCGCAGGTATTGGGGCGATTTGCCCTTGGAACATTTGATCACCAAGCACTCACCGGGTTATCACAAGATCATCACAGTTTTAGCTTGTCAGGACAGGACTGTCATCAACGGCCGTTTGAATGCTGCAGTGAAGCCCACGTGACTCTCTTCTAGTGCGTGGTCGATAAAAATTTCCAGGCGTGGCTTTAGGATTGCAGCGGCAGAAAAACCGATTTCCGCCTAGGAGGCAAAGGAGCGGTGTCCTCGCGAACATAATTGCCACGCACCCGCAGCCGCTAACCGCACAGCCCCCGCCAGATTCGCAGCCGATGCATCCAGACCACACGCCACAGCCGCAAACTCGGCGCCGAGCAAGCAGCAACCACTGGCAACCTCGTTTTGCGACAGCATCCACAGTCCGCTCGCTGCTGGATCGCCCAGCTCGAATCCGCCGAGTTAAGACTTGGCCAATTGCGCTTCCCTGTAACCTTAATTAACCCTATCAATTACTCGACCATTACTCGATCGAAACTGTCCATGCGTGATCTTTTGCTCCACCGCCGGGCTAACTTAGGGGGAAAAAAACCATACTAACCCTATACAAAAAGTGCCGATTTTTGAAAGGGACCACAATCTGGGCTGACTATTTTTATTTTCTCTTTCAGTGCGGCGACCTCCGATGCATAGTCATGACCATAATCGTCGCATACTAATCATTTCCCTCGGCTGGACATTTTGTTGTTGGGGTGCTGACGTCCTCCCCCAGAATATATTTTTTTTGCTGGTTTCCCTCTCATGTTCATATAAGGTTTCTGTCCCTTTTTCGCCGCCCTCCTCTCTCTCTTCCGCCGTTTGTTTTCCCTTATCCACGGGCTAGATCAGAAAGTTTCAATCCCCTCATCGCCACCTGCTGGTTCCCCCTTTAATAACAATACGCCCTCCCTATCTTCTTCCCTGTGCTTGTTCCTGCCGGCTGCTTGTTGCTGATTTCCCCCTCTTCAGCCTCTTGTTAATTATCACCGAGAAATACGAAGAAAAGTCTGCTTTTCTTCTCTTCCCCGTTTTTCTCCTCCCCTCAACCAAAACTTTTTCTCTCTCCCCTCCCCTCTCTATTCCCCTCCCCCCGTTTCTCTCTTTCTTTGCTGTTGGTTGGTGTGTGGCGTGGCGCGCAGTGCACAACTGGACTGGACTGGCTCTCCTCTTCTTTCCTCTGGTATCATCTGCTGCCCGCTCTCTGGCATCCTGTCGTTTCTTGTTTTGTTTCCATCCCAAGTTTGTACCGAATAAACCAGAAAAAGAAGTCAAAAATATTCATTTTAGACAAGCAAACCCCCCGTAACCTACCATCATCATAGTTAAGTATTAGGAAACGGTCCCAGCAGAACAAATAACGGGGGGGCCGCCGCGCCAAAAACCCACAGCCATGGACTCTCATCCCGCAAACACTCCCACAAGCACCACAAACACCACTCCCGCTTCCACTCCTGCCTCCACCCCCCCAACCGGAACTGGAGCACCCCTAGCCCCCTTTCTCGCCGTCCTAGCCTCCACCCGCGCTATAATCTCCGGCCGCCTCACCGCTGCCACAATCGTCATCTCCCTCACCACAGGCAAGGTAACCTCAGTCTTCCACTCTGTCCTCCCACCCTCAGCCTTCCCCCCAGGAACCCAATACACAGACTACTCCCCCCACATCCTTATGCCAGGCCTGGTGGATGCGCATGTGCATCTGAACGAACCGGGCCGGACCGAATGGGAAGGCTTCGAGACGGGCACGCGCGCTGCGGCGTTTGGCGGCGTGACTACCGTCATTGACATGCCGCTGAATGCCATACCGCCCACGACGACGGTTGATGGACTGCGCGAGAAGATTGCCGCGGCGGCGGGGAAGTGTTGGGTTGACGTGGGTTTCTATGGCGGGGTTGTTCCTGGGAATGTTCAGGAGTTGAAAGGGTTGGTGGAAGCTGGGGTGAAGGGGTTTAAGGGGTTTTTGATTGATAGTGGGGTATGTACCTCTTTCCTTTTTCTCTCCGGATTCACACATACCTCTGGATATATAAGTGATACATACAATCTTTTCAGATATGTATATATATGTATATTCCTAACCACTCTTCCTAGGTCGATGAATTCCCCGCCGTATCGCCAGCGGATATCAAAGCCGCCATGCTCGAGCTAGCCGATCTGCCAACGACGCTCATGTTTCATGCCGAAATGGTCCCCGACGCCGATGGTGACACATCGCTAACAACCATCCCGCCTCCCACAGGGGCCCCAACCTCATACTCCACCTTCCTAAGCTCCCGCCCCTCTACCTTTGAAACAACAGCAATAACCACAATCCTCTCCCTGGCACCCCTAGCCCCCAAGCTCCCCTTACACATCGTCCATCTCTCCGCCATGGAAGCCATCCCCTTATTGAAAACCGCGCGCAGCCAGGGAATCAACATCACAGCCGAAACATGCTTCCACTACCTCTCCTTGGCGGCCGAGGAAGTCGGCGATGGCGACACACGCCATAAATGCTGCCCACCAATCCGCAGCCAGGTGAACCAGGACGCGCTGTGGGAAGAGCTGGCACAGCATGCCAATGCCCAGGGCGTGATTAAAACCGTTGTCTCGGATCATTCGCCCTGCACTCCGGCGCTGAAGATCCTGCCTGCGCATATCCCTGGTAGCTGCGCTGCCAATAACAACGAGAATAACAATACCAAAACCAACGACGCACCCGAAGACGAAGAGGAAGGAAGCTTCCTCAAAGCCTGGGGCGGCATCTCCTCCGTCGGCCTGGGCCTCCCCATCATCTGGACCGAACTCGAACGCCGCCGCTCCACAGCCGACAGCACATCAACGGACACGCCGACGTCGACCTCGTCCACAACCTCTGCCCTGGAAGACATCGTCCAGTGGTGCTGCGCTAACACGGCCAAGCAGGTCGGGTTGGAATCGCAAAAGGGAGATCTTTCCGTCGGATACGACGGGGATGTTTGTGTCTTTGACGAGACGGCGGAGTGGGTGGTGCAGCCTGATACCATGCTGTTCCGCAATAAGTGTTCGCCGTATCAGGGGAGGAGGTTGAAGGGCATCGTGCGCGAGACATGGCTGAGGGGCCAAAGGGTGTATACGCGGGATAGTGGGTTTGTGGAGACGAAACCTGTGGGGAAACTGTTACTTGAGCCGAGAGTGGCGTAGGGGGTTGGGAAGGGAGATATCATTTTCTTTCAGGGAATGACTTGACGACATATGTTACGTGTTTCTTTCCATCTCTTCTGTCTCCTTCCTTTGTGGTTCCCTTTGATTTTTTAGCACGGTGCAGCATATATACCATTATATACTTTTGATGTTTAGAAGATAATTCTCCTTCCGTTTGAGCGATGTCGCCGTCGGATACGGATTGTATGGTATCTGCTTTGTTTTAGCAAGTGTGATACCCAGTCGATGGCAATTGGAAGTGTAAATGGAAAAATGGGAATAAATGGATTATTAATAACAATAATATATCTGTATATATTATTAAAAAATCAAAGAAGTCGATCTATCACTGAAAATGGGGAGAGAAAACCTACACATAAGCGTCAGCATATCAAGAACCCAATTCGCAGTAGTAAGGAAGGTGCAGCAGAAAATATCACAAACAAGCTTACCTATTTTACATCCGTTATAGCACCATCACCATCCCTCCCTTTCCACCGCTCCTTAACCCTCCTCCTAGCCCCACCATTAATCCCTCTTCCCCAGATCTCCTCCTCCTCCCCCTTCCCACCACTAATCATAACCCCCCCCTCATCAGCCGTCCCATCGCCATCACCAACCTCCCCAATCACAACCTTCCTCTCAACAATCGCCCGTTCCCTCCCCTTGGCCAACTCTACTTTCTTCAAATACAGCACATAGACACCCACCTCCGCCACGCCCACGAGCAACGCAACGAGCATTGAAATAAACACACGCGCAGGCTGCGAGGACACGGCGCCGGGGTAGGATGGGGCCGATGCCGATGTGAATGTGAAGAAGGTCGGGATGCGGAAGTTGGAGAGGGCCCAGTAGCTTGCGAAGCCTGTGAAGAGGATAGAGATGAGGATGTTGAGGACTAGGGAGGGGGTGAGGGGGTCGTCGGGGTCGTTATCGTCGCTGCCATATTTGGCTGTTGGATGTGTATATGTGTTTGTTGTAGTGTGGTCGTTGAGTCCCCATATCCGTGATGGAGGGGTTGAGGATGAGAATGCGGAGGCAGGGTTTAGGAATGCGTTGTACTTCTTTGCTTCCTCTGCAGCTAGTAGGGAAGCTTTGAGGGCTAGGTACTCAGGCGTCTGTGCGCATGTTAGAGTGAAAATGATGATGATAACGATGACGACGAGGAGCATATATAACAAGTAAACATTGTATATGTAGTGTATAAGGAGGGGCGAGAAACGTACAGGTTCCGGTTTGGGTGGAGGCGGGGGGACGTAGACTTTGGTGCCCTTGAGAAGCGAGTTGAGCGTGAAGGTCTCGCATCTGTTAGCAGCTCCATTGGATAGATCCCTGGATTTATCTGCAGATGGCGGATTGGATACAAGGTGTCTGGAGAGAGCGATGAGCTGGGCGTGTGATATCGCAGCGTCGGCGGGCGGAGTTGGGAGAGAGAGCTCGTCACGGGCGGAAGCGGGCAGACTGTGGAGGGCGGAGGCTATGGCTGGAGTAATGAGGAGGAGAACCATGCTGGGCAGCAGAGACAGATCCCAGACATCATTCCCTTGGTATAGGTGGATGTGGATGATGGTGCGATGTGGTGTATGTGGTGTAGGTGGTTGGCAGAGTTTTGGCGGTGATCCTCCCCAAGACGTCATCCGTGTGCTTTTTCGGCGATCTCCACTTGGACATCTGCGAGCAATTAACTATTCCACGCCCACCAACATCTGTCTGTATCCCAACGGCCCAACAGCTACTACCTTTTCGCCTTTCCCACAATCCCTCTTAACTCGGCGGGAGAGGGCCTGCTCCCTTTAATACGGCCACCGCTACATCATGGTTAGCCCCCAGGCGGAAAAGTACGTCCTTTATTTTTGCTCCCCCCAACACTGCGGGAAAACAGAACACGCCCCCCACTAACCACTGCTCTATTTCGCAAAATGCAGGAAACCCGCCGTCGACTCAGCGGCAACCAATCCGCGCGGTATCCCCGTCGCACCATTCGTCGATAATGTTGCAGACTATGTCTCGTCACGCGCGGACGTCGAGCCCACGCTGCGCTCGTTCCAGGAGATGATATCCAAATACCAGTTCATGGAGCTGAATACGCAACGGCGCGGTCAGGGCCTAAGGGATAAGATTCCTGATATCAAGAAGACACTGGAGACGGTGACCTTCTTGCGGGACAGGAGGAAGGTATGGCGTTTATTGTTTTACCCGTATCCTTGGAGGAGCAAGCCGCAAAGTGCTCTCTATGCCCCTTCATGGACAAGGGGGACTATTGATTCCACATAAAACTTATCTCATTTCCCTTCCCCTCCCCTCCCTCCCTAATAAACTCCAAATCGCACGCTCCGCAAAAGCTACCATCACCCAATCAACCACTCACTCACTCGCCTCCCCCACACCCAACAGGCCGGCGCTGACACCCCTCTCGAAACCACCTTCGAACTCAACGACACCCTCTACTCACGCGCCACAATC
Source organism: Blastomyces parvus (assembly GCA_002572885.1). Taxonomy (NCBI): domain Eukaryota; kingdom Fungi; phylum Ascomycota; class Eurotiomycetes; order Onygenales; family Ajellomycetaceae; genus Blastomyces; species Blastomyces parvus. The sequence continues at coordinate 30,471 of PDNC01000144.1, read as the reverse complement.
CAGCCAAAGGACACAGACGAGGTCTTCCTCTGGCTCGGCGCAAATGTCATGCTCGCATACCCCATCGACGAAGCCATGGAGCTACTGACCGAAAAGCTCCGCGCCGCAGAGTCCAGTCTCGCCAACTGCGAGGAGGATTTGGAGTTTTTACGGGAGCAGATTACGGTATGTTCGCTCCCTGCCCTCGTTTCTTTTATATATATATATATATATATATATATGTGGATTATTCTCTTGCACTCCGCCCCCCTCCCCTCCCCAGCCCCAGGCCTCATGATTCTGGCCTGGCTTTTGGAAAAGAAGAAAAACGGGCCACAACCCGCCGTATTCGCCTATATAACTATTATATGAGATGCTAGTAACTAACCTGTTTTCCATTTTCCCTTGTCTTCACGCAGACTCTCGAAGTCGCTACGGCCAGAGTCTATAATTGGGATGTGGTACAGAAACGGAAGGAGAAGGATGGGAAGGGTGATGATGGCACTGCGAAGACGGGGCCGGGCGGTTAAAGGGGGAAAAAACAGTACATTAATAGGATAATCTCATGAACTAATTCTTTTTTAATTTTTAATTTTTCCCTTCCTATATTTGCCCTTTGGGCACCAGGTTTGGGCAGGGGGGAGGGAGATTTGGATATGTAAGTAGCACCTAGGTTTGCCCCCCTAGTTCCTTTTAACTCCGCTCATTCCCGAGCAGAGTAGAGATGGGCAATCTGAAGGTATTAGTTACCGAAGGGGTAAGTAGTTGTGGCATAATCATTCTAAGGAAAGAAGGGACATAGTGTGAAAACAGAGTAGAGTAATGTATATAAATTAACTGCTTCAGCCAGCGAGCCTTAAGAAAGCGAATAGCAAAAAACAGCCCACATACGCCACTACCTATCCATCTCTATATTCATTCATTCATTCATTCATCCATTCATCCATTCATCCCTCCCCAACGAAACTCAAGGGGGCAAGCAAAAAGGCAGCCCTAATAAACAAAATCGTCTCGCATTTCGATATGCCCAAAACAAACCAAACACGAAGCTCAAAAACGCAAAACACGTAAAACGCATAGCAGCACATCATGGTATTCATCATTAGAAAACAGAAAAAGAAAGAAAAAAAGCGGAAGAAAGATCCAAAAAGCTGGCCCCGTTTTCCCTCATGAAGCAAAAGAGAAGTTTTCAACACTCAAGAGGTAGGGGCCGGAACGATAAAAATAGTCAGCAGTGAGGAAGTGCAGCGGGAAAACAGAAAAATAAGAACAGAGGAAACAAAAGGACAACTCCAAATCAGCCTGCCAGCACTGTATAACAGAGTTCTCTCTCTACCGGCATCGACCGTCGTGAGAACCACTGCCACTTCTGCCACTAGAGCCAGTGACCCTAGCCGCAACTACATCAACGGGAACGTCATAATCTCTCTCACGGGCTCTAGTTTTCCTAGCAAGCTCCGCCCCCGCCTCATCGCCCACAAAAGTCCACGAGTCTTCCATGGCCGCATTAGCATCAACATTACTCTCGCCATCGCCATCTTCATCAAGACCTGTCTCGGATGATCTCCAAGCACCGGATTCTTCCGTCGCGACTGGAATAATCCCTGCTTGGGAGGCTGATGTTGCATTGGACCGTTGTCGGACGAGAGTCTTGGCATACTCGAGGTCGCGGTATATAGCTTGAATGGCGGTTCCTACGCCGTCCTCCTATTTATATCGGTCAGTATCCAAAAACGCTTCAAAAAGGGTAGGGGATACTTGTAGAAAAAGACTACTCCTTTTCACATACCTTCCGAATCTGCTCCCCAAGCGCCTTCGCCTTAACGATAATCCGCTCGCTGTGCGTAGCTTCCCAAAGCGCCCTCGTGAATACGCCCACATTAAGCCTCTTCATACAAATCCCAACCCCAAGATCCTCCACGCGGGATCCGAAGAAGAACTGATCCCCAAAGAACGGTTTGATGATCGTCGGAATCCCGGCTCGTAGACTTGCTCCGGTCGTGCCAGCTCCACCGTGATGTGCCGCCGCGTCAATGTGCGAGAACAACCAGTCGTGCGGCGCGGACTTAATCTGATGAACCTCAGGCGGTAAGGGGATCTCAACTTTCGCGCTCGAAGGGTCTCCAAGCCTATCAGACCAGCCCTTGGACAAAATACATCGCACATCCGCCCTCAGCACGGAATCCACGACGGTCTTAGTGAGAGCTGCGGGGTCTGATACGACAATAGAACCAAAGCCAATGTACACGATCTTCTTCTTATCAGCCCGGGCTTGTTTGATGAAATTGTCGAGGTCAGCTGGAGGTTGCCAATCGGCGCCTTCGTCCAAAAACCAGTAGCCCGTTACGCGAATCCAGTCACAGAAATCAAGGGGTGGTGGGACGACTGAAGGTGAGAAATTATACAAGAAAGGAACCTTGTTTGGTTGCATCTTGTCGAGATTGGTGCTGCGAAGGCCCAGTTCTCGTTTCCGCCAGCGGTTCACCTGACCCGCAATGGCTTTCCAGAACACATTGTCAAACATAACGTAGGTAATATAGTTGTATGCTCCACCCATCTTATGTTCAGGGACGGCAAATGCGTGAGGGTATGCTCTAGTCCTAGTCCACGGCATGGTGAACGCGCGGAAGTATGGTATTCCCAGTGCTTCAGCGATATGTATGCCAGCCATAGCGCTGGGAGATTCGATCAGGATATCACTATCTTGGCAGCTTGCCCATGCGGATGAGAGAAGGTCATCAATCCAACCTCGGAACTTTGACGAAGCTTCCTTCAGGAACGAATAGGTGAACATTCCATTTTCCACACAAATTCGCATAAGTTCTGCGGGGTCTCCTTCAACCGGTGCGAAGTCGATGCCATGCTTCCTGATCCAAGGCTCAAACTCTCTATGGGTCGCAATTTTGGGTATGTGGCCCTCAGCCATTAGACCCTTACAGAGCGCAATGTATGGTTGGACATCACCTCGCGACCCGATGGTCAGACAGGTAATCCTCAATGCCTCCTGCGGCTTGAAATTGACAATGGAAACACGTGGATCGTCGAACAGAATAGGCGAGCTTGTAGGAGACAATGGTGCAGATGTGGATAGCGTCTGAGAGCTCTGCTGCTCCTCCATGCCCTCGAGTCTTGCTTCTTGAAGCATTTGGTGTTCCGCCTTCGCAGCCTCAGCCTCCTCTCTGTCCTGCTGTGCCAACAAGCCGGACTCGACTAGGTATCGAATAGACTCGAGATTCTGATGTAGAGTGACAGCACAGTCATCTCGGGCATCCGCAGTATTGAATTCAAAGAACAATTCCTCATGGCCACTTATGATGACCACAAGCCCATGGTATCCAAACCGAAAGCCCTTCTCCTTTTCGACGTTTTCTATATCTCTCAGCGGCAGGATCATCTTGGTTCGTGTACCGGGAAGCAGACTTCGAAAACAAAAGTTCCGATTGCTGATGTATAACTTGCCGTAAAGCGGTATGACACGATGGAGATATGCAAAGTACGTAGCTTGTAGCTTTTCCGAGGAAGGTAGGGCGAAATGCGCGCGGAATCTATCACCATGTTCGCATCCCTGTTCCTCATCTTCTGGATCGACCATCTTGTCATCGGGGAGAATAGTTTCGCCCTCGCCATAGTGTCTTTTCCCACCTATCCACATGCCAGACACTTTTTCAAAGTACCCCATTGACTCAGTTGCAAGAAGGTTGCTCATGCGCTTCGATCGGGTTTTAAGGTATTCAGCCAACCCAGCCGCACGTTGTAGTGGATAGCTACCGGCCTTCATAAGTTCTTGAAGAGCTGGTGATGAAGCGGAGTGCGCAACGCTTCTATGGTGAAGATCGTGCTCAGAGTCGCTACCACCATCTTGATGTTCCGGTTTGGTAAGTGATTGTGTAGTCTGCGTTCGTGACGGCGGATGTATGCGAACGTCGGTAGGTGGGGGGGCGAACCGGGCGGTGTCCTCAGAATGGCGCCGTGGTGCTTCCCCAGCTCCAGGCAGTGAATCTCGTAGCTTATGAATGGTAGGTGACTGGAAAACATCGCTCCTATTCAGGATCTGGCTTGCAGACTCAACTGTCCCGTTTGTCGACGGTACAATAGCGGAAGAATCCGTGGCGTGTTCCAACGATTGAACGAATGAATCCGACGAATTCAACAGCTTACCTCCAGGAGACGTTTCGGCCTGATTGTCCCCAACGCTTGCTCTGTTTGTACTACCGCTCCTCCTCCTCTGCTCAAGTCCTGCTCCGCTACTTTCACGGCTATGCCCCCTGCTACGACCAAACCTACCAAATGGGGATCTCGGGCGATCTAGACCTCGTTTCGGACTTCTACTCCGGCTACCAAGAGGAGAGTGCGGTCGCAAGGTGGCTTTCACGGCCTCCGAAAGGAAGGTCGTTCCATGTGCGGATGGAGGTGAAATTTCATCCACTGAGTGAGAACGACGGCGTCTGGACGTATAGCCACCATCAGGCGCAAGCATAGCTTGTTGGAATTGTTGCGCGGGCGTATTGTTGACCATTTTCTTCAGAACTTCAATGGCCTCCTTGCCACATTCAAAAAACGAAAAAAAATACTACATAGGCACGAGTGCGTTAGCACAAAAACTAACCCAACAGGATGGAAATAGATCTATCGCTCATGGAGGTTAGTTCATACCTCGTCAATCGCATAACTTTCACCACTTTCAACAACACGGATTTTGAAAGTATCCGCGAAATCAATGACAGGATTCTCCTCTATGTCTATAACATTCTCAATCGGTAACGAGATCTTGACGCTGTCGCCGTCGTTATGAGACCTGAAGATAACCTTCTGTAAGGCCTTTACCCATTCCCTCGCGCTTGTCGCACTATCAGCCCGAAACTGATATGTTCTGGTGTTTGTCGTTATCGTGAAATCCTTCACGTCCTTATCTTTGTCCCTGCCCTTCTGCTCCGCAAGATTGGCTGATATCCCATATCGTAGGTCAACATGACCACTTGGAAAATATAGGTTTGAGCGATCGAGATAGTAGGATAATACGTCCCCTTTGAGTTCAAAATAGTACCGATTGTATTTCGGGTTTTGGCGTCCCCGTTTCGATAGGTAACCTGATTTGATGGTAGTATGGGACTTTTTGGGAAGGTAGGCGTAGAAGCAGATGTGCTTTTCAGTGATATACATGTACCCTTGGAGCAGTACACTCTGGAGGAGCCAGCATTGATACTCTGATATAACCTTTTCCGGTCTATCAAATCCAAATATACCCATGAGGCGCGCGGATAATAGAGACGCGGGTGAAGATTCTTTTCGTTGATAATCTTCTCGAGAACGTTCCGTCGAACTAGCTGGAGGTTCAGATTCACCAAAGCGAGATTGTGCGTCAAGCATACGACTCAGCACGGGGGCCTCCGTGGCAGCCACCAGCTGCACAGCGCCTGCCGATGAAGGTTCACCAGTCACGGTGGGTTCTTCAAGTTCCGGCTCCGGCTCCGCTCCTTGGCTACTTCTATGCGGTAGTTTCACAAGAGACTTCAAAAATTTATGTTCCGAAAGCTTCTTCCGATGATGTGATCGCCCACGCTCCTCCGCGGCGCTAGATACGGCCGTCTTATCCCGCTTGAACAGATGTGGAAGATGGCTGGTGGAAGCGCTGCCATCACGACGATGACCACGGACACCATCGTTTGACAGAAATCGGGGTTTGAACCTCCTATCCGCATCCCCATCTGTATCTTCGTCTTCTGCATCGCTGGACTCATCGAAGCGGTTGTGGAAATCCTTTTTGGAGCTTGCAGCGGCAATCAAGGAGAACACGGACTGGTGCATGTACTGGAACCTCCCCCCACGGCCTACGGTGCCACCCGGCGGAGCGGTCATATCCTCCTGTTCATCATCACCCATTCTTAATCGATCAGGTATATGGCTCGAAGAGAGACGGTGCGAGGACGTGGGATGGGGTTTCGATCTGCCACTCGGCCCTGTTGTTTTGGACTCATCGTCTGGAGGCATGATTGCGAGTAGTAGAAGTTGGAGGGACGTCAATATGTATATCGGAGATATATGAGAGGGTTGGTTTGGGGGGTTTATAGAGCAAGTGACCTAGTGAGCGAAGAGTGAACGTGACGTCAAACGTAAGGCGGCTGGGTCATGGTTTGGCTTTCCTGTGCTAGGCTAACACTAATGAATTTGTGAGTCAACTATCTAAATTTGGTCAAGAAGGAAACGGCAAGAACAAAGGGAAAATACAGAAGATTCCGGAGTGAGTATGAGCTCCGTCTTTGGGTTTCCGGATGGGAGAGAAGCAGCCTCACCGACAAAGGGCAGATAGCTACGTATGTGGATAGCAAAGGAAAAGGCCGAACAAAAGCTTACCTGGGTGGGTCAAAGCACCCATGGACCGGGGCAGATCCCAAGCTAGAGACAACGGCAGCCAGTTTAAATTGAAGAATAATGATGACAAGAGGTCGATAAGAAGTGAGATGGGCAAAACCAGAGATAGCTAGCTAGCGAGCGGAGCTTAAACCGACGGACGGGTATCTTCTGAAAAAAAAGGAAAAGAAATGAAATAAATAAAAAAAGCGGAAGAATAGTTAAGTTAGTTAACCGCCAAATTCAACACACACACAAAAAGCCGAAAAAGCAAAAAAAAAAAAAAAAAACGAGCCAACAGCGACGCGGGATGCGTTGCTGGTCGGGATGAAATGCCTGCTTATCCCAGAACGGGCACAGGCGTGGGACGGAACGGCAATTTAGCGGATCAGGCAGCGCAGCAGCTTGGCTATATCTATCTTTGGCCCGTATATATCTAGCTAATAACTCTCAAGGGCTCAGCAGCATGGGCGGGTAGTTAGAGAGCGGCGGAGAAGAGGCATCCATCGCTGTATGTTGTATGTTGTATGTTGTATATAACTGCCACAAGAATGACGGCGGCCTTCAACAGGCAAAAGCGCCAGGAGCCGCCAAGCAGTCCGTGCACGAGCCCCCGTCAGGCGCCGGGCTTATATAATCTCCGCCCTGTCGGTCTTTCTCTCTTGTGCGGGAATAACCAGATCTTTAGAATTTCTTGTCAGTCTGCTCTACTAAGTCTGCTTTGTTCCATGTGGTCACGGGTCAGACAGCGGTCACGGTAAACGATGGTTAACGATAACGATAATGGTTTCAGGCGGCCCAACGTCTTTCTTTGGGGCCTGGGCTAGCTGCCCCAGTTTTATGCTAAAAAAGAATGTGGAAAAGTGGACCACGATTGGACCTTGCGTTCTAATAATAGGAAGAATAGCTTAACCAAGGATGACCCATGATGTGTACGCTGTACTGCGTACGGAGTAAGGATGACAACATGCTACAAGAAAAGAGAGCAGAAGACATGAGCGTGGAAGTCCCTTCTCTCCCAAAATACAAAGAAAGAAATTACAGCCCGAAAGAAACACCCCAATGCCCTTCCTTCTCCCGCGTCCAAATAATCCCTAGCCCAAGCACAAAAGACACGCAAAAAGATCAAAAAATGCAGAACAAGGACCAAAATCTAAAATCTAAAATCCTAACCCCCAACTCCATCCTCATACTGCTTCAGCTTGGTCTCAAACTTTGAGACCCACTCAGACAATATCAGCCCAGCAACATTCATCCCAGCTAACGAACTGGTCTCCATCGTCGATATAAAACTCTCCATCCCGTTCGTATACCACAGATTAGGCGCCACTTTGATATCTTCAAACGTCACCCGCGGGTATAGGTACGGGTACGATTGCCACACTTTTTCGTAGTACCAGCTGATGTGCGACATGGGGATGTCCGCTATGCGCTGTTCGGCACTATAACCGGTTTCATTGTTGCTATCGTTGTCGTTGTTGCTGCTGTCGAGCACACGTGCTTCGTCAATTCCGAGAATGCCAGATATGAAATTTGCCTTCAGCGGCTTCGGAGAGAAGACCTTGTATATATAATGAGGGTCACCTGAAATACCATCCTGGCGGGAAGAGCCTGGTGCCGGCACTTTCTCGAGTGTGCTGATACTCCAGAATTGAGCCGGGCCAACACCATCAATGCGCGCGCCTAGTTTGACGTCCGCGGGTAGTGTGGTGAGAACAACTTCGGGGACGGAAGAGCCAGCAGGCATGTTGAAATACCCCGGTGAGAGTTTATGGGGGGAGGCAAAGAGGGTGACGTGCAGGTCGACGTAGCGCGGGGCATCTAACGGGCGTTTCAGTGGTGGTGACAGAGAGATATTCGAAAATTGATATGGGTTGGCGATGACAACATGGTCAAACGTCTCCTCGGCGGAAAAACTCTCGTCGCCATCATCATCATCATCTGTGTCCTGGTAGATGACATCTGGGTCCTGGTAGCTGACCGTGTACGTATTATCGTCCGAAAGCTCAATGCTGGTTACCGGTGAGTTTAATTTCACAGTTGCCTTCGATGCGTTGAGCATGGCCTGGAAAATTTGCCAATTGCCCCCTTCCACCGCGACAGCTCCATCTGTCGCCATGCATACCATCGTCTCAAGGCCATGGATCAAGGCTAGATTCTGGCCGTAATTGACTCGTGTGCTAGCCTGGATAACCTCCCTCGAAAACTGTTCCGCTATGCCATTATCTTTCAAGTATTCCGCGCCGGAAGTCCAGGTCGCTTCAGCAAGCCCAGTGCTCATAGCGACGTCCGAGAGGGACTGAAAGGGAAAGTATGGGAATTTGTACAGTTTCAAAAACTTGTTCACTGTCACCTTCATAAGGTTCTGAGTCTTCAGTGGTGCCCAGCCGTATCTATAGAGAAGTTTGAATACATTCCACCAATAGATGCCTTGCCGTGTTTGGAGAAAGGCGAATTCCTTGCCATCCCAGACTCCCAAGCTATGAAGGGATTCCTTGGGCTGTCCAGAGTCTGCATCTCTCAGTTTGAGGCCGAATTTCTTCGAGGCTTGGATGAGGTTTTTGTTCACTTCAACAAAGATGGATGCTCCCAACTCAATTGGATGGGCAGGGTCATCGAACGCATTGACAGTGGTAGACCGACCGCCAACGTAGGAGGCTCGCTCGTAAACGGTGATGTTGACCGGGATAGAGAAGAAATCGGTAAAATGCCGCAGATAGTAGGCTGTAGAAGCACCAGCGGATCCGGCGCCTGAAACCAGACCAACATTAATACATATATATATATATATACATATATTTTCTTCGATACATATAAACAGCAATAACAACAACAAAAGAAGAGAGGGCCAACTTACCAATCACCGCCACCCTCTTAGCTGCAACCGGACCCGGCGATGGGTTGGGCGGCTCAGCCTGCAAGGGAGCTTGGGCATTGTGCTGGCAGCTCGAGAAGGGTGCAAGGAGCAGTAAACAGAAAACGAAAGCGGCGCTATGCGAAAGAACGCCTTTCGTCATGGAAAGATGCATAGCCGTGACTATTAGTTGTCTGCTTTTATAGAAAACGAGTGGATGGTGTCCGGAACGAGCTGGGATAGACCATCACGGACCGGTGCTGGCGCTATCCGCAGGAGGTTTCGTACTAACTACGAGTAGAGAAGTAGAGGATGAGGCCGGGGTCAGCGCAGTCCCTGTTTAAGAAAAGCACATAAGCATAGAGGGTTGGAAAGCGCCCGGCGATGTTCTGGTATGGATAGAGTCTATGTATTGAGGTGTCGTCGTTGTCGCGTCGTTGTTGCAGCTTCCCGTTTCTTCTGTGTGCCAGCAGCAGCAAACAAGCCTCATCCCATGCAGGCGTGGCCAATGACATAACTAACGACTCCTGGGGCCTATCAAATTATCAATACCGAACATATGATAAGTTCCGGAGTACACGACACAGATTCGCCTGTGATAAAAAAAATAGAATATTTTTCACTCTTCTTCTCAAAGTCCGTTTGGGCATTCAAGAAGGCCTGGTACAAACACACCGGGAAATTGATTTCATTGGCTGTTCTTCCAACTACAGATCACGGCGACTTTATAGCTAGGCTCCAGCCACAGGCCAAGGGTTCAGATTAAGCTTAACTTCATGAAACTTCAATAATTATACCAGGTACTCTGTATAGCTGGCAGATATGTGTATTGAACAAAATCCAGATGTCTGCGACCAATTGCGTCTATCTATGTCTGTCTGCCACTGGCAATGATGAATCTGCGATATCCAATTCCACTACGGCCAATGCATGCAAACCTGTTCCAGGCCCGGCACAAAAATCAAGATATATGAAGCAGTTGCATAGGATACGGCAACGATAACCTCAGTCGAGGAAGCTATGGCCTACATTGATGTTCCTGAGCGCTGCCAGCTGGAATGCAGTTGCCAACAGACCACATTGCGCTGAGATGCACTGAATACCTGGGTTTCTATCGATTCGCAGGTATATGCCCAGGTACCTGTACATTTCCCTCACTTGTTGCTGTTGATTCTGTTTTTTATTCTATGCATCTTGCTCCAGTCTTCTTTGCCCCTGTGCTTTTCTGATATTCCTCTGTTTGCGCGCGTGTTTTATACTCCCCCGTCGTCCTGATATCCAGGTCTTGATACCCAACAGTACTTCTATTCACGCTGTAAGACACATAAAAAAAGGCTTACCCTTCACCATGGGCCCCTTAACATTCAGCGATATAACAACAGCGATTGCATTCATCTCCGTTCTCGGCCTAATCATGACGTACGACCAAATAACCCTCATCAAGCAAAGACTCGACGCCCTGCACAGCAGACTCTCCACTGCAATACGACAAGCAGAGGCGGCAGAGGCAGAGGCCCGCATAGCCTTGGAGAAATACAACACCAGTCGGAAGAGGATAGCAATGCTCGAGGAGAAGCTAAACGACTACCAACGCGCTCTGATGGACGAGGTTGCGGCCATTACCCAGCGCCAGGACCTGAACACTGCCGTCGTCCGCCGGGGCGGAGAAAAATGCCACCAGGGCAGTCTTGGTCGGCAGCCGTATGAGATTCCTTCGTCGTCGTCGCGCAAAACGGATACGCTGTCGTATATCAGTAGGAAGACGACTAGGGCGACCATTCTAGCCAAGGATACGTTTTCATCACAACACCAAGCTCAGCAGCAACAACGATGTGTTTCTGTTCCCGCCGTGCCAGGAGTTACAGACTTGGTGCTGGGGGAGGTGTCACCGCCACCCACAATCAGGATACTAACTGGGGAAAAGTCGGAATCGGGCAAGAATTCGGTGCGGTCGGCGTTTGCGAACCTCTCTGCCAAGGTACCGTGGAGACTGCGAACGAAAGAAGCTACGGCTGCTGTGAAGCGGAGGATGGCTAGCTTTCACCTATAATTCGGGTGATAAAATAGGCCTGCCTAGTCGCTGTGAGCATGCATTGTCCAGTATGCTTCTTTCTTCATCTTATTACGCACTAGCCTGGGTTCTAACGGTGTTGGCAAGGAGTTCCTCTATCTACACACACTTTCTCTTGGGTCAAAAGTTTCCCCCCTTACCAGCTTCACAAATCGGTACATTATATACTACGCCAGCCGCTTCTTGTACATGCCATCGATGATAACTGCAACGGCCTGCTCAGCCAGCGAACCAAACTGTGCTCTCCAAGGTTTGGAATAGTCCTCGGAATGTTTGCCAGAAACCACCTCCAACCTTTTGCCGCCCCCGATGACTTGTGTAAGAACCATGACTTCTCAGGAATCTCACATGGTATGTTTACTACCCGCCCAATAAACCCCTAAGAATCACGCATCGGACACAACCAGTGAGATGTGGATGTACGAACTAACACATTTTTGGCAGTTATATATACCACGCCCCTAACTTTCGCATGATATCTAGGCCCATTGGATACCCAGGGCGTTGCAGGAAATAGCCATGTGTCTTGCTTAACAAAAGCATAGATATGGTTTAGAGATTGTCTAATAGAAGACAAAAAGGCGCAGGTTTGAAGTATGAGGCCATGCCAATTGAGCACGTAAAGAATTGTACTGCAAATGACAATCCCAAATAAAATAACCAACGAAAAGTCTATATACACATACATCTCTTTAAAATACCTTGATCAATTGATTTAGCTCCAAAGGTGAGCAAGTTTGGAAATACCCCCGGTGGGCCTTCTAAAAAACAAGCCCCTTAAAGGAGAAGAGGGAAGATGTGCGCTTGGTTGTGGTGTATGTAGCCACAGTGTAGGTGGGAGGCAGCCGGTCCCCTGCTTCCTCTCTACAGCTTGGATAGAATCTGCCCCCCATCCCCACTACCAAGAACCAACTCATCAGTCCGATAATCCGGGTTGACCGTAATCTCATTCAATGGGTTCTGCCGATGTGCCAACTCGAACAGCTCTTCGTAGACTTTACCATCGTACCGGCCCAGCGCACTACAAGGGTTTTTGAATTGATCAAGGGGTCAGCTGTCTCCCACTACCGTTGCTACATATAAACTCCGTCTAGAATGGGATGGAATGTGTTAATATATACATAATGCATATATTACGAGACTCACCTGTTCAGCAAAAAATCCGGGATCGCCCACGCGTCCACTAGGGAGACAGCATGCGGCCGTATCCGCTGCATTAGATCGAAGACACGCGGCGTGACCGCGTCGAGGTCCTCGTTGGATACGGCGCCGCAGCTGTAGAATTCGCGCGCTTCGGCCTCCATGGTGCTTAGCGCGAAGAGGCGGAAGAGGTCGCGGAGGGTCGAGCGGGTTTGGGCGGAAGGGATGGTGTTGGAGTCGTTGATGATGGCGTTGTAGAAGTTTATGACGAGGATGGATTGGGAGTGGGCTGCCGTTTTGTGAGAGAGCAATTTGTTAGTGAAAAATGGAGGAGATATAAGGGGGTTTATGTTAACGCAGCTGGGGAATTGGGGAAAAAATACCACGACTGAGTCTGTAGAAGTCGATGAGGAGGCTGTTCCATGTTTGCTTCTGGATCTCACGCTTTTCGTACGCTTTGAAAGACTGTAGATAGATTCGCGGCTCAGTTTATATCTTCGAGTTGATTACCTGGGGCCAAAACTTACGAGATATGCTGCTCTCCATTCAAATGCCTGTACAATATCCTCATCACTCGTAAACACGCTGAGGCTAAGCTTCTTATCCTTCGAAGCAAGGAATCTCTTCAAACTCTCCTCTGTCCGTGTTGTCGCTTGGCTATTAGGCCTCGCCGCCAACTCGCGCACTTTCTTAATCAGATACCGAGCCACTTGTTGGGTGATCATGTAATTATCTCCCTCGACAGTGGGTTTGGCGAGATAGTTGTTGTTAAGCTGGACGAGACCGCTTCCTCCTCCGAAGCCATGGCCCCCCATCGCTCGTCGGCATGTTTCAATGCCGTTTGCACTGAGATCTGTGCACAGGCTCTTCAGGCCAGAAGATGTGCTGTGGAGTTCAGCCAAGGTTGCGAAATCGCCGCTTTTTTCGATGTCTGCTCGCGTCCGTTCGTAGAGCTCCCCCATAGCCTTTCCACTGTAGTGGAGTGCAAATGTTGTAGCCAGGAGGGGCAGGATCCGGAATTGGACTGTGGGATAATCTAGCACATTTATTTCCGCCGCCGTATCCTGAGGTGCATCTTTGTCCTTGAACTGGCGTCGGATGGATAGATATCTGACAGCGACCGTTACAGCGCGGGCGAGCGCCAATCTTGCTTCCATGACGAGATTAGCCCTGACCTAAAAGCTTATAGTTAGACCTTGAATACAGAATTATCTAGAGGGTACGGGGAGTGAGAACGAACGTGAGTCAAAGATCCGTACACAACTTCTGGATTTTTTGGCTTGGTATATGCGCCAGTCTCGGGGTCTACTCTCGAATAACCAGCCAGCATAGCGTCATGAGGGACCCTATGAATGTTGTTTGTTAGCTCCTTGAAAATTACGGCAACCTACTCCAATGCAAATATCCTCACCTGTGTTGATTGAATAGCAAGTATCCATTGTCCATGGAATTGTACCCATACTTTGGGCCAATATCACCCACAAGGATACTATCGGGCGGCTGGTGCGTCTTCAAATCCCGAATCTGCACAATGAAAGGGTGTGGTCCATAATTCTTATACTTAGCCCCTGCACCGGATCCTGATACAGGAAGCAATAGCTGCGCAACAGCAATGACATAGTTCGCAGTGCGGCCCATTGTGCCGTTCCACCACTTACTCGCAGTCAAATGCGGGCTGTGAAGAACAAACTCCTTGGTTCTCGGATCCCACCTAGCCTCCAATTCAAGACCCCGAACATTACTTCCATGCCCCAACTCAGTCTGCGCATAAGCTCCAATGACCTCCCATGCCTCAAGTTTGGGCATCCAGTAAGCCTTCTGCGCTTCGCTCCCCTGCTGCGCAACCGTGGTAATGAACATAGCCGTGTGGAGGTGATATGGGAGAACATCATCGCACAGGGTTGCTGCCATCTGATATTCGTCATCGTCCCATCCTAGCTTGTCCTTGAGCTGGCGGATCCTCTTCGCCCTTGCTAACGCCAGCTTATAGAGGTCAGGACGAGCGAGGTTGGCCTGGTTTCTCTTTTTAAACAATGGGTCGCTCTCAAGGACCTTGAGAATGCGATTTTGTTGCTCGAGATACTCGGGGGTGAGAAGATATCGTGAGAACGCCTCGACTGGAATTGATGATCTTGCTCTCTCGTTCGCAAGGATCGTGGCTCCATCTGGCGCCGCTGGCTTCAACACAGCGCTGAAATCTTTGTTCACCATTGTGTGTCCAATTGTCCCGTTTATCGTGGAGGGCAGAAAATTTGATGAAAAGGCGTAATCGTTTATTACAACTGATGTTTCTGGCTGTCGGAGTGTGAGAGGGGCACACCGATGTTATTTATTGCAGCTTCACCTATGCACTTCCGAGTTCGAGAACTCGTAACGATCCAAGACGGGCGGTTTTTGGCATCGCGATAACATGAAAACCCGCAGCGGAAAATTCCCGAGGTCGTTTCATGAAAATATTATTGACCCTGAGCTGGAGCAGTTGTTGTTTGGTCACCGTTTGGCTACCCCACATCCTAGGTCGACGGCATATTGCCGAGTCTGCTAAAGTTGCTCCAAACCTCACTAAAGTCAGATGGAGCCATCGCGGCCTCGGCTTGATATTTGTCGAGGAAACCTGTACCTTGAGGAGAATATGTGAGCTTTGCACATTGGTCTTTTCTTTTCCTTTCTTTTGTTGTTGTTTCATTGAAATTACATATCCTCAGCCAGAGTGAAGCTGCTCGGGATCAATTAATATGGTGATATGGCTCCGGAGGTGCGTTCATAGTCGCACGTATGAAGGGCACATATATCAACCCAACACTTCTTACCCAGGTATGATGCGGCTTCTGAACCCTTTGGTTATGTGGGATTAGGTAAATGGGAAAATCGTCATAAATTGAAGTTGATTCCCTCTTCCCAACAGTTATCCCGACTGCACCTGTTTCTCCTTCTGCTCTCATCGTACGATGGTTGGGATGTTGTTCGGCAAAACATTTCGAGGTTTCGGCAATGAGCAAGTTAATTTCCTAATTGGGACAAAATCCCGAATTGCCGGGCCGCATCCGTTTTCCTGAGCACAACATCCCCCACACGGAGAATTCCCGAGGACGGACTGCAACAAAATAGCCGAGCTACGTTGGGCTTAAGAACTCTCAAGCCATCAGATTTGAATGGTGAAGCAAGATCAGGCCATGCGAGCAAGCATCGGCATTTTGTCAAGTGAGGGCCGGACTTCTGGCCGGCATATCGGTTTCCTCCAACCGGCGACACGAATGAATTTCGGCCTTTCGCATTTTAATATAACAGGAAGTCCGCAGCAGCACTCATGACATTTGGCCTTTTGGGTAGAAGATAGATCAATTAATTAATTATACAACGCCATGGTGTCGCGTAATATTAGCAACGATATCCACGACACTCCATTTTCCGTCTTTCTGTGGGGTGGAAGGGAGAAATTCGAAGGCCGCAAGCAACTCCTAAAGGCTCTTACATCTAACCCTGTCTTCTCCAAGACTGCTGTAACGATCCCGTCGCTGGCTAGAAAGGATGCTTGGAAAAGAGCTGTATCTCAAGCTCGCGAGCTGATAGTGCTTAAACATAAGGAGAAATGGACTGGTCCACAATTTCGCGATGCAGTGCGGATGCTGGATTATTTCCTTCCAGTCCAACCCCAGTTCAGAAGTATGGCCGCCTTTTTACCAGCACCAATTTTCTATGATTTAGCCACTAACGGTCAAGCAGTTTTCATATCAAACCTTGAGCGGCAGATGACGGATGAGCAAAAGGCCGTTTGGATCCCGAAGGCGGAAAGATTCGAGATTTTAGGATCGTACGCACAAACTGAGCTCGGCCATGGCTCGAACGTGCGAGGGCTTGAAACCACCGCTACTTTTGACCGCGCGACGGACGAGTTCATAATAAACTCACCAACCGTGAGCAGCACCAAGTATTGGATTGGGGCCACGGGGATCTGGGCCACCCATTCGATAGTTGTCGCCCGCCTCATAATTGATGGAAAAGAATATGGCAGCCACCTCTTTCTCACCCAGTTACGCGACCTTGAAACTCACGAATTGCTACCGGGCGTAGAGATCTACGAACTTGGTCCCAAGGTGTTCCAGGGCATGGTTGGGGTCGACAATGGAGCTATGCAGTTTCACAATGTCAGGATCCCTCGAGCTCAGATGCTGGCGCGGAATGCCCAAGTGTTAAGGGACGGCACCTATGTTCCACCAGCAAATACGAAGCATTCATATGGCTCGATGATTACCGTGCGGGCAATCATGGCTGAAAGTACGGGTTACGATTTGCTGAGAGCCGTTGCGGTAGCATACCACTACACGACTTTCCGTAAGCAATTCTGGATAAAGGGTCAGAATGAGGAGAATACAGTATTCAATTATGCCAGCGTCAAATATCGCCTTCTTCCATTGCTTGCCAAGGTAATAATATGCTCAATTGCTCCGCTGTTGTCATTTGTTGTAAGATCCCGCTAACGTTTTAATGAATGATCAGGGAACCGCACTCGTGCTAGTTGGACAGAATATCAAACGAGCTTTCGATGAATACAGCGAGCTGGTCATCAAAACGGGGAACACCTCGCAACTTGAAGATTTGCACCTGCAAACCGTGGGCGCAAAAGTTTACTCCACTGATATAACTGCAAACGGCGTCGAAACTTGCAGAATCGCGTGTGGTGGCCACGGGTATAGTGCACTGTCAGGCTTTGGCCAGATGTACGCCCACACTGTCAATGCCGTCACGTATGAAGGAGACAACTATGTGATTGCTCAACAAGTCCCACGAGCCATCCTGAAACATTACAAAGCGTACGTTTCCCCCGTCAAGATGCTCTCAAAAGTGATTAACCCCGTTTTCACTGTAGAAAAACCGAACACACCATTCCCAGCCTCTCCTACCTAGGATTCCTTAGAAGACCAGAAAGCGGCAGCAAGCTGAACGTGTCTTCTGAATCTGACTGGTTTAAGCCAGAAAGCCAGCAATGGGTGCTCGAGCGCCGGCTAGCGACCCTAGTCAAGGCTCATATGGAAGCCAGTGATGCTGGTAGGGATACCAGTTTCACTGTTCACGAGCTGACCATGGCACATTGTGATTTCGTCTACTGGCGAGGATTCTGGGATGTAATCAAGAAGGCGGTTAATACCGACTTCGTTCAGCAGTTGGAAGCCCTTGCACAAGTGGTAAAACTCCCTCTCATTCTCCCTACCTCAAGCACCATAGGGTCCAGGCGCAGTAATAAACCGGGTATCGTTTGACTAATCACACGAAAAAAATAGTTCTCCCTTTCGATTCTCCAATCCGCACACAAGGACATCTATGCCCCATACGCCCTCACAGAATGTCAACGGAAAAGCCTCACATCCGCCTATGACAAAGCTATCCAAACTCTGTCCGACAACTCCAAGGCCATCATAGACGCGTATGGCTTCACAGAGTTCGAGATGGATAGTGCACTGGCAAGAGCGGAGATGAATCCATATGAAGCGCTATTTGCGGGTGCGAAAAATAGCGAAATGAATAATATGAGAGACGTTTGGCCGCTTATCATAGATTCGACAAGGATATGGGCGAAGTTAGATGCCGAGGAGAAAGCGAAGTTGTAGATTTCAATAATCCACAGGTTCTTATATCATTTCGGGGCATTCTCCACACCAGACATATATCGCTGCGTATCTTTTTAAAATGGACTATATGTAAATATTTCATCTGCTGCAATAGCAAATCTCAAATAACAAAAAAAAAAAGGAGGAAAGTATCTGCTTAGTCATCTTATCCGGCAAAACATTCCGCATTAGGCAATGCGATTTCCCGGCTGGTCTTTCCCACCACAAACTTATTTGCAAACTGAACATCGAATCGAAAATTTATCCAAACAACAAACATCCGAACATCCTCCTTGACTTCTCCAACCCACAACTGAAACAGACGCTTTATCTACTATTCTTCCTTTTGAGAGAAATAAATTTGCTCCTATCTGCCACATCTACCACATTTGGAGTTTAAAACCATCCGTGCTGGACTTCTTTCGCTTCCGGGGATAGAACTCGCACAAATCTGTGGGAAATAATTGAAGTCAGCAACAGAGGAGACCACCGAGCCCGCATATCTAATCTCAAAAAAGGCAGTTCAAAAGTAGAGTGAAAGGGCGGAAAGGGAACAAAATGGCAGTGTTCGACAAGTGCAAAACGAGACCACCGCATATCGATGCCATCCTAAACGGCTTGGACAGATATAACCCAGAAACCACCACAATTTTCCAAGAATATGTCGTGCAGCAATGCGAGGACAGAACATTTGACTGCTATGCCAATTTGGCGCTATTGAAACTGTGAGTACCTTCGTTTGAATCCCTGTTGAGGGATACACACCTGTATGCACTCTCTTTTTGAGAATTAAGCTTTTGAGATGCTAGCACATTTTTTTCTTCTTTGTGGCCTTACTATGATGATTGTAATTTTTATTACACTTTCACGTTTCCTATTAGCCTTACAGCTGTTTCCCGATAACATAGCGGGTAAACGGGCCTGGGGATACAAAATTACCCTGAAATACAACCACACCCCCTAATTGTTGTTTATCCATGTTTGCCAATTTACAAAGTGAGAATCTGGCTGACAAGAAATCGCCTATCATGGGCAATGAAACATTATCCAGATACCAATTCAACCCTCATCTCCTTCACACTGAAACAACAACCAACATCCTTGCCAAAGCGTTGACCGTCTTCCCCTCCCCCGCCTTCTCCCTCGCTCTTGCTCTCCTCCCAGCATATACTCAACCATTTGCTTCGTCGACATCATCCTCGCTCCCCATGCAAACATCTGATTTCGTCGAATCAATCCAAAAACTTGCCAGCCTCAACACCCTCCTCGAATCAGCACAATACACCCTCTTCTGGTCAACGCTCAATTCCGACGACCTATACGCAGATTTGGTCGCCGATGTTGCAGGATTTGAAGAGCTGGTACGGGTTCGCGTTGCTGCTGAGGTTGGCAAGGCTTTTCGGGAAATTGGTGCTGATGTTCTGGCTCAATGGCTCGATCTGAACGGGCTAGAGGCTGTGGAGAAATTCGTTGTTGATGTTTGCGGATGGGAAGTTGATAAGAGTGCGGGCTCTGACGTCAAGACTGCAGTTATCAGAGTCCCAAGAAATAAGGAGAATGAGGCTAGAGGGGAAATTAAGGGGGAGAAAGTGGGCATAGAGATGTTCGGCCGGGTACTTCGGAGAGGTTTCGAGCAACCCGCTTGATTTCAGGGATTTATTTTGTGTTTTACTCGCCTCATTTCTTCCTCCCTTCAAACCTCTTGGGCTGATTTTCTTTTTTCATTAACGTTTCGTCCCAATCATGTCCTCGATATTACTTTTTTCTTTATGTGGGAGCTGGAGAAGCTCCTTTATCACGCGGAATGAAATTGCGGAAATAGAGTTATGACGGGGAACAGTGACTCCCTGGGAAATATATACCTGCCTAGTAATTGATGCGCCTTGCTCATTAGTAACCCGGTTCATTCTGCTCCCTGTTTGTTGGGTCTCTTTGCATAATAACGTGAACATACCACGCAGCTACCTACTTGGATAGGAAACCAACATATCATGCTTTCCATCCCCGCTACACGCATGTTAATCTCGGCCTATTCTTTTAATCTATATCCATTCCGTATTCCACAGGGACACAACTTCAAACATCGAAGCCAAATACATACATCCACTTGATCATCCCCCCGGTTCTATTTAACTAATCAACGACTAGTACATCCATCCCCAGCTATAGTATGTCATTTACTTCCCCGCAACTCTTTCCTCCCATTGCACCCCAACCCACTCCTCCCTCCAGCCTAACACCCCTTCATGTTCCAGCCCACAATTCGCGGCACAGACTCCCAAAATCACAGTCCCCCACTCCATCCCTGTGTCGTCATTTGGCCCAAGCCCAATGCCTTCCCGCCCCTCCTCAAGCACCGTGATGGCATGCGGCGTAAGTTGGACTTCAAAAACGCGTTCGCGCCCACAGTATTCGCAGCGGGGAATCCTCCCCGCACCACCACCCCCAGTAGATACTTTGACATGAGACGATTTGGCAGATGGGGAAGGGTTGGAGAATAGTTTGCCCACCACGTCGGTTGTGGAGTAGAGGAGCGGCGTGCCACGGAATTCGTAGCGGAGGACTTGCTCCGGGTTATGGGCCAGACGTGTCGAGAAGCGCAGGAAGGATTTATCCATGGCGGATTCAAAGGTGTCTTTGGGGTCTGCGCCTGCGGCTGTGGAGGAGTCCTCGTCCATGAGGACGGGTTGCGCTGTGGTTGGTAGGGTGGGGGACGGTGGGCGGGAAAGAGTTTCGTATTCTGCATCGAGGTGGTGGTGGGGATAGGGCTTTGGGAACGCGGATTGCGGTGGCCATGGGAGAGGTGGGCCTGCTGCTACTTTTGCGGGGTTTGATGGGTTTGATGGGGGTGGGGAGGAGAGGCGGACTTTTTCGGCGAAGGTTTCGGGGAGTGATTCGGTGGGGGGAGGGGAAGATGGTTTTTGGGGGGGTTTTGCAGCGAGGCTGGATGTAGGCGCAAGGGAGGCAAAGGGGTTTACTTGGCTAGGGGAGGATGCCGTTGAAAATGGGTTGGGGTTGGCGGACTGCCCTTGTGTAGAAGGGGCGGCACCAAAGAGACTGGAGCCAAGATCTTGCTTGGGCTTGCTCTCTGCCTCTGCCGGCGTGGGTTCTGAAGCATTTCCCGTTTTCTCAGGCTGGTTATTTTGCTGTTGCCGGGAGGATGAATTTGCGACTTTGTGTTTCTTCACACCGCGCAGTGCCCGTATGCTGCCATTCTTCCTGGTGCAGGATTTCCTGGGGCAGCCAAATATATACAGCCACCGTTCATCGTGAGGAAAGTGTTCTGGCAGGTCACCGTTTAGTTGTAGGAGAAGTAGCATTGGGTTGTTGCAGACTTTGCATCTGGCGAAGTCACCGGGTGGTGGGGTCGCGGGGTCAAGCCAGGTCTATTGATTTTGATAATTAGCCTTCCACGAGCGCAGTAGAATAAACAAACAGAATTGGATAAACGAAAAATTTTAAGAACTTTCATACCGGCCATCCGCCAAGGTGACTGATCGAATCATCCGAACCATTGTCATCGGCGTAACCAAGGAGGACATTGGTCTCGGTGAAATCGTCAATTCCTGACGAGTCGCTGTCGTACTGATCCATCTTTCACGAAATGTGTCAGAAATATATCCCCATTCGCACAAAGTGGACTATTTGTATATGCGCAACAATCTGCCACGCGATACAGCACAATATCCGACCTAATGCCTGTGGTGGATGTTTGATGCCCAACTCAGCGCTTCCTGCAGAAAAATAATCTTGAAATTTAAACATTGATATCATGTGATCTACAACGACCAGATTGATAAGATTAGGGTTGTGACGTCATGCTATGCCTGCCCCTCTTCGTCCTTAAAAAGAATGTCTCTACAATTATTCGCTGCGAAGAAGTAAAGACACACTTTGATGGCATATTTTCAACTGCTGGAAGGGTATATTATTCCTTTGTGTTCCTCATTTTCTAATCACTAGCTCGCGTGGGTCAATGGGCTCTCTTTCTCTGCCACAGAGCGTCACTGTAGTGTTATTACCATTCCAGGGCGGCTCTTTATTTTCACCAATTTCACAATTATAGACTGAGTATATTCCTACCCAACCAGGATAAACATGATAAAACGCTGAATATCTATGACTGATGTCTATCTAAGACCAGTTCAATTGAACTCGGTGCTCCATCGCGCACATATGCCCACCTAATCTTTTGGGTGTCCGCGGTCGGGCAGGCATCGCCTGCCTACATTAAGCGAGAGGCGGTATAAGAGAGAAAGTTTACATACATTCATTTCACGGCCAGGAATTCAGAGGGTCAATCATCTCAGTGACTAGCTGCAATATCAGGGGCGACCTTCAAGAAACACAATAGTGCCCTTATAGAGGTTTCAATCGGCGGGATGTAGCGCTCTCTTGACCCTTGAGCCTCCTCCCTCCCAGGAGCGCAGCGGGAAGAAATTGTCTTGCTAACGCCTCGCGAGATATCCCGGTTGATAAATTGCCGTCATCTACCGACTTCCCTTTCAGTAGCTCCATTGATTAAGGGTGGAGTTTGTCGCTGTGGCTTCAATTGCAATTGCTCAATAGACGAAAACGAGGCGGTGAGGGTCCACGGGCGCCTGCGGATGCTGCTCGCCACCCCCCCCCCCCCCCCCCCCCCCAACCCCTTCTCTCCCCGGGCCCAGCTCATCGACAACGAAAAGCAAACACTTGCCACTTCTCTCACAATCATTATTAAGGATACCCTATCCTAGGTCCTAGGTAGAGCTTGAAGATGACACCTACTAACCCAGTAACTGGCCGGTGTAATCACTCCTCCCACGGGGGGGAAATATATATACAAAACTATCTTCCCGCCTCGCTATTCATCACCGGGAACTGGTAAAAATAAAAAACCAGGTTGGGAGAGGGGCCCTGGGGCCCACAGCCTCCCCTCCCCCGTGGAATCTCCCCAAGAGTCAACCCGGAAACGAAAAATAATACCAGTGAAACAAAGTTTTTATTTTTTTCTCCCCGAAAAAGAGAAGAGAAGAGAGTAGAAAGAGATAGAGGCCCGAAGACGGTGAGGGGCGGGTGCCGGGAGGGGAGGCGACATCGCAGCTGCCCCCGCCGGGTGTTCCTTTTTTGTATAGCTCTCCAAGGCAAATTTACAGGTGACAAGACGTGGTTTATTCCTGTGTACGTTGATACAGAAAGAAACAAGCCTATGTATACAGAGAGAGATAGATATTACTAACACAAAACTAAGAAGCAATATTTATGTATTTGCACAGCTAAAAGGGAAGGAAAAATAAAATCCTAAAAAAAAAATTCTATTGATAAGATAAAAAGAAAAAACACTCGAATAAACACACGCTCCATATTTCGCCGGTTCCGTTATCTTGATCCCATCCCATCCCATCCTATCCCATTTCCATCCATCTCCTTCCTTTGATGATGATGTTGATGATGAAAAAAGACATGATGACTCCGAAGGAAGACAAAGAGAGAAGAAAGAGAAGGAAAAAGAAAAGAAACGAAACGAAATAAAGAAACCCAACCCAAAAAAATAATCCCCCCCCCATCTTGTCTGGCCTCTATAGTTCATTTCATATGTCGAATGTCAGGGAGTCGTCGTGGGAGGAGTAAGTAAGGGGGACGAAAAGTCCGATTCGCGTACAGTACATCCTCGTCCTCCTTGGCCCCACAATCCTCCCTCTTCTGTTGATAAAAACAGAAGAAGAGAAGAGGAAGAAAAAACAAAAGTTAAAAAAAATAATTAAAAAGAATATATATATATATATATAAAAATGAATATAAAATAATCCTCGAAAACAAAAAACAAATGGATAGAAGAACACATCATAGCGGGATCAGAAGAAGATGAGTGACGGATGAACCACCATTTGTCTCCCCGCCACGAACATACTCCAGTGAATATATAGATATATAGATATACATATTCACAAGAAAATGGAAGAAGAATAAATAACAGAAACGCTTGTCGGCCGTTACAATAGGCGAGAAAGAGGTAGGAGGTTTGAAAGAGGGGGGGTTCATCAACATCATCCTCGTCGAAGGTGGGCGTGATAATTCATACTGGACCCTCTTACAGGCTTAATGCAGGATGTTCGCGTTTCGTCCCACGCGGAGAATTGGGTAAGACAAATCTTCCCCCCCGGGGAAAAGGAGGGGTAGATAGATGGGTAGGAAGTAGGTAGGTAGGTAGGTGTCGTAGCGGGAGGAAAGGGTTGCCAGTTATGTTCAGAGAAGTAAAAGAAGACGGTATCGTAAGGTGATTAAATAAATATATATGTATGTATATGTATGTATAAATGGCTGGAAGGGTGGCGGGGATGGAATGCGGATGCGTAGGTGGACAGGTAGATAACGTGTGCTTCTTGCCTCGGTGGGAGTTGGTCCTCAGTAATAATTCGATGCCGTGTTTCGAGGTTCAAGTGGTTGTTGTCGTTGTGATATGCAAAGTGAAGCCGTAACAGCGTTAAAAATGTGTTCAATGGTAGAGAAGGCCGGGAAAAACAATATGAAGAATGAAGTGTTTGAAAAAAAGGGCTAAATCGAGAGAGAGATAGGTTGGGTATATGGTTGTATGCAACAGAAAAAAAAAAGAATGAGAAAAACACAATATGAGAAAGGGAGCGCTGAAAAGGGATAAAGTTGGTTACGGTAGGAGATAGAAATATTTCGTTTGGTGTTGGATGGAGAATCGAATTCGATCAGGGAGGCACGGACGCTCAACCTTCCCTAGGTTGCTAGCTGTCGTCCGCGATGGGATATGGGTATTGGTTTCGGCGAGGGAGAGAGAATAATAGAAGGGGAATCGTAATCACGTCCATGATTACTCGTATCGGCAGGGCCGTTTGATCTAGCAGCCGTCGCGCCAGTGCCAGTGGTCCCCTTCCCGCAATCCCCCGACATTGACTGTCGACGGGGGGAAAAGGTGTCCTCCTCTTCAAACGAGCTGGACACCGATCGATCGTCCGGGATACGGGCTCCGCCAAACATGGCACATAGCTGCTGAAGCAACGCGACAAATTGCGCATGCAGTTCTGTAAAGATGTATTCGTTCCCTACGATCTCAGCAAGGTTGCGCGCCCGGATCTGGCCCGCGCGGCGCGGTTGGCCGTCTGGGTCCAGGGTTCGGCCAGTCAGGAAAGAAGATATGGGCGTGTAGTTGCGTCCGTTGGCCATACTCGCAGTAGTAGCGGCGCCAACACCAGCTGTAGAGACCTCGCCCTCCTCCTTGCGCTTTTCCGAATCCTGGTGCCGCTCGGCGGCATTAACTATGCTCGCAGCAATGCGACCGAACACGCGCCAGATGAGTGGGGAAGCGCGGAAGGCCCTTCCAGCGTCCTTTCCTGCCAGTGCAATGAGCGCATAGCTGCGGCGTTTGCCACGAGCCATGGGATCCGGGAGGCGAAAGACATAGGCGATAGTGTATCCGGCGGAGGAGTCGCCGAACGACAAAGGGCCCGATGAGAGCCCGCGGGGGAGGAGCTCACAGCTCAGTGTTCGGATTGAAGCGCTGCGTAGAAGCGCATAGTCCTCGGGATTTGGCGGTCCTCGTAAGGAGAGGTAGTTTACGATATGGGTATGACATGAAGATGTTTCCGACGAGACGGAAGAGTGAACCGAGGCTGGAGAGGAGTGGCGTTGGTGGGGTTCTGTATCGTAATCCGGCCGCGATCCGCTACTACAAGAGTACACAACTTCCCTGGAGCGTAGCACGGGACTTCCATTCCTACTTTTGCCATCTTCCTTCAAAGTTCCCGGCCCGCCGGGTGGAAGTTGTTTGCTTACTCCCTTTGGAACCGTTAGGCTGCAGCTTGCGCAGGTTTCACTATCGGCACGAGCAATGCGACTTAGCCTATCCGTGTCTGCGCGGCCGGATAACCGATTTAAGAACCAGGGATGGTCTTCTATTCGCTGGCTGGAAGTTGGGGCTGACGCGAGAGGAGAAGGCAGGGGGTCGAGGTTCGATGAAGAGCAGCCGTTTAGAGAGCTGCTGACGGGGATATCCGGTGGCGTTATAGATTGCTGATCGGATTTTCCACGCCGGCCAGCGTCACGGGAATGCAGGGAGGGGGAGGCGGCGTGAGAGGACAAGGGAGTATCGCTGGGTGAGATGTCATAGGTGTCTGGGTAACACTGGGCGCAGGACGAAGGTATCACTTGCGAACAGAGGATGGATGTCGGGCCATGCACTTCGCAGAAGTGCGTCAAGGACAGCTATAAGTCGCAAACGCAAACAGCCGGTCAGTAAACCAGGGAGAAGAAATAACTTCAAGTCAAAATAGAAAGAAAAATCCAAAGAAAAAAAGCAAAGAACTCGTTGCGGGTAATATGCGACGCAAGCAACGTATGTGGCACAGAAAACGAGACAAGTTGCATGTACGGCGATGCTGTGTATCGCTGCGGTGCTTCGATGACTGGGGGCTATATTCGGAAAGAAAAGAAGGCGATGGAATGTGTCCAGCCATGACACAGCGTCGCAGCCGGATTTCCAAGCACAGAAACAACGTGACGGGGTGAGAATGAGAATAGTCGCTCGTCGCATCACGGATGGCCGTGTGGTCGCCACGCCCGTCCAGAGGGAGAAGAGCTAGGTATAGCTCCTTTTGTCTGGGCACTTCTCGCGACCACCATGGCCTCCCAAGCCAGCAAAGGCAGAGCGATCAAGAAGGGAAGACAATGGCAAAGGAAGCCAACAGCAAAAATGAGAAGAGAATGGACTTACAATGAAATCCATGGCGAAAGGGTCCGATCAGGACTAAAACGTGGTGGGAGAATCACGACGCCATCCTGCGCATTGAGACATAGTTTCAAGGAAGATATGGCAGTTGATGAGAGGATTGAAAATGACAACAAAAAGTAAACGATAATAAATAAAACAACAAAACGTCGTCTCTCCAGCAGCTGAGTAGTGGTGACGAGAGAGAGAGAGAGGGGTCGAAACTGGGGGAGTTGGAGCAGGACGGGGATGGAGACGAGGACGGGGCACTGGAGCGCGGGAGAGGGAGAGGAGCCGATGATATAATTGCCATGCAGCACCCGCGAACCGGCGGCGAGGACGAGAGCGGTGGAGTCGCGGCCGGGGATGCTGAGAAATAGCGTGGGCGGACTGGACGCAGGGATGGACTGGATTGATGTGGATTGAAGTGGATTGAGGTGGATTGAGGTGGTGGATGTGACGGGGAGAGGAGAGAGACGAGAGAACAATCCAACCGGAGTGGAGCGAAAAGTGGGCGAGACAAGAACAAGACAAGAACAAGATAAGAAGAACACTCGCCTCGGGGCGAGGTGCCAAAGTTTAAATAAAGGGCCAACTATGGTAAGCAAGAGGATGGCAAAGAGTTTCAAAAATAATATATTTCTGCAAATATACAGAATCAAATGAATTAATTGTATTCAATTCCGGCCGTCCGTCACCCATTTTTAGCCGCATGCAGTCAGTCGTTAATCAAAACATCGCCAGTCAGTCAGTAATAATCAGCCCAACAATGCGACGCCGCAGATAATAACATTTAACATTTAACATTTAACAAAGTATCAGACTCAACATGCACCCCGCAACAAAAACTCAAATACCATTCGATCTGCCACGGAGCAATGGAACGGCAAAGTCGCAGAAAATGCAGGGATGGTGCTGTTGGGCTTCATCAGGCCTCGATTTTCTTTATCTCTAACTTTGTACTCTACATACAATCTGTTTCCTCTTCGCAAACAGCCATCTAGTCTGGTCTGGTCTGGTCTGGGGGATCCATATTCCCTTTCCGTTCTTCTGCTCTCTGGCAAGATTGGCGGTGGCTGCGGTGGCTTAAACTACAACTAACTATTCTATTCAGATCTCACTTCTCAAAAGGATATCTCGTCCTGAGCTGCCATCGCCATCAGTAGCATGCAACAAGCCTTGAAACCTGGCCATGGACTGTATGTACAGTACCTTCGAAGCAGGGCCAGCCGCCCTCCCACTCTTCGCAGTCCCTTCATCCCATCCCCCCACCTCTAATAACCGCTATGATTCATATCCATGCGCTAGCCTGCCATCCCTAGCTCCAACCACCGCCTAACAGGGATTACAGTCTACAGGGGGATGGGATGGGATGGGATGGGATCAAGTTTCAAGATACGATACGATGGACTCCGTAGGCAAATCATGACCGCATAATTAATCAATCAATCAGGCCTGTCAGAGCCTGCTCGGGATGTCTCTTTTTTGTGTATGACACTCTCCCCAGTCAATCAGCGCATTGTGGCATTTTACAGGCGGTGGTGATAACTAATCGCGGCGAGACTCTGTTCCCAAATAATGAATAATATCAATGAACACGGCGGGACAGAGCAGGAAAATGCAAATAGCAAAAGCAAGAAAAGGGCAAAGTAAGAAGAAAATGAGCTCAGAATAGTTATTATTAAGTTTAATTCTCTCTCTTTTCTTTTTTTGTTGTTTGCTTTTTTCGCTCAGCCATCATACCCCTATCTTTAAAATGACACCACTATTGCTGTAAACAAGAATACCCGCGATTGAATGGTTTAATTATAACGATTTTTCTGGGAACATGTTATTTATATCAATAATGGATAGTGAGCAGCCTTGTCCACTTTCTTTGTTCAATACCACAATAAGAGAACAAAACCTACTCCATACTTCAAATGTAAATAGTATACATCTACTATGTATATCCAAGTTGGCGGCGAAGCCCATTTCATATCGAGTTCAACCTAGGCCTTGCGGTGGAGATCTGCAGAACCGAAAATATTATTAGAGTGGGTAGATCACTCTGGCTGAGACCTGTTTCTTGTTCAATTTGCCTCTCTATGTAGTATCTACCTACCTATCTACTCTGTAATGAATCTGTCATTGCCATGAGTACTTTGGAAATCTACGCCGTTGGCCGCAGCTATTAATATACCTGATCATCATTGCAGCTAACATACATACATACATATAGCAATGCTTGAATGTTGTGTCTGTATCACAAGCTCTATCTATGTATATGTGTATGCATGTGTGTATGTGTGTATGAAAGAGCAGGTTGTCATATGCAGAGAAACCACGAACTGACTTGACTACTTTTCTTTTGAAAAAACGCTTTAAATATAGAAACAGTTTAACTGGCCACATTGATGATCAACTAGTTAGTTATCTATTGAAAAAATCAAGATTGGAATGAATTATCTCATCATTGAATAGCTGTGTGAAAAAAAGGTTTTGTTTTAACAAATACACTTTTGCAACTCTTACTATACAGCCATACAAATGTCCTGTATGTATCCTTTCGCTGGCCAGGCCCACCGCCCAGAGTCGAATCCGCGCTTTGGACCGCAGAACGATTCCAGAAGGAGTGGAGCCTGCACACCCGTCGCCTCCACTCCCAGCCTAGTATTAATAATCGGAAACAGGCCTAGACATCGTCGACGCTGGCAAGAAGACAGCATCCGGGTGGCGGCGGGCGCTTGGCGAGAATGGCTCTTCTAAGATAGATAACAGAAGGGTATGTATGTGTTGCTCATGAACTTTTATTTTTGAGGTATGAAAGTTACGGGAAATAATTACTATGATGGTTGCCGGCATTGCCGTCGATGCCGTGGCATTTTACACCCTCGGGACGAAAAAGTTGCGAATATTAAATGTGGGATTGTTGTTCTGCAGATACACAACTCTTGACTAATAATGCTCATATTTTCTTCCAATTGTCAGTCAGCGAGCGGAAAGATAACGGTGTACCATCTGGCTGGTCAGGAGTGTTTAAGGCCATGGCATGGCACTGTTACAGCTCTATTGGCATGAAGGACCCCATTGAAGGTGCTCCCATATAATCTCCGAAAATATTCCATGCGCCAGGGCGGTGAGCCAGTGAGCTTTTAATGATCGCGTGCGCAGAGGCGATGATGAAACATGGAGCAGTAGGTAGAAGCACAGCCCTAAACTGACAAAAAATAAATAATAAAAAAGCGGAAGAGAACGGCCCTACCAAGAGTCTACTACTACTACCTAGGATGCAAAAAAAAAAAAAACCTCGCTCTATATCCGCTTCAATTCCCGTGGGCATTTTCCTGGTGGGGTTCAAGTGTGCGGAAATGAACCCCAACCCAGGAGCCCCCCCTTGTTAGCTTCCTAGCCAGGTACGGGTTTCAACTTGGGGACACAAGAGATAGGCAGTCGTTACATATTATTAGTAGGAGATACGCTGAGCTGATGTCACTTTTCAGCAGTAACTACGGAGTATTCGTCTGCACTTTTTGTTGCTCTCTTCTGACCGCTAGAAGACCCGCCGAATCGGCTTATCTGGTTTTAACGTTAGTCAGATTGACATCATGTTATTCTGTGCCACGGTTGCTTTGCAGAGTTGTACGGAGTAGTTCTTCTGAGAAGCGAAGGAGCTGTGTCTTGTGTCTTGCTCTTGTGCGATTGAGATTGGTTTGGCGGGGTATCACAACGGGCAGTAATCGTTGTTCAGATGCTGAACCCTTTCTATAAAAAAAAAAAA
>PDNC01000143.1:50430-66078 GCA_002572885.1 Blastomyces parvus | reverse complement strand
TTTTTTTTTTTTTTTTTTTTCAAATCCCGCCCCGGTTCTGATAGCTGCTAATTCTGGTCGGTTGGGTTTGTCTAATATTCATGGGTATGTATATGTAGAAACCAACACATCGTTTCTGACGGATCCGGCGCGCCAATTTTGAGAGGTACTGTACATACATAACTATGTACTACATAGACGAGACGAGATCTGCCCTGTTGGAGGAGATATGTAACTTATATGTATCACCGGCAGGCGAGCACACTTCTTTCATTCAGGAACGGCCAATCCGAACGGACCAACGTCGGCCTTGGTTCTTCCATGACGTTTCATCAGCCGTCAGGGTTTCCAGTGCCTCAATTGCTAGCTGCGAGCCGGCGGACGAAAGGGAAGAGATACACAATTTTTCTGGCCCTGTTGAGTTTCAAGATGCCACTTATGCATCCATTAGAGGGTAATTGGGGAAGATAAATGTGCTGTACTCCGTCCATACATGTAGCAAATATCCTTGACTCCAAAGGGAATGAAGAGGAGTATGTATGTATGTACTGTACCTGAGTGAGTAATGAGAGTCCTCATTCTCCTCTTATTGATTTTCTTTCTTTCTTTCCCCATGGTTGGATTAGCCTCCGTCTTGATGGGCTCTTTCATGGATCTATCATCGCAGCCTATGGTGTCCTGTGATGTGTATGAGGGTTGGGACGGCTTGGTTCAGCAATAGAGATGAAGATGATCCATTGTGATTGTGATTTTGTGACAGGACATGCGCGGTAGTTATTGATACCACCAAAGAGGAGGAAGAGGGCATGAGCATACAGACATTGCTTCTTTATCTACAGCACGATAAAGACGCAATAGAATATACCGGTTGTTCTACGTGGGCATGCTGGACGGCCTGCAAGCTCGATATCATTTATTTAATTACGGAGTACCAAAAAAATAATAAATAAATAAAATAAAATAAAATAAAATAGCTTAAGCGATGACCATCCGAGCGCCAACCCAACCCGCCCCCGTCGCCTGTCAACCCATTGAACGCATCCTCCATCTCCACGTCTTACCCCTTCCGGCATAAACGCACCCACTCCTTGCCAGTCCTTGAGGTCTTCGACTCGGGTAAAACAGTCCCGCGGCCCACTGGCGGTGGATAGGGTGGGGAGAGGAGTGGAGTGGAGTGGAGGGAAGGGATTGAGGTCCCGCCCGCCACGAGAGCGATGCATCAGCACTGAGCAGGAATGCTGGTGCTCGGCTCTAGCTAGGCGGGATCGAGAGAGAGAGAGAGAGAAAAACCCCCCGCATCTCTATGTGGTAATAAATGGTGATGATGATGGAGCATTGCCGCTGCTCGTCTGCTTTACCATCGCAAAGGAGGGAGGGGGAAAGTCAAAAGTTACAAGCTTTCTCTGCAAAAAAGAGTGCCAGGCATATCACCACTTTGGCAGCTAGAAGAAAAGCTACAAAAAAAGAAGAATAAACAAAAAAAAAACCCCCCAGTGTCCTGCTGCTGACCAGTAGTGACAAGCACTAGCGAGCCAAGTAAGTTATTCGATAACGCCATTCCTCGACCACTGGCCAGCACGCTACCAGAACTGAGACTGCGTGCAGGATATTCCGCAGGCCAGCCAGAAGTTCGAACAAAAGTGGAGAGAGAGAGAGAGCCAATAGAACCAGCGCAAACCCGGTTAATTATTTGCTCGCCGCGAAGCTTGGGCTTGGTGTTGCTGCTTGCATCCTCTCTCAGTCTGTCGACCAGAATCTGGAAAAATGGAGGACCGACTGAACCCCGAGCGAGAGAGGAAAAGAAGATAACTAGATAGTTACAGGAAATGTAGAACCAAGAAGGGCGGCCACTTTGTTCTCGGCATGAGCTACATTAAATACAACGCCAAACAAAATTTGCTCTCCCACTTTTGTTCTGAGGAGAGTTTTCGATATATGGTTTGGCAACCCCCACCATGCTTCACTCTACACAGAGACAAACGAGAGGGAGCTCATATACTTGCTGTACATACATGATACCGGTTGTTTCAATGAACTCTTGCAGCTCGTCCAGTTGTCAGCAGGACGGTGCGACTGTAAGAAAAAAAAAGCAACAAAAACGCGCTTCATCGTCGTTTGACTCGGGGTCTTGGTTAACTAACTTACGCAGTAGACCGTCGCTGGCGGGCAGACTCCTCCAGGACGGACCAGGAGTCCAGCAGACTGGAGACCCTGTGCCGCATGGTCCATGGGCTAAGGAGCTCCGGGTGGAGAAATTCTGAGAAACGCAAAAGTTAATTCTTTAATATTGAAGGCTGGCTGTCTGTCTGGCTATTATTCGCCGTTCTCTCGGAGTCGCATTTCGTTAACTATCATCCCGGCTAATATTTATTGTGGAGCAGACCTCGACAGTCGACACGAGCCGGGTCCAGGGCTAGCGTGCTTGGTGGGTTCTTCTGAGTTCTGACCTGACCGGGGAGACTTGTTCTCGCGGGCTACAGAAGAGAGAGAGTCTTTGGGGGCACTGGGAGAGAGAGGAGAGAGGAGGGAGTTTTTTCTATCTTCTTTTGTAATGTATGTACTGTACATGCACCTTCATGAAGAGAGCAAACCTGGCCGGAGATATTCTCAGAAATGTGCCTGTTTATAGGGGAAAGAATTGCAGAAAAAAAGAAAAAAGAAAAAAGAAAAAAAGATAGTAATAATTTAAGTTTTATTTAGTTCACTCAGCATACGGAGATAAATGCATCCAGAATTTCAGAAATAATGAACAGAAAATAGTTACTGGAAGGCTGTTTAATATCACTCCCCCCTCTCTCACTCTGCCATTTGTTTCTTCGTCATCCTGATAATGTAGCAATAACAAGAGGAATCACGAAATCAAGCCACTCCCTGAGTCCCCGGGCACGGAGGCGTGCTTCCAGCTTCGAGATCTCCCCGTCCCATTCCAATCCGTTTCAATCTATTCCCCCCGGGCCGGTTCCCGTCTACTAAAAAAGGGTCTGTCTCCAAGTCTCCAACCTCTTGACCCACGTGGATTTGCTCTTTGGTCTGGGTTTATTTCTCCCTCCCTTTCCCTTCCTGAATCCTTAGTCAGTGATATGTATGTCGCTTAGAAGTCATGACTGGAGCGACAGTTGGAATTTAAAATAAATAAAAAAAAGCAAAAAGACAACAGGTCGGGGAGGGGGGATCAGTTCGGGGAAAGGCGAGAGGGACGCTGAAATAAAGTTAGCAGCAGGAGGAGCGCCCCCAAATAATGCCAAATGCTGGTTAATTCCCCGCTTCCTGGGCCTTGGGGAAAGTGGCGCTGGTCCTTGGGGTTGGGGGCGAATGGGGGCGAATGGGGCGGATGGGGGCCTGGCTTTAACTACAGCAGGAGTGGGCTCTTAACCGGAAGTCCCCGTGGGCTGGGCATGTCGGGGGGCTGTTGGCTGGTTATTTGGGCGGCAGAGAGTAATAATAATCATTGTCGGTGGCAGCTATTTATAATTAAATCATCATATTATAATTACGGAGTTATTATTATTATTATTATTATTATTATTATTGATTACCACCCCCAGTACTAAAAGTAGTAAAATAGGAATTAAAATAATTATTTGGGATCCCGCTCCCGCTGGCCTATCATTGCCTCGTATTTCCTCTTTCTTGACTATTATCCGTACTATTCTGACTATTCTGACTATTCTCTTCTATCTCGCCTGTGTGTCTGGATCTTCCTGCTGGCGCCCTCACGTGCTGGCGCTGGCTGCCGTCCGTCGCTCACTGGCTCGCCCTCGCTTCCTCTCAACCTCCAACCTCAACCTCCAACGTCCAACGTCTTCTGCTCCCTGTTCTGTTCTGCTCGGCTGCAGAGAAGCTCAAGGGACTCCCCTCGATCACCCAGTCCCCCCTCCATGCAGATGTCCTTGCTCCCCCCTCTCTCTGCTGTCCGTGATATATGATATTTGCATCCTCCCAGAGCTGGCCCTGTGTGCTACCTCGGACAAAGTGCACCGGACACTTTTAGTTCTACCTCTCTCTCCCCCCCCCCTCCCACCACCACCTCCACGCCTCTCAGCCTGTCAGTGTGTAACAGCCAGTCCGTCGTTCTTATCCAGTCATATTGGCAAACGAGGTAAGCTCCCTCGGACCCCAGAGCTGTACAGCATCGAAGCCTATCGCTGTGTCGCATTCCTTGCGCGTGCTTTATCTGATCCTGCTTCTTGTCTCCCCTCATGACCTCTCGTCCCCATCTCCAGTGTCCAGTGTATTTTTGAAATCGAATTGCCTATTTCTTCCCTTTGACGACCTCAAGCTCGTCGTCCATTATATGATCTTTTCTTGCTAATTACTACTACTGCCTCTTCAGTGCATTTCTGATGCCTCTCGTCTAAAGAACAACAAGGACCCTTCCACCTACATACACTCCAGAGCTGTTTGGGTGCTCCCCCTCCCCGCCTCTGTTTTATCTCTCCTCAGATCTTGGCATTCTGGCAACTGCCTGGCTCTGCTTTTTCACTTCCTTATCGATATCGATACGAGGGAAACGCCTATCTATCTCTGCGAATCGTATCATCCCCGCTCGGACAACAGCCTGCCGGGTTCGTACGGGCATATCGCACCTGTGCGCTTTTTTTTCTAAATCCTTCTTCACTTCCCTCTCTTGCCCTTTTCTTCTTCTTTCGCCCTGCTCTTGCTAGCAAGGCATTCCATCACACGACTTGGAAACTGGTGATTCCACGTCACAATTTCCGCAGCAATGGCGGGGAAAATGAAGCTGTACAAGCTGGTCGTGCTGGGAGATGGAGGTGTAGGCAAGACCGCCCTTACTATCCAGGTTCGTGTCTCTTTCTTTCCACCTTCCAAAGCAGGTGACGCTTTTGTGTGACAAGGCGCTTACAACTACGATAGCTGTGCCTAAACCATTTCGTTGAGACATACGACCCCACCATTGAAGATTCTTATCGCAAACAAGTTGTTATTGACCAACAAGCATGCATGCTGGAGGTGCTGGATACTGCGGGACAGGAAGAATACACCGCCTTGAGGGACCAATGGATTAGAGACGGCGAGGGTTTTGTGCTGGTCTACAGTATCACATCGCGCTCTTCCTTCACCCGGATACAAAAGTTTCACCACCAGATTCAGCTGGTCAAGGAGTCAGCAAGCTCTGGATCGCCAACAGGCGCCAGCTATCTTGGATCTCCCGTCAGCTCCCCCCCTACCGGTATGAAAGTTCCGGTGATGCTGGTGGGGAATAAAAGCGACAAGGCTATCGAACGAGCAGTTTCGTCACAGGAAGGGTCCGCGCTGGCTAAGGAGCTTGGCTGCGATTTCGTTGAAGCCTCAGCTAAAAACTGCATCAATGTGGAAAAGGCATTCTATGATGTAGTTCGCCTGCTCAGGCAACAACGGCAACAACAGGGCGCTCGACAACCACTTAACAGAGCTCCTGGTACCCAGCGGGGGGAGAATGGGCCAGACCATCCCGCAAGATTCCGAAACGATCGCCAAAGAGGACATGGCCGGGGCATAAAATGTCTGATCCTCTGAATTACTTGATAGAAGGGAGGGGGAAATCGAACACAAAAGAACCAGAAAAAGCCAGGAAAAAAATATATTTACACAAAGAGATGCATGATGGAACTATCAAAAAAAGAAAGAAATGACGCAACATTTCGATCTCGCTGGGATTTTCTACTTTCCCCCGTTTTTACACTATTGCTGGGATGGGTGTGGATTTGCGGACGCACCTACTACTTCATACCTGTGCACTGTACGGCTGTCACCAACACCATGTCTCCTTTTCTACGACTTCTCTTTACTATCTTGCTCACGACAACACTGCTCCCAGCCACCGTACAGCGGCCCCCTCTTTCGTCTTACGCCCCCAACGGGGATGACGCTACCGTGACGCTACTGTGACGCACGCTACTGCATATCGGCATAGGAAGTACGATTTCTACCTCCTCCCCCCCAATCCGCGCCGCTTCCCTATATTCTCTGCCAACTTTCTCCCTCCTTGGTGCTCTGCTCTTCCCTTGGTTTATTTCTTCTCAGTTTATTTTGTTTTATTCGGCGCTGTGACTCAGAGGGATGGGATGCCCGAATCGGTTTCTCTTTCTTTCCTTTTCCTTTTCCTTTTTTCTCTTACTCTTACTTCTTTGAAACCTTGCTGGTTTCTCATCGCTTCGGAACAATGATTTACATGTCCGGCCGGACACCGAACGAAAGCGTTTATAACAAAAAAATATCTTCGCGGGCATTCGTCGCATTTCATGTTTTAGGAACGTCCACGTCCGCGGGTGTATGTGTCTGTGTCTGTGTCTGTACGCGCGTGCTTGTGTCTGTGCTTGTTGTGGGAGTGGTTGTATGCTAGGTTTTCGTTTCTGCAGCTAGGGTGTTACCGGCCGGCATTTTAAGGAAATCTCATGCTGACGTTCAACGTTCATTTACGTTCGCGTTTCATTCTTTTTCTTTTCATTTTTCGTTCTATTTTCGTTTCCCTTGCTCCCGTTCCACCGCGCCACTTCGGTTCCATGTGATGTGAATGTCTTGAGGATTTCCTCCCCTTTTTATCCTCCTTTCGCCTGCGTTCGAGGAGCGGGGGCAGACGGCAAATTTCATTTCACCGACAGCAAATGATAGAAGATTTCCGCCTTGGTTTTTTTTCTTTTCTCCTCTTTTCCTAGTCCCCATGTCTCCTTTGTCTACAGCTATATATTCCCTTTGCATCTCCTTGTCCATTTGTCTTCTGTCTTCTTGTCTTCTTCTTGCCTGTTTGATTACCAACCGCCAGCCACCCTCCTCGCCGCTCTTTGACTTTCTCTGTTTCCCCCTTCCGCTTTTTCCCCCCGCAATCCCTTCACACCTTGAAATGAATCAACTTTATACCTATCTCGTTTGTTGTTGGAAGGGAAACCAAGCCTGCAATTACGGATACGAATTGCCAGGGACAGGGGCAGAGGCAGGGCAGGGGAGGGAAGGGGAGGGAATGGAATAGGAGTGCGGGCGACGTCTAAATTTAGGGGGGGAATATACCCAACCATTGAGAACAAGAGAGCCTGTATGCGTGTATTACAATTTAGCAAACAATTAACAATTAAAGTCAAAAAAGGAATTTTACACATAAGTTAGATACGTAAAACGGCTCTGGTCATTCAGCTGGCAGTAAGAATCTTACGCGGTATATTTTCTCTCATTATTATGACTGGATGGTATTGTTGTGCTTTCTCCCCCTTATCACCACTGGATGCAAGAAGTGGCTCAGGAGAAGAGTTCTAGAAATACCGCATATTTTTCTACGACATACAGCTAAAATTGTCGCGCCAGTCCACCGTAGAGAAATCCATCGAGAAATCCATAGACATTTATTTTTCCTCATTTCTATATGCCGGTGTCGACATTGAACTGTTTGTTTTGCCCAGGTCTGCATTCCGGGCGCCATGTCCCGAGGTCCGAACAGCTATATAAAACTTCACCAACCCATCACCAACCATCACCAACCTCCACCGCCAGGGATCGCACAGCGAGATGCACAATGAGGCTGGCTCTCCCACAGCGAAAAAGACCCTGCTGCCCGCCTGGGGCTAATTCGCGGCAGAGCTTGCACTACACCGCTTCGGCTGTAGTGCAACCTCCGCTGGCCCGCCAGTGAGTTAACAACTTATACCCGACGCCCAACCCCACACGGCCGGCTACTAGCGACTACGACCAAACCACCCCCCGTACCCCCGAGCAATCTATATAAATAATCTCGAGCTGCAGATGGACGTGGACGAACACTAGGATGGGCTGCTATTAACCAGCCAGTCGCACGAGAACCAACAGGGCGGAATCCCTGTGCAATCCATACGCACGTAGCTGTATTCCGATCCCGGGTCCTTCTCCTCATCCCCCCCCTTTCCCCATACATACATACATACATACATACATACATACATACATACATACGATCAACCACCACCGTCGCAAACACACCCCAACCGCCAAAAAAACCCCTGCAATGGCCTCCCACCCCCAGGACAAAACCCAATCCCTCTCCCTCCGCTCCCTCGAGAAATTCTGGTCCCACCACGCCGCCCAGCTCCACTGGCACAAGCCCCCCTCTGCCAGCCTGCGCCGAAGCACCAAGACACTCCCCGCCAGCGGCATCAGCCACGAGCACTGGTCCTGGTTCCCCGACGGCGAGATCTCCACAACCTACAACTGCGTCGACAGGCATGTGCTCAGCGGGCATGGAGACAATGTGGCCATCATCTACGAGTCGCCCGTGACGGGTGTGAAGGAGCGGTATACGTATGCGCAGCTGCTGGACGAGGTGGAGGTGTTGGCTGGCGTGTTGAGGGAGGAGGGCGTTAGGAGGGGGGATGTTGTGTTGATTTATAGTATGTCTTTTTGTTCTTGTGCCTGTGCCTGTTATTGTCATTGTTTCGCTTGCCCGGCTGCCGTGTGCTAATCGCCGGGAAACCCCAACTATCAAACAGTGCCCATGGTTCCCGCCGCCCTCTTCGCGGCTCTCGCCGTAACACGACTCGGCGCCATCCACGCCGCCGTCTTCGGCGGCTTCGCTGCCACATCGCTAGCCCAGCGCATCGAGGCGTCGAAGCCACGGGCAATCATGACCGCTTCGTGCGGCATCGAGGGAAACAAAGGCGTTGTGGACTACAGACCCCTGGTCGAAGGGGCAATAGCCAAGAGCTCGTGGAAGCCGGAGAAGGTCATTATCTGGCAGCGGGACCAGTTGCGGTGGGAACCCATGTTGAAATTGGAGGGCCAGCGCAATTGGCAGCGCATTGTGAAGAGTGGGCGGGGGAGGAATATTAGAGCTGCGCCTGTTCCTGTGAAAAGTAACGAGGCGCTGTACATTATTTATACTAGTGGTATGTTCTACCTCCCCCCCTTTTTTTGTCTGTCCTGCTATATTTAAAGGCGTTGGTTCGATTCTGATAATGTAAATTTATAGGGACAACTGGTCTCCCGAAAGGCGTCATCCGGGAAGCCGGCGGCCACGCTGTTGGTCTCAACCTTTCTATAAAGTACCTCTTCGACATCAAGGGGCCGGGAGACGTCATGTTCTGCGCATCAGATATCGGCTGGGTAGTCGGGCACTCATACATTCTCTACGCCCCCCTGCTCGCCGGGGCAACTACAGTACTCTACGAGGGCAAGCCCGTCGGCACACCCGACGCGGGCAGCTTCTGGCGCATCATAGAAGAACACAGGGTAAACGCCTTCTTTACCGCGCCCACCGCCCTCCGCGCAATCCGCAAGGAAGACCCAGAGGGTCACTATTTCGAACAGGTCGGTCAGCGGGGCGGCTTGAAGCACCTGCGCGCCCTGTTCCTTGCCGGCGAACGGAGCGAACCCAGCATCATCCGCGCCTACCAGGATTTGCTCGACAAGCACGCCGCGCCCGGCGCTATGGTGATTGATAACTGGTGGTCGTCGGAGTCCGGTTCGCCAATGACCGGGCTCGCGCTGCGCGGCTCCATTGGCCTGGATCACGGGAGCAGGGAGGAGGCGCACAAGCCGTTCCCCGTCAAGGCTGGGTCGGCAGGCAAGCCGATGCCGGGCTTCGATGTGCGCATTGTCAATGACGAGGGGGATGAGGTGCCGAATGGCACGATGGGGAATATCGTGTTGGCGATGCCGTTGGCGCCGACGGCATTCACGACGCTGTTTAATGACGACGAGCGGTTTTATAAGGGGTATTTGAAGCGGTTTGCGGGGCGGTGGGTGGATACGGGGGATACGGGGATGGTGGATGAGGACGGGTATGTGCATGTTATGGCGCGGAGTGATGATATTATTAACGTCGCGGCGCATCGGTTTAGTACTGGTTTGTATAATTCTTTTTTTCTATTTTATTCCTTTACCCCTGATTTTCGTTTCTTCGCCGCTAACAAAAAGAACAGGCGCAATCGAACAAGCCATCCTCTCCCACCCAGACATCGCAGAAGCAAGCGTCGTCGGCATCCCCGACCCCCTAAAGGGCCATCTCCCCTTCGCCTTCGTCCAACTTCGCAAAACCGACCCCTCATCTTCATCCCCATCCCCATCCTCAAGCTCAAATGCCGCAATCCCCGCCACCCCACCGCCCGCCCTCTTCACCTCCGTCAACAACCTCGTCCGCGACCAGATCGGCGCCATCGCGTCGTTGGGCGGCATGATCCAGAACGGCGGGGAGGGCAAGGCGATGATTCCGAAGACGCGGAGCGGGAAGACGCTGCGGCGGGTGTTGAGGGAGCTGGTGGAGAATGCGGTTGAGAAGGGGGATTTTGAGAGGGCGGTTAATGTGCCTGCGACGGTGGAGGATATGGAGGTTGTGGAGGTTGCGAGGGGGAGGGTTCGGGAGTATTTTATGGAGAGGGAGAGGGAGAAGAGAGCGGGGAGGGCGAAGTTGTGAGGTTCCTTTTTTTTTTGTTTTAAAGGGGGCCGTAGTTGGTTGTATTGTTCCCATGTATATGTATGGTATGGTAGGGTGGGATTGATGGGTTGAGTCTTTTAGTTGACTTGATTCGCTTTTTGTTTCTATTTGTCTTTCTTGTCTTTCTATGTTCCAAACGCGTTTTTTAAATTTTCTAGATGGGACGATGCCAATGATGGCGACCAACACCTTGACAACGTAACACAGGCTCCCTGAATTTTAAAAACAAAGATGTATATATGCTTAATCAACCATATAGTTTAACATCAAGATCCAATTAGAGGCAGAATACGTTCAATAAAGGAGATTTATTTAACTATCATAACAAACTCACTCTCTACCTCCCTTCACTCCACCCCATCCCATTTCATCGCTCCAGCCCGAAAAGAAAAACAAAACAAAACGAGGCCATATACAAATCAAATCATATACCTAAAACCCTTCTGCAAAACCCTCGCCTCCTCAAGCCCAATCCCCTCAATCTCCGCCGTCCGCCTCAACTTGGCCATCTCCCTCTCCCCAAGCGGCACATCAACCTCCTCCAGCCTCTCCAACTGCCGATTCTGCCTGGTTAAATACCACCGAAGCAGCAGCGCCATGGCCGCCGCCAGAATCTGCAGCGCAATACACACCCCCAGCGCGAGGCGGAAATACGGCTCGTCCTGATCCCGGTACGTGTACGGCGTCCATATACTGGCCGAGTTGCCGACGGAGTTGATGAAGGCGTAGGCGGCGGCGCGTTTGGCGGGCGGGCGCGGGATGGCGGACGCGATCCACGAGTAGCAGGTGCCGTTCATGGCGAAGACGAACATCATGAGGAAGAAGGAGAAGTAGCGGGGGCCGAAGGAGGAGTTGTCGGTCGTCATGAAGATTATGAAGCCGACGATGGTGATGGGGACGGGGTAGATGAAGAACCAGAAGCGGTTGCCCAGGCGGTCGGAGAGGTGCGAGTGGAAGAGGCTGTAGGCGACCATGAAGATGTAGGGCGGTGCGACGAGGAGGAGGGAGATGGTGTCGTCGTATCCCAGGGTTTTGGTCAGGGTGGGGAAGTAGTTTTGGAAGCCCGAGGCGCCGGTGATGCACATGTAGGCTATGGCGAGCATGTATGTTTTGGGGTCTGCGAAGGCGAGTTTTAGGCCGGTGAGCTGACTCATGCCGCGGCCGCCGGTGTCGACGTCAGCCTCTGCGGCTTCGATGGCGAGGCGTCGGTTGGCGACGTGCTTGAGCTCCGGCGCAAGGAGTTTCCAGGTATCTGGGAAGTCTGGGAGGATGAAGCAGATGATAATGCCGATGAAGCAGGTTATGGCTCCCTCGATTATGTAGAGCCATTGCCAGGGGGCGAGGCCGCGGGCGCCGTTCAGGCCCTTGAGAATACCTGCGGCGATGAGGTTGCCGAAAGCGCCGGAGATGAGGGAGCCGGAGTAGAAGATGGACATGCGCAGGGCGAGTTCTTTTTTCGTGTACCATTTTGAGAGGTAGAAGAGGACGCCGGCGAAGAAGGGGGCTTCTGTTTTTGTTCAGTTGGCTTAGCATGGGAAGCTTCTTTTTTCATGTAGAGTGGAATAGAGCAAACGCACCAACTAAACCAAGAAGAAACCGGCAAGCGACAATCTGGCCGTAGTTCGTGACCAGGGCAGTGAGGGCAGAGACAAGGCCCCATGCGGTGGTGAAGAAACCCAGGTACAGCGACGGGCGGCCCACATAGTTCAGCAGCAAGTTGGAGGGAACCTGCATGAGAATATATGCCACGAAAAGAATGGAGAGACCCGTCTGGTATTGGGCTGGGGTGAGCTTGAGATCAGCTTCCAGGCCTTGGAGACGGGCTGCCGCATAGTTGTTTCTAAGATTCAAGTTAGCATTGAAAAGAGGGATAGATACATGCACATTCATGGTATATAGATAGGCCCTGATATATATGGGAAGGAGAAAATACGCACCGGTCGATATAGTTCATCAGATACACGACGATGACAATGGGCATAATCAACATATCAATCTTGCGTCGCAGCTTCTTCTCCAGCACCAGCTCCTCGGGGGTGAGCTGGGCGAAGCGATCAACTTCTCCCCCGCGATCCCGACCAGGGGAGACAGCGACATTCTCCTCGTCGTGTTCGTGCTCCTTCTTCACAGAATCGGCTGATCCGGAGCCCATTGCTGAGGGTTTCGTCCTTGTTGTCTTTGCTTCTCCCTCCTTATCTCTTCCACTCTTTCTTGTAAAGAGGTATGGGGATATTATATGAAAGGTCGGAGAGCAGGATTAGTAGAGCGGAAGCGAGTACTCAGGAAATATTAACAGAAAGAGGAGAAAGAAGGAGTTAAAGAAAGCTAC
Source organism: Blastomyces parvus (assembly GCA_002572885.1). Classification (NCBI taxonomy): domain Eukaryota; kingdom Fungi; phylum Ascomycota; class Eurotiomycetes; order Onygenales; family Ajellomycetaceae; genus Blastomyces; species Blastomyces parvus. The sequence goes on along the minus strand of PDNC01000143.1, from coordinate 53,377 downwards.
CCACGCCTGAGTAGCGATGAGCGGTCCAGAGTAGACAAAAGACGGCCACTCATACACTCATATACACCCACAATGTGCGACCCGAAGCTACGGGGGAAAGGCCCCATTTATCTATACCTCGAAGGTCCATATGGCTTCACTACCCCATTATTGCTCAGCGCAGTCGCCAGTAGTACTACAAATTGCGGGGAGAGCAAGGCACAAACCAAAAAGCAGAGCGCAACAGCCGAGAAACCAGGCATCGGGCGAATAGGCAAGCCGGGACTCTCGCCGATCAGCAGAAAATATGCGGGGGAAGCTGTCATAGACGACGGAAACACCTCGCCCCCTTGCAAGTAAGCTCCCTTCCTCCACGCTCGGGGGCAGCGAACGGACGACGGCGGCGGTGCGGCGGGGGAACGGGGGAATAAGTTATTTAGCAGCATCTGATTCTCCCCATTCTCCTGAGTGGGAAGCCATTATTAATAACGGCTGGCGAATAGAAGGCTTGTTATTAGTATCCTCCCCTCTTTTCTGGTGAAAAAGGGTAGCAGCAGCTATTCGCTCTCATTCGGCCGGGATGTCTGCTCTGTGGGCTGTTTGTTACATAGCTTCTTCCTCCAGCTCGCAGGACGAAGGAAGGGCGATGCTGCCAATAATCAACCGCTGCCGAACGGTCTACCGTGTGCCGTGTGGCGTGGGGTGATAGCTCGTCCGCTTCCTAACCGCCTCGTGTTACGGGGGACAGGTTTGAGCGAGCGAGTTTTGCGCTCGGCATCTCTGTCATTCTGATTGCCATCTGCATATGCAGTAGTAACGTAGTTATCGTTAAACAAAAACCGTTGAACATTTAAGCTAGCGCCCCCCCCGCGCGCACAAACCACCAACATTCCAAGCCGGCTGGCTTGCTTCCCTGTGGTGGCTGGCAGCTTTGTCCTGCGATTCGTGGAGTTCGGGCTGGCAAAGCTTGTCTTCCAACCCTCCCCGGACTTTGGCCCGTAGACTGCGGGCTTGATGCCGTGGTTTGGATGTACTGTACTGTGTACGGAGCTCCCCGAGGTGGTTTCGGCTTCGGCTTCTTGGCTTGAATTGGCTGGAGAAACAGGATGGTTAGTAGTTATCTGTCTTCGCGTATCTCCTCGGGGTGGGTTGGAGTTCGACGCCTTTCGTTTTCTTTTTTAAGCTGTGGCGAAAGATGATGATGTTGGATGGATGTTCGATGAGTAGCCGAGTCTCAAAAGTTGGCTGGGAAGGTTTTTGTTTGCGCGTAGTTTTCCTGTTTCCTGGCAGCTGCTGGGAGAGGAGAACTGAAAGTTGATAATAAAGGCTGGGTTGTGTGCTTTGTAGCAATGCCTTGTTTCTGCGGTAATTTTAAAAAAAAATAAAAATCTTGGTTAATTGAGAATACTGAGGAATTGCATTTATATATCTGAGCAGAAAGGAGACTATGCTGTCATCCATTCGTTTCCGCGAGGATAGGTGTATATTTCAAAATCATATGCAAACCTCAGGAGAATTATTATACATACTCCAGAAGTCTGATCCGTTCTTCGCGATCCCGTTTGGCGGGGCGGGCGGTACTTGGTTCACTGGGCGATATTGGGTTTTACACAATTCCAATCTTATGGCGAAACACTGTGAAGGGTTTTTCTAAGTAGCGGATTATGTACCTTCAAACATAGTCATGATTGGAGGATAGAAAGTACTCAAGGACAACGAAAGGTGTATGAAGATGTGATGTCAAATTTATTTCTTCAAGCCCGAGACAATGGAGACAATGGCATAGTGAAATGAGTGACTAGTTTAAACAACGTTAAGAACTAATTACAAAATATATGCACACACAGAGGTAATAAAATCTGCTACTGTGCGGAAGTATATATAGGTAAGGTAATATATTGAAAATTGGCCTTTTGACGGAATGGAAAAAGAAATCGAAATAAAAAAGAAACAAATTTCTCTATCTCTCACCTCGTAAGTAAATTATATAATGACAAGATATACAACTCTCCTTCTTCTTCCATCACAATCACAGCCCACACTACACACACACTCTCTCACACATATCACCAAAGAAAAGCACTGAATTAAAATTACTCCAAAAAAATTAACCTAAAAACAAATCCAAGCACACCTACCGCGCCTTCACATATTACATCCTCTTACAGAACATAAGCAGCGAACGCAAGGAGAGCGGCAAGAGCAGCACCAGCGTTGATGACGCCACGGGAAGCGCCACCGGTGGTGTAAGATGGGACTGGGGGGCCTGTTGGGACCACACCGGATGGGCTGGGATAGCCCCCAGTTGGGTAGTCGACTGGTGGCACTGGGACGGAGGTCATGTAGCCGCCAGTGGGGAAGGCCGGGCTGCTGGGGCTGCCGGTTGGGTATGGGCTGAGGTTTTGGTGTTAGTATCGTGAATGGTCTCCGAGAAGCAGGCGGGGGGTCGTGGTTTGATTAGAGGCAGAAGAAGAGAAGAAATAACATACCAGTCAGTGCACTCGGTGACAGTGGAGCTGTAGATTGGCTTGACGATGGTGACGGGGCCGGTCATGGTCAAGGTGGTGGGCTGGAGAAAAACTGTTAGTCTGGTTCCGTGCAATTTCAAGTTCGGTTGCTATGAAGTGGGGAGGGGAAAGAAAATGCGGCCAAGCTGAATATCAGAGACGGAATTATTTACCTCAGTGACGGTGTAGGTATGGGTACCATAGGTGATGGTGGTTGGATACGGGCAGTAGGTGGTGTAGGAGGTGACGACCTCAGTCTCGGTTGGGATTTCGCCAGTTGGGTAAGCCTTGCTCTCGGTGGGATATCCTGAAGGGGTCTCCTCGGGTTGCTCAGGATAAGCAGAGGAAGGGGATCCGGTGGGGTATCCAGTTGGCTCAGGCTCGGGATATCCAGTTGGGTATCCAGAGGGAGTTTCCTCGGGCTGCTCAGGATAAGCGGAAGAAGGGGATCCGGTGGGGTA